>CM035124.1:83672826-84214449 GCA_020205555.1 Panax stipuleanatus | reverse complement strand
CCAATCGCTATATACATGATGGAATCACATAGACTGATAATTAGCAAGATTGGCTTTGATACCACTGTTGGGTTTGTACGTAACGCAATCATGCAATCAAATCACATAAATAGGGCGGAAGCGTAAAAAAACTAGGTTTTCAAAATTTATACAAACCCATTACCATAATCATTCTTGTGCATCAATTATCAGTGAATGAAGAAGGAGAAAAACAGAATTATACCTTTGAAGATCCAAGCTTCCTCAGGTACAAGTTCTACTCCTTTGATTCCTTTGATTCCTCTGTAGTGGCTCCTTCCCTTGATCAATGTCAGCCACCCAAATGTTTGGCCTCTAACGGTGATCCACCAAGGAAGATGAAGAACTCAGTAAGATGGGTTCCCTTGTTTCTATCTCTATAGAATATGTGTACTCCCAACTCTTGAAAAAATTCACGTACCTTATTTCTGATATAAGACTCTCTTATATAGATATTAGGTTAACCCTCCTAATCCAATTAGAATAGGGTTTTATTTAATTAATTAATTAAATACTTTTAATTAATTTATATCATAATCTTTATTAGGAATGAGAGAGAGTACTGCTATTATATTAATTCCTAAACTCCTTTAGAATTAAAATAATAATAATATTAATAAGGACTCCTCTTATTAATTTATATTTAATATTTTAAATATTAAATAATAAACATTAAGCTATTTATTTATTCTATCATCATAGATAAATTAATTATACTAATGCATTATTACTATCATGCCATTTTCTTCTAAATAATTCTTCTTCCTTTTATGGTGGGACCCTTTTAGGTCTCCATATTAAACCGGTTGTGAATAAATCAATTAGAACAATTCTAATCTTATTTAAATACACAGTAATTAAACTAATAATCTATTACAATAAATAACATTATTCTACAATAGGGATAAGCCTCCCTAGCGATTCAACGACTTTTCATGATTAATATAGATTTCAACATTAATCATAAAAGCACCTGTGAGTTAATAGTTACCGTACAATTCAATCCTTCCACCATACAATGTCCCAATTAATCTAAGACATGGATTTACTGTCGAAGTCTTAATTTATTTAATCATATGTATTTCGATGAGGAACAATGCACAACTCCAAATAATGCAAATTAGAAACCTCTTTCTATTTCATTCTACCCTTGGCCAAGGATTCCTGGGTTGTCATTTAACGAATCACATAGGACATATCTCCTCTTTATACTAGAGGTGGTAGATTCTTTATTGATCATCATTATCTCCAATATGTAACTCATTATACCCAAGGCATACCCTATATATGCCTTTAAAAGGCCTTAAGGAATTAGTCAAAGTATAATTTGTTACATACAAGATACTATGATGATCTCACGTCCAAGGATCACATGTACTACTATCACATTAGGAATTCCTATTGATAGGCGTGTAAAACTCCAATTAGGTATTCCATAGCGAGTCACGTTTAGTAAACTTATTCTCCAATAAGCACCTACATACTTGCTTTAGTGTCTCCACACAAACGGACCATGAGATCAGTCATCCTCATCCAATGAGCAAGCAACATATGTACCAATCTATCCGGATTTACTAATCCCCATTTTAGTAATCCCACAATTGGGAACTATTTTAGTTTTTAAGCTTTCTAAGAATTTAGATCTCATTATCATGATCTCATCATGATTCTAAAAGCATTGCTTAAAACTATGGGTTATTTACATATTATAAAAACAGCAACCATGTAGATAATATATTGCCTTAAATGAATATTTTATTAATAAATAAATAAGATTATTTACAAAGTATGTGCTTTGTCATCATACATGATTGGCTTGTATGCACACTACTATCAAGGACTTCCAGTTACGCAGAAAGGTTATGATGCCCATTTTGGGTTACCGTGGATCGACTTACCAAGACCACACATTTTCTATCGATCAAGAATCCGTTACAGTTTGAATCAGTTAACGGGTCTATACATAAAGGAGATTGTTTCATGACATGGAGTGCTTGTGTCAATTGTCTCTGATCGAGATCCGCGCTTCACGTCCAATTTTTGGAAGACTTTGCAAGAGAGAATGGGAACGCAGTTGAGGTTGAGTACCGCTTATCATCCTCAGACAGACGGACAAAGTGAGCGAACATACAAACGCTGGAGGACATGATTAGGATTTGTGTGATGGATTTCAAGGGAAATTGGGACGACCACCTACCTTTAGTTGAATTTACGTATAACAATAGTTACCATGCGAGTATCGGCATGCCACCGTACGAAGCTCTTTACGGAAGAAAGTGCAGAACGCCATTATATTGGGACGAAGTCGGAGAACAACGAATACTCGGACCAGAGTTAGTTCAACAAACCGCAGACGTGGTGACAGTGATAAGAGCCAGACTTGTAGCAGCTCAAGATCGCCAGAAGAAATACGCAGATTTGCATCGGCAGGACCGAGACTTCAAAGTTGGTAGTTTCGTATTTTTAAAGGTATCTCCATGGAAGGGAAAAATTCGTTTCAGCAAGAAAGGAAAATTGAGTCCAAGATTCATAGGACCGTTCAAGATACTGAAGCGAGTGGGCGAAGTGGCATACAAAGTTGCGTTACCACCCGAGTTGGAGCACATTCACAACGTGTTTCACATTTCCGTGTTGCGACCGTACAAGGCCGACTACAAGCACGTGATTTCTTACTAGCCCATTCAAGTGGAGAAGAACTTGGCGTATGAAGAAATTCATGTCCAGATATTAGATAGGAAAGAGCAAACCTTAAGAAATAAAATTATTTTGTCTGTAAAAGTACTTTGGCGTAAACATGATGGCGAGGAGGCAGCGTGGGAGTTAGAAGATAGGATGATGAGGGACTATCCTCATCTATTTGTGTAACCTTGTAGAAATTCCGGGATAAAATTTTTATAAGGGGGTGGGGGAGGATGTAATACTCGAGAAACTCCTAATATTATTAAACAAATATATTAATGGAAATGAGAATTTATTTAATATAAATGATTTTGTGTTGTGAGAAGGATTGATTCAATTATATAAAATTGAATAATTATTATAATAATTGAGAAATTTATTGAATTTGCGATAAACTCGTTGATAGCCTTGTGTGGCACAGTGATGAGGATTATTAATGATTATATTAATTAACGAATGAATTATTAAGTAAATAATTAATCTATATTAATTGTTAATTGCTATCGTCGAATATTAATTAATTGTCATCGTAGAATAATTGTTATAGAATATTAATGGTGATTAATTAATAATACGTGATTATTATTATTGCAAGAAATATAATAATAATAAACCACCTGTTTATAAATATGTTGAGATTTATAGTTGTTAAGGTGATAATTAATCCTACGATTATTAATTAAGTGTTATTAATAATTACGAGTAATTTATTAATTAATATTATTAATTATTTGATAAGATGGATAATTTATTTATTTGACATTATGAATAATGAAACAAATAAGTAAGTTATTAAAATAATAAGATTATATTAATTATTATGTGATAATGTGTAATACTTGAATATATAAAGTATATGGAATACAACTATATTATAGAGTGTAGAGAGACACTTAAGTGTGACCATACATGTGTATATAAACTATATTGCAATGTGATTATACTACATATAGAAACCATATATTATATGAAGCATAATGTGATTATATTATGTATATAAACTATATAGTAAAGCTATTGAATTATGAGAGTTACATGAAATGCCTATATAACAATGTGAATATACATTAAAGTGGGACATCATGAGTATGCGGTAGATAATTTAATAATACTTAGCTATCTTATGTTATCTTTATTAATTATTAAACAATTGCCTTTAATAAAGAAGATGATGTAATGTGAGGATACCTGATAAAATTATATCAGTGTGATAAAATGTACATGGATTATATGTGTTCAAATTGCATTTACTACATTATGTGAATTCATGTTAGTGTCATTAGGATTACATGGTCACTCTAATTGTGGCCTAATTATATATAGTATGTATACATATAACATGTTTAGGCATAAGTGTTGTGTATATTCATAATGCTACATTGCTGAGTTTCTATCTCAATTATCCCACAAAGATAGTCCCATTCCCTCATTCACGTGCACAGCCATTATGGCCTAAGCCTATTGCTTCTCCTTAAACTCAGTAAACTTCCATAGCTGCTAGCAATGATCATTGCAAGGGGAGTGGGTTCAATAGTGTAAGCCTAACCACTAATTACCAACTCCCTCTTATCTACCATGCAATTCATTCATCTGTTAGTTTAGATTGGAAGTTAATAGCATTGTCTGGATTTTAATTCTTCTACAAATATAGGCTCATCTTTTTTCTCTTTTCAATTGCTGAGAATTGCTTGAATAGTGAGTTAAGAGTTATATATATATATCAATGTTAAGCCTTATTGAGATAGCAGCAAGTTCAATTGCATTTGTAGAGGTATACGTCTATTCCATGTTCTTCATTTTCCATTTTTTTGTTTATGCAATTATTCTTGAATTTCAATTTCTGACTATGCCAAATTGGACTGTAATTGGATTGAAGGAAGTTTGTTTAGTTGCTATAGACTTATAAACATGTTTAAACTATAATGTGACTGCTTAAAACTGTCTTTGTGAAGTAATTTTTATGTTTGGGCTGGGAACTGCCGAAGCAGGGAGCTCACTGGTGCTGGCCAAAGCACGGCGCAGCTGCGCCGGTTTACTACTGAGGCGCAGCTGCCCTGAACCCAGTTCCTGCTTTCTGCTTACTTTTTTCTATTTGATAGTTTCTTGCATTGATTTAAACGAACATGTTAACATGCGTAGTACGTATATATGGCTACATAAACCTAACATAAGTATGTTTAAACCAAGATGGTATACCTTTTGACAAAATAACTTATGTTCTTTAAAGTGAACTTAGAGTTTTCAAAAAGGGACTTTGATATATAGGTGCCATGTTTACGTTCTAACTTTTGATACTTGTTAGTATGGCCTAGAAACACATGAAATGAATGTTGACTTGTGTATACATGTTTCATAGTATGACGTGAGCATGCTAAACCTCGATTAGTAAACATTTCGAACGAAAATGGAAGTTTTAAAAAATAAACTTTGACATGTGTGTGACACATTAAGGTACTAATTTTGCAAACATGTTTACATAACCTAGAATCACATGTAATACATGTTAACTTGCATATATAGGTTTCATAAGGAAGCATGGACATGATAGACCTTATTAGTAAACTATACTAACAAAGTATAAGCTTTGAACGTGAACTTTGGTATGTTATGACGAGAGTTAGAATCTGATAATTTTGAACATGTGATAGTACTTTTAGACTCACTCATGTATCATACATGTATATATACCATGATTAGGTGTCGTGAAATCAAATTTAGCATAAACGAAGCATGTTTTCAACTAATAACTGTGATAGTCACATGTATGGAATGCGAATACTCATAAGTATGCTTAATATAAATAGCTTAAGTGTTTTGAAAGCAAGCATGATAGGCTTTGTAAATTTCATGACCTTGAATGACCGTAAGTGTCGACCTAGAATCTATATCACATATGTTTGGAATAAGGGAAGGTTATACAAATATAAAAGGACTCTTTAACATGTATATATACTATGTGATATATGTGAATCTGATTTCGACGGTTAACTTATGTGAATGCCATAACTTGCTAAAATAAAATATATTTAGTATTGATTGTGATCTTATGTGGTATTAATAATATGAGGGCATGTTTGCTAATTGTTGCGATCTTATATGATATGAGAATATGTTTAAACTCTAAAGGAGGAACGTTAAGGATAGAAATTATATTATATATAACTGTGTAGCTAGGTTAAAACTTAGCTTATGTGTTGATCGTATATTCGAAGACAAAATGTGAAGTTAAATTATATGACTAATGAATATCATATATATGCGTAACTGTATTACGATAGGTATTCGAAAGTATTGATTTGCTTTTCGTGGATAAACTACGCTAAAGGCAAGTTCTCTAACTTACACTCTTTTAAAGTGCAAGTTTCCTTACTTACACTCATTTATAGTGCAAGTATCCTAGACCTTTGTATTTACTTTATTCAAGGAACGTTGTAAGCAAGTTCGTAACTCTACTCTTTATTGAACAGTCAATTGGCTTATGCTATTATTGTCGTACAAGTAAACTCTTGAGATTTAAATTCAAATATTATGAATCATATACTTCATGAATAAGATAAAAGTCGAACTATATTCTTCGGACTTTAAATCTTGAAATTTAACTTATAGTTGTTGTGATCTATGCCATTTGATTCGGCTAGACTTATATTATTGAAAAGCGACCCAAACTAATTGATTGGTGCGGGATCTTGTATTTGACTGAGAAGAACAAAATATAACTGTTAAAGAACCGACGCGCGCACATTAGTATGATTGAGTGTTATGCATAACATAGGGTACTTTAGGCTGATCACCTGTTGTACTTGTTTTTGTTGGATTTTTAGTTTATTACTGTCAAATCCTGTGGAAGTTCATAGTCCTTAGTGACTGCTCAGTATTCAGTTATCTTGAAATCTTGAATTGATTTATTATTCAATCACATTGATATTATTCTGTCTTTAGCGACTGTTATTAAAAACTGTTGATATTCTTATTATCCTTGAACTATCAAACCTTGCTATACCCTTTCGAGAATTGAGAATTATATTGCAAACCCTTATTGTATATTACTTGCTGAGCAATTTGTGCTCATTCTTGTTTTCCCTAAAACATTTTAGTTAAGGCCGAGCAGCGCGGACCTTCAGGCACAGATAAGGGCAAGGGAAAGGCTACTTAGTAGCTTTATTTATGTAGGACTTTATGATTGTAATAAAGAACTTACGATATTATGTACTAGTGAAGGTTATTATTGCTTATGATATGTCTAAGCTATGTAATCACTGTTTAAGTTACGAGCCCTTGGGACGTGAATAATTATATTATTTAAATATAATTTATTTGGTATTAGTTGTGTATTATTCCGCTGTGCGATGCGACATTTAGTCGTATTATTATTTTGATGTATTACCATGAGCATGTGACGAACCGAATTCGAGTGACCGCATGACGGTCCTGGAATTTTGAGGCGTCACAGCAGCCACCGACGAACGTTTTCATTATGTGTCGGGAATAGCCATCATCCAAGAACGTGGACTTAGACCGAATGTTTGACTGAACAGGGAAGTCTTTGACACTTAAATTCTATATTTTTCACAATGAGGACATTGTTTACTTTAAGTTTGGGGGTGTGTTGTTAGTAATCATCATAATTTTGTTAGCTTGTTGCATGAATAGCATAGGTTAGTTATAATTTACACAGTAGATTTAGTTAAGTTTTATGATTAAAAAAATAAAATAAAAAAATGAATAATCATAAAAGACCAAAAAGAGTTGTTAATTAGAATCGTATGAGTCAGTATGTCAGTGATAAGAAACAACTTTAGCCTGTGATGAGATTAGACTTACATAAGAGCATATACATGATGATTACTAGAATGTTGATGTGTATTCAGACTTTTGTATGAGTCCGCACCTGTTTGACACTGCTGCACCAGTTAGCACGATAAAAAGCAATTAACTCAACTCCGTTCAAATAGTCACATAATTGTCATCTGTTACAGAAATTAGGTTGTAATAACGAAATTTAGTGAACTGGTATTAGTGACTAAGATTAGACTGAACCTTGAGTTTGGGGGAAGATATGGGAGGTATCTGAAAAAAAAATGAAAAATGAAAAAAGAAGAAGAAATAATTGCAAATTGAGAAAAGAAAAGAAAATAGAAACGTATGAATAGATACCGTAACTAGTTTGGTTTCATGGCCTTTGATATTCGAGTAAGTACACCCTAGGGGATGTCTTTACACTTAGCGCCCTAAAGCCATTCGATTTGGGAGTCGTTGGTCGAAAGCTCGCTACATGGGTATCACTGAAGAGCCTAAGGGAACTAGACATTGCACAGTCATGAGGAAAATTGAGATACAGAAAAAGAGCAAAATGCCTCCGTGAATAAAGAAAGATAGAAAATCTCCCATATTAACTTCCAACTTGGTTGACGTTTACTTGAATTCACTATACCTAGTTTAAGCGATATCTTGAGTTGAACTCTGATTACATTCTAAGATGTGTATTATGTTATAAATTTGATCTGCAGTTGGGTATATTGTTGTTAAACACACACACACAACGTCAGTGTTGACATGTATAGATTCATAGATTGGTTTTAATTGCGGATACGTCTCTGGTTGGATTTAATGTTTATATCTGTTGTGAATTCTCTGAGGCACGATGAGTTAGCGTTGTATACACTGACAGTTGCATTCATGAGCATTGTATATTCTTGCATATGCATGGTGTTTGCTTGAGGACAAGCAAAGTTTCAAGTTTGGGTGTATTTGATGAGTGGATTTTATAGCTACGAATCGATAGTTGTTATCGCTTGATTCTGCATGTTTTCAAGTACTTTGCCTATCATTTCTACTGGGTGTAGACGTTTATGTGCAAATAATGAAATGGAGGCGAGAGTAGCTTTAAAGGAAAAATTTACGTGTTATATGTCTATTCTTTAATGCTTACTTTTTTTTATTGTGTGCCTAAATATACTTGTTAGTCTTATATTTTTATTTTAGGTACAATTGAAGAGTTCCGCGATGTTGGAAATAAATTGGAGGAAAATGTGAGCATTATTATTAAAGTTTCCGAGCTGAATTGGGTTTCCTGGCAATTATAAATTGGTGGGCCACATTGATAAGCAATTAGCATATAGACTTTCAAGTAGATCAAATCTATGCATGCAAGTAGTGGAGTTGATTATGTGTGCCACGAATTAATATGGGATAGTAGCTTAATGTGGGATATCAAGTGGGCAACGAATTTGTGTTAGCACCTCACGAATTGAGTAATTAGCATATTTAAGTGGGCCACGAATTTGGTGATCGAGCAGCCACAAATCATGAAAGCCACACATGCAAGTAATATATGGTATAATCTATAATGCAAGCACAATGGAAAAGGTGGAGCAGCTTGGAAAGTATCATGGGCCATGCAGGAAAGTAATCTAATTATATTAAGTGGGCTAGAGCTAGATGTAGTCTATGAGATTAGCCATGCATCACACGGAATTAGCAAAAGAATTGGCTGGGCAGTAAGTTAACCCGCTGGGGAGGGGTATTTGAGCACTAACTCTCCGCTGGGGCGTGGAGGCGCCAGCTGCAGTCACTTTTCCCTTGTCGAGTTGGACACGCGACTTGAATTGTGGGGCAATAAGAGGTGTTAATAAAGGCTGCTCGTGGAGGGACTGACCCGGTTATAAAGAGAGACGGAGCAGCTTAGGAAGTCAATATATGCAATTAAAAAGGAGGCTGGAGGCGTGAGTCACCAGCTGATTTTTTGTGACTGACTTGGATACGGATTGTGGAACAGTATGATATAAAGGCTACAAATTATATTATTTAGGGGGGACTTGATCACGTGGATGCAAGGAATCAGGGAGATAAAAAGGAGTATATTATATATATTATATTAGATAAAAAAAGCTTAGGAAAAATATGATATACAATATATTCCATTAGAGATTTAGAGGAGCTGGACTTCTTTTCTTTTAAGTGGGACACAGACTCAACTTGTATAGAGGAGACGGAGCAGCTTAGTTTTGGGGCGTTATTATATATATTAGATAAATTAGATTAGTTGAGGGTAGCTTAGTTTGAAAAAAAAGGGAACAATACCTGGCCACCGCGGAAGCACTAATTGTGGATCTGAACTTGAAAAGGAGAATTGAAGCGGAGTATATTCGGATGAACGTGAAGTAACGTGGAGACGAGTAACGACAGGATTTTCATATTCCTATCTTTCACTAGTCATCTTACTTTGTATTCATTATGATTAATACTCTGTGGATTATGGGTTTTTATTTATTTAATATGAACTAAATTCCTTTTTAAACCTACAACGGTGCTTTGATTGTAATGAATGATTACGTATCTTTAAAACTCAGTTTATGGATGTTATTCCCAGGTTATTCACTATGTGTGTGATTCATTTATATAATTTCCTGATCAACGATTATTCTGTTATTTCTTATGAACTTGTGAAGGAACATAGGAGATTAGAATTGGCCATAGTGACATATGTTCGTGAATTCTGCATAGATGGAATTCGTGATTCGTGTTTAGGATAGATGTATGTCTTTACGCCATATATAATCTGAAAGAGAACTTGGTAATAAATTCTTATTAATTGTAATTCACATAGAAATATAGTCAATTAGTTAATTAGGATGTCTTGCTTGAATATATCATATGTGGATATAAGTGAGTTTGGATATTATGCATCGTAGGGTGGTCTTATCTACGTTAGTGTTTTCGATTAATAATCTGGGGGTAACTGAAATAAACTGGAGAAAAGGATAACTATAGAAGTGCAATCATAAGTGAAGTTGTGGGTTTAATTCTCTCAAATCTATTAAATTCTTGATTTAGTGTGCGATTGTTCTAAGTAATAATTTAGTATAAAAACATCATTTGACCGCTAGTTTGATAAAGTTGAAATACTATAAAATTTGTAATTGTTTGATTAAGAAGTAATTATTGTCTGTGTGGGGTACGATCTTTGATTTATCACTGTATTACTTGTTGACCATGTATACTTGCGTGTTGCGCGTAGAAAATACCCAACAGAAACCTCCCTTACTCGATTTTCACAAAATCCCTTCATAATTTTATCGTTGAACACTTTAACTTAGTAAAAAGTTTTACATATATATATACTTCATTCATTTTTTCAACAACTATTAGGTTTTGTTACATAACCTTCAATTAAACACGTTCATATATCAAATATTATATATTCTTTAACTCGGTCATTTCCTTTCTAAAGATCACTACTATATACTCTACTCATAGAATTCATATATTTCATAACTCACCATCTATAATTTTTTGGGTTATCACATTCACCCCTTCTTCTAGGAATTTTGCCCTCAAAATTTTAATATTTTCATTCACGGGATTAAAGCGTTCTACCACTACTTCTTTCTAAGTAATATCCTTCTCGCTACATTCTCCTTCAGAATAATAAGAATCTTCCACAATTACTCAATAATTGGGAAGCGATATAAATAACTTAGGAATTTAAAAGATTCCAAATTATGTTGAGTGGTCACAAGACCTTGAACTTCTTTTTAGGTTTAAAAGTGCTTCACCCCCGGTACTTCACACTATAAAACCACATCGGTACTCTAGGTGGCCAGCCTATCGTACCCCTATGTCGGGCCCAAACGTAGTACATCGTAACGACTATATGCGTTACACTCGGAATTATTGTCTCCGATAACATATCCCCTTTTATAGGGTTGTTCACCTCAGCTTCTTGACATCTGAATCCGCACCAAAACAATTTGGTTTGGCATAGTTTGACCAAGAACGCTCGAATTTCATAAACATCTTTCAATATTTGTCTAGATGAATCAAATAGCATAGACTTCTAGCAATAATTCAGACATCAATCGATATATATATATACATATATATTTTTACCCAACAAAATAATTTTTTATTTATTTATTTAAAAATGTTTTTTTATATATAGTTTAAGTAAACTAAAAATAATAAGTTAATCTTTTTATAATATCCTGATACTGTACCGTAGTAATAGTACGTTGAGGATTTCGCCATTACATGACGTCGTCATACTACATCATGCCATCGTGGGCTGACGATCATATGATCACATCCAACACTAGGTTTAACTGCATTGATAACTTTCTCGATTATTGTTTCTACACCATATTAAATGATGCATATAAAATACATTTTGAAGATTTAAAATCATTTTTTTGTCTAGCTGAAGCAATTAGCACAGACATGTGAATAATAGCACTATTTTAAAAATTCATTGGTTCCATTGTTTGATCTAATATTTTTCAAGAAAAACAGAAGTGCAACATCAGCATGAAGTCAATAAATTTTGAAAATCTAGCAAAGCTAGGAGATTTAGAATATAAAAACTTTCTCCATCAATTAAATATTTACTCCATCATTACTTAAACATTCTATCAATCTTAAACAACATCAATGCTTTCTATACCATAACCTTTCTATACCCAGTATAGTTTATCGAACTTACCACACTTTGAAAGTTCAGGAACTTGCCACAATAATATGAGTTTAAAAATTTGTCCTAGCAATACGTAGTCAAAGAACTGATCAGAGACTGTCCATATACTTAGGGGTTCAAAAATATACATACGACTATGAGTCACGAACTTACCATAAGTGTGAGTTTTAAGAACTCGCCTAACCTTAAGATCATCTAATGTAATCTTAATATCATCTAATCTAGTCTCTATTATTTCTAAATATCAAATATAAATATAAGAAAAGAATCGCCTTCTCGTCATATATATATCGATAGCGCGACACCAACCTTCCACCGATTATCAATATGATAAGCCAAGTGTAAGCACAAAACCCTACCCATACAAGATTTGTACAACTCAGCCACCACATGAGTCCTCAGTTGAAATCTCACTTAACTCTATCTTACACAAAACTTCTCGCTCTACACTCGATACAGACTTCTGTATCTCATCATTTATAACTCCTCGTGAGTTAGTCTCGTACTATATCATAGTACATTCTCGTTATAGTCTCAAACTATAACTATTCAATCATTATAGACCATCTGTCTTTCAACTTTAAAAGATCACGCCGTGATCTTATTCTATAATCATCTTCTTATGATTCTTTTCTTATCTCATTATCGTTTTGTTTTAAAAACTTCTTATCTTACCTCTCATCATATCATACTATTATTTCATTTATGCTTTTAGTATTATAGACTCTGTCTACTCATCTTTATTCGTCATGTTTATTATTGGAGTTAGGAAACTCCTGATTCTTATCTCTATATCTCTTCAAGATTCTTTTTTGAATCTTCTTGTTTATTTATTAACTCTTCCTTTAAGAACTTTCTAACATTATTCATATTGCTCAATATTTTATTTTGGTTTTATTCCTCGCCATTCTAATCTTCTTCTTATAACATCGCTAGGACTTAACTCATCCTATACATCTATGTATGTGAAAAGAAACACCTTTTCATTATACGCAACTTAAACTTAATTTCTTATTCTCTAAGGTCATAGCCTAAGGTACTCTTACCTAAGGTGTATAACCTACAGCTTTGATACCAACCGTAACGACCCCAAAATTCTTACAAAATAATTCTCATTCTCGATCGTTAACAATACAACTTTAATCTATCTTTACATCAATAATCGGTATTAAAATTAATAAAAATGCGAAATAATTAAAAATTTTATAAATCTTTCTTTATTACCCTGAATCGCAACCTTTACATTACATCTCTTCGATTCAAATCTATTACAAGACTCGTTTCCTCTAAGTTACTATACAAAGTAATACATCACAAGCAATATCCACTATACATCGGATAGCTCAACTTTACAACTTTAACAAGTATAATACATCTAAAACAAACACATTACTCATATAGAATAAATAATTTCTTGCATCGCTATTGATCTCAACATTCAATTAGCACGCATCATTACCTTGCATCCTTGACCTGCAAAAGTGGTTATTTACAAGAGTGAGCTCGACAGCTCAGCAAGACCTAACAGTTTTCATGCATCACATAGCACATAATAACATGCTCAACATACATCTCATAATCATCAAAGTAACATGACATACATGCTTTAATTTACATAACAAATATAAAGATTGAGTTCCTTATTCAATCAACATTCTTTAATCAATCAATGTAGTCATAAATTGACTTTATCATTTCATGCTTGCAACATATATAACATATCATGCTCTTTGCAAAATAATTTAAAACAGTTCATCATCAAGCTCACGTAGAAAATAGGAACTGAAAGACTTGCCTTGATCGTTGTTTACCAATAACAGATTAACACCTTACAGCTATCTGCACTTCACGTGCCCTACACAATTATATAATCATGCACATACACTATTAGTCACATAGCAACGCATAGTAGTTGTAATGTAATTTTACTCTACATCTCATAATCCTTCCTGTTAATTAATACACAATGTTCAATTTGATTGTGTTAACTTTTGACTTATATCTCACTATATTTCCTTTTTAGTAATATTCAAAATTCATTCAAGTGTTTAAGTCTTGCTAGGACTACTTATGGGTTTTATATTAACCCCATTTCATATCTTATAATGCTCATTTTATTTGACTTAAAACACTTTTTACGTTCATTAACACTTGTCACGGTATTTCGACGTTCATTCGTCACACGCCCGAATCGTCTCTCTTGTGTATGCTTAGTGTGCTTATATAACTTATCTAATAAATCATTTATTATTGTTAAGCATCATTATAATTACTAATATTCATGTTTTATAACTTAGAGCAATATCTATTATCGTTGACAACACTATACTTGCGTATGTGCATGTCCAACGCCCTCCGATTGCCTCCGAATACACATCAGTCCCAAAGATAACCATTTTGACCCCTGATAACAATCTCAAATTAAATAAAATTAAGAACGAAAGTTGTAGGTCTACTCGTGCTCGTTCCGGATCATCTTGAATATCCTCAATCGGAGTTCGTATGAAAACGTTATGACCGTTTTACTACAGGAGGTCAAAACAGTTTTGCATTACAAAACTTAAACCACTCCAGACAGCATGGTTACCAGCTGGGGCGGGTCCCCCAAGGCCAAATACCCCGCTGGGGTGGTTCCCACCTCCGGTGGAAATTCCCAACTCACGAACGGTAGAGAAATAAGCCAATTTAGCTTATTTATTCGCACCGAATCCGATTTTTCTCAACATGATGAACATGAAACTTTGTAACAACAAACTTTTGGACTCTTTAACATAATTATAACATATAAAATCCTTACAATACATAATAGAAACCAAGTTTTTATGATTTTTGAAGAAAACTACAATATCAAAAGTTCTTAACAAAATTTGCTATTATGAATTCGTTTTTCAATCATTTCATGTAATTCTAATTGCAATAACTCTAATTCTTAACACATTAACATAACCCCATGATCAATTTAAATAATAATCCATAATCAAACACCAATTTGATAGTTTCAAAGGCTATTCTTTCAAAATTAGTTTACAGTAAATCATTATGAACATAATTTCTTCTTGTTTATCAAAATTACACGAATTGAATTGTTAGAACAACCACATAACTCATATAATAACATCAATATATATATATATATATACCTCACACACACACACACACACACACACACACACACACACACACACACACACATATATATATATATATATATATATATATATATATCATGATCACATAATTTACACAAAAGGCTTTTACAAAGAAGTTCTTTTATGAAAAAAAACATGGAATATGAAGATTTAAGCATGGAGATTATACCTTGCTTTCCTTATTGGAACGAAGGGGATAATGCTATCTCAAGCTTCCTTCCCTCTTCTTCCTCTTTCTTCTTCTTCTTCCTTCTTCTCACTCTAGGTTCTCTGTGTTTCTTTCAAACACAAACTAACCCTTTTCTTGTTCTGACTAACTCTAACTCTAACTCTATTGAACTAACGTATATTGTAATATACATATCATTTACATATACATATATTACATAATATATAACTTATAATCATAATGACCCTATAATAATTATAATAAATACAATTATTATCATTAATAATATAGGTTACACATTTAGAATTTAAAAAGCCCTAAGGCTTGTTTGGCAAAACAAGTTATTTTAAACAACAAATTTTTAGTAGTTAAGGCCTTGTTTGGATAAAACAGGTTTAAAACATAAGTAAGGGCCGTGTTTGGGAAAAGGTTTTAAAAACTCTTTTAATTCTTTTTAATAAATCCTTTAACACATATTCTTGATGTTACACTTTTAATTAATTAAATCTTAACATTCTAATTTAATTAATTAAAAGTTCACATCAATTAATCACATAAAATTATCACATAATTATAATTACTCGCTAATTATAATTTCGCGTAACACTCATCACATAACTCATTTAATTTAATTATCCCAATTAAATTAAAACTATAACATAAAATTATTACGTCAATTAAAGTAAATATTAAATATTTATTTAATAAATATATTACACTTAATTACATTACTCCATAATAATCACATAATCTTAATAAATAATTCAATCAAAATATTTATTTACTTCAATAAATATTAAAATTGATATATACAATTCTCTTCACACCAAATCATATATTTCGCAATATATGACACGTATACACATACTCAAACTCGAAATATCTCATAATAAGAATTTTATTTATTAAATTCTCATTTATAAATTCTTAAAAATTCGAGATGTCACATCCTTCCCTCCTTATAAGGATTCCGTCCTCAGAATCAACGAAACCTACCTTACTCGGTTTTCACAAAATCCCTTCATAATTTTATCGTTGAATACTTTAACTTAGCAAAAAGTTTTACATATATATATACTTTATTTATTTCTTCAACAACTATTAGGTTTTATTACATAACCTTCAATTAAACACAATCATATATCAAATATTATATATTCTTTAACTCATTCGTTTCCTTTTTAAGGATCGCTACTATATACTCTACTCGTAGAATTCATATATTTCATAACTTACCATCTATAATTGTTCAGGTTATCACACCATGCCTCCTCAAATTTCTTTGCCAGAAAAGCTCCACCTGAGGCTGCATTGATGCTAGTCCGTATATGACTCCCTAACCCATTGTAAAATGTATTCATCTACATCCAATGCAGGAATCCATGGTGTGGACATTTTCTCAAAAGCTCTTTATACCTTTCCCACGCTTCATATAATGGTTCCCCCTACTGTACAAATGAAAAATTTCCGTCCTCAATTTATGTGTTTTTGAAGGTGGGAAGAACTTAGCCAGAAATTTTTGCGCCAAATCATTCCATGTGGTGACTGACCCCGGTGGTAGAGAATGGAGCCAACCCTTTGCCTCATCTCTGAGTTTGAACGGAAATAATCTCAATCTGATAGCATTGCCTGAAACCTCGTTGCACTTGAAGGTATTGCATATCTATATGAAATTGACAATGTGCTCATTCGGGTCATCATTCGGGAGACCCCCAAACTGGCAATTATTCTGCACCATCTGTATCGTTCCAGACTTGATCTCAAAGTTATTTGCATTAATCGCCGACCTGGTGATACTTGACTGAATTTCTGTAATTCGCGGTGTAGCATAATCCCGCAGTGCTTTCTCTTCCTGTTCAGCCATGTTGTCTTTGGGTGTTTCAAGTTCTTCTCGAGTTTTCTGAATCCACTTACTTAACCGCTTAAACCGTTTGTTCATGTCGTCCTCGATAGGCAACAATTATTGCTTCTTTGATTGAGTTTGGATGCACTACTCGAGATTACCTGAAATAAGCAAAGAAACAACAAAAATTAAGAATATATAAATATATATATATATATATATGTTTAGCTAAAACTGATCTAATTAAACTGATATTGTAAGTAATAAACGCAATTACTATCCCCGAAAACGACACCAAAAACTTGTTGAGTAAAATCTATATGCACTACACGCAAGTGTACGTGGTCAACAAGTAATACAATGATATAATCGAGTATCGTACCCACAGAGATAATAATTCCAATATATTCAAACAAGTACCAAGTTTGTATTATTCCAGCTTTATTAAACCAATGATTAACTGATGATTTTTATAATAACTACTACTTAAACTGAAACTGACACTAATTCAGGATTTTAACAAGTTTTGGAGAATCAAGCCTACAACTTCACTTATTAAAACACTTTGGATAACATATTTTCCTTCAACTTATATTAATTATTCCAGATTATTAACCAAGAACACAAAAGTAGATATAACCATCTCTCAATGCATTATATCCATACTCACTCAAATCCACAATTGATAGAATTAAGCGAGACACCTTAATTAACTAACTCACTGTATCTCTATTTGAATTATAATTGAAAAAGGTTTAATATCAAGTTCTCTTCAGATTACGCATGATGGATAGATATCTCTATCCTACACATGAATTATGAATCCCAACTAGTGTAGAAATCACAAGCATACCTCATTATGGCCAGTTCTAATCCCATATGTCATCTCTCGAATTCATATGGGATAAAAGATAATTGGTGATCAAGCAAATATATAAGTTATGCACAAACCATAGCAAATAACCTGTAAATAATCTCCATAAACTAAACTGAAAGCAAATCAATCCGTCGTTACATAATAATATCCGTTATAGGCTTAAATAGAAATTTAGTTCATCATAAATGAAATAAAAACCATAATCCACCAAGTATATAACATTCTGAATACAAGATAAATATGAAAAAAGAAAGTAAAATTTGAAATTCTGTCGTTACTCGTCTCCACGCTCGCCTTGTGTTCGTCGTGTTCCACTTCACTTCAAATCTCCTCACGTATCAATATCACGAACTAGGACCTCGTTTCTGTCTAAGTATCTGTAATAGCCTCTCTCATAACCTTAAATACCCTCCTAATCACGCGCCAAATAGATATCTCTGTTTTTGCAGAATCCCAATTAAAAAAGGAAACTACCATCTTTGCTGCCAGAACTGCACCCCGGCGCAGTTTTAACCTTAGAAAGCGCACCCTGGAGCAGTTTATAGCAATCAAGCCCATTTCGTCTTTGTAAGCTTCCATTCCATCCGCTTTTCATCCCGATCCGCTCCTGCACAAAACAATGCACATGCATCAAAAAAAAACCTAAAACGTACTTGAACTAGTGATATCTTAGGCTTAAATGGCGTCGATTCGTAGGTATGAAACCTACTTATCATTAACATGATCAGTATGGGAAGTGGAGAAAGTTCTAAATACCTCAGATACATAGGAGACTCTCCCCAAAAAAGCAAGATAGTTCTGATAAATGGGATTATTCAGAATGCCGCTTTCTAATTGAACGAGAAATGAAGTCTATCAATGAACATATTTGTCAACTGGCAGAACTGATGGTATACCAGCACCAAGTGACGCGACAGTTGATAACTCAAGTCAACCAAAGGAGAACAAATCATCCCACACCCAAAATTCTTCAAATTGTAAGGAAGGACCACTACCAGTTCCATAAAAACGAAACCTGGGCAGACAAAGTTGCTTGGGAAGAAAGGTTCCGTGCTCATAGAGAATTGGCTTTCAAGAGAAAGTTCACAGCCTTGGATCAGCGTATGGAAGAAATTCTCCAGATGTTGATAAATGAGAGAAAAGTCACACAGCTATTACCTCTAGTGGACCCTCGATCAAGGAAGTTCAATCCTTCCAAAATATGTCAATATCATTCCAACACTCCTGGTCATGATACAGAAGAATGTTGGGGACTGTGTCACCTAATTCAAAACCTGATTAAAGATGGCGAACTGCTAAAAGCAAGTCCAGACAATGGCTTTCCTGGTGAAGAAGCAATATTTCCTCCTCTGGCATGGAGTCTGAAGGAAGTGGTGGCAGTCATTTCCTGTGAGAAGGACACAACTATCGTACCCCTGACTATTCAAGGAAAGGGGGATAAAGGAAGAAAGAATCCTTTCAAAGTGGTTGTGACGCCCCCAAATTTGGACTGCCAATGCCTCGAATTCGGTTTGTCACGTTCTAACAATAATAACTAAAATCATACAATCACAACAGATAATCTAGAATAATATACAATGATTTATTATATTTATTTCCCCAAGTCTTGCAACCTACAGTACTTAATAGATTACATAATAATATCAAATAAAGACTTATTACATAACCCTACTTAAGTTTAAACATAGTTCTGAATCTATCTTAATACATTATCATAGTTGTCATAATACAACACAAGAACTTCTAAAAACATAGAGGGACTGGCTAGTCGGTAGCCTTGCCCTTGCCCTTATCGACGCCCGAAGGTTCGCCCTGCTTTGCCTTAACTGAAATATTTTAGGGAAAGTAAGAATGAGCAACAAGTTTGCTCAGCAAGTAATATAGCAATAAGGGTGAGTAATTTAGTTTTTGAATTCCAAAAAGGTATAACAGGATATGATAGTTCAAGGATAGCAAGAAATATCAACAGTTCTCAATAACAGTCGCTAAGGACAAAATATCAATAAGATTCAACGCTAGATCAATTCAAGATTTCAAGGTAATTGAATACTTAGCAGTCACTAAGGACTATGAACTTCTACTAGAATTATCAATATTAAACTGGTAACCCAAAAAAATAAGTATGATAGATGATCAGTCTACAATACTCCATGTTATGCATAACACCCTAATAATTTTCGCGCGTGTGTTGGGCTTCCAACAATATATACAATCCCCTTACCATAAGGGTTGTTCATCTCAGTCAAATACAAGATTTCGCACCAATCAATTAGTTTGAATAGTTTTCTAAATATACATATAGTCTAGCCGAATCAAATGGCATAGACACTTTCATAATATTTAAGAACAATGCTAAGTTCAACATGAATAATAGCTGAAATGAAACAAGGGTTTATTTAATAAGCATACTAACTCAATTTAAACGAGTAAGTAAGACAACTTGCTTTCACAAGGATCCATTTCAAAGGTTAGGATACTTGTAATTAACAATACAAGAATGAGTTCAAGGAAATTGCATAATAAAAGAGTGTAAGTCAGAGAAAACATGCTTACAATATCTGTTGAATAAAGTAATGCAAGGGTTTAGGATACTTGCCTTAAGCGTAGTCTATCCACGTTAAGTAAATCAACACTTTTGAATGCTATTTATAATGTATTACATGTATAGGATGTTCATTAGTTAAACACATTCGGTACACAGCTCAATATGAAAGTTAACTATATATAAGGTCCTCCTTTAGTCATATAATCTCTTATACGTTTGTCACTACGTACTCGCACATATACTTACACAAAATCAATATCTAAGTTGCTACGAAATCAAGTAACACAGTTTACATTATGTATGTAGCACTTCATAACACTTTATTGATTATGTCTTTCTTTGTTCACGGAGTTTCGTTTATAATTTAAGTATCATCATGCTTCACTACCAATACTTGTAAACATATATCAGTAGAGATCTGACCAAGTTTTAACAGCTTAGGCATCAAATAGGTTAACTGTTAAAATCAGATTAAGCAAACTGCATCAATTCTGATTCCAGACTGGCGCAGCTGCGCCATGGTCAAGGCTAGGGGAGGCGCAGCTGCGCTGCCCCCTAGCCAGGTCAAGGTTGGGCTGCTGCCTGCAGATTCTGTCTGACACATCAGCAAACATCTACACATAGTATACACATGTCTAAGGGTCTTTTCATGTTTACCAAGTCAATCAAGTTCCATCTTTCATGTAATGGTTCTAAGTTTAATACCTCTAATAACTTAAGGCCATTCATAGTCATGAAATCATATAGTCTATCATGCTTGTCATTTAAACATATGAGGTGATCACATAACTTGTTTTAGGCATGCTCACAAGTATCTATATCATACACATATAACTAGCATCGTTATAAGCTTGACTCATGCCTCATTCGTGCTTAACTTGTTTTCATGGCATCTAACATTGCATGTATACATGTATGATATATTTAGTGAGGTTAAGAGCACTATCAAACATGTCGGAAATATTAGAATATGAACCTCGCTATAACATGTCAAAGTTCACTTTCAAAACTTATATTTTGTTAGTAATATTCACTAATAAGGTCCAACATGTCCATGTTACATTATGAAACATATATACACAAGTCAACATATTCTTCATGTATTTCTAGGTCATACGAACATGCCTCAAAAGTCAGAATATAAACATGAATATAACATATCAAAGTCCCTTTTTAAAACTCTAAGTTTATTTTGAAAACCATAAGTTGTTTCATCAATCGTGCATGTAAACATAGTAAAACATGTTCACATTAGGTTTAGGTATACTACCACACATGTTAAACCAGTCATCATGCTTGTTTAAACTATTTGAACATGTTCTTGCTTAACAGATTTGCAGCAGAAATCAGAATCTGTAATAAGGGACTATCGCAGCTTGTCATTTAAACATATGAGGTGATCATATAACTTGTTTTAGGCATGCTCACAAGTATCTATATCATACACATATAACTAGCATCGTTATAAGATTAACTCATGCCTCATTCGTGCTTAACTTGTTTTCATGGCATCTAACATATCATGTATACATGCATGGTATATTTAATGAGGTTAAGAGCACTATCAAACATGTCAAAAATATTAGAATATGAACCTCGCTATAACATGTCAAAGTTTACTTTCAAAACTGATATTTTGTTAGTAATATTCACTAATAAGGTCCAACATGTCCATGTTACATTATAAAACATATATACACAAGTCAACATATTCTCTATGTATTTCTAGGTCATACGAACATGCCTCAACAGTCAGAATATAAATATGAATATAACATATCAAAGTCCTTTTTTAAAACTCTAAGTTCATTTTGAAAACCATAAGTTGTTTCATCAATCGTGCATGTAAACATAGTAAAACATGTTCACATTAGGTTTAGGTATACTACCACACATGTTAAACCAGTCATCATGCTTGTTTAAACTATTTGAACATGTTCTTGCTTAACAGATTTGCAGCAAAAATCAAAATCTGTAACAAGGGACTATCGCAGCTGCGCTGCGCCCTAGTTCAATATTGGCGCAGCTGCGCCGGGTCTCGGCCAGCAGTAGACAGGCCTCTGCTTCAGCAGAATGCGAACCCAAACTCAATTTACTTCACGAAATTGATTGTAATTATGCCACATTACAGTTCTATTATGCTAGTAAGCTAATACAACAACTATCAAACAATACCAAATCACATAATCATGAATTCCAACCAAAATCAAGAATTGAAGAAATTTCAAAATAAAGAACAATAATGAAAATTATACCTCTACAATATATGAATGAGCTGCTAATTGAAGTTCCTCTCTCTGTAAACTATCTTGCTAGCAAACTCACAATATTCTTCTAAATTCTCTAAGCAATATCTCAGCAAAACAAATTAGAAGGAGAAGAGGCTATATTTATAGAGAAAATAATACTCAGACAAAACTTTTGCACTCTAAAATAAACCAATGGGATTATGAATTGTATGTTGGTTATGGAAGAGTTGGTTGTTAGTTAGTGAATTTCATCATTAAAACCACTCCCCCATTGATCATGAGCTAGAATGAGCTTGGGAGAAGAAAGGGAAATAGGCTTTTAGCCTTTTGTCATGCACGTGAGGGAGAAAGGGGACTCTTATTGTGGGACAAAGCATCATATCTTCAGAATTTGCAAATGAAGAGTAGTAATACATAGGCTATGTATATCTACAAATTATATATACATAGGTTATAATTGTGTACTTAGGTTATAAGTTAGTGTCACAATGTAATTCATTTGAATAAGTAATATTTCAATGTAGTAAATTGACTTTGCACACATATAATCCATGTACATTTTGTTAATACCGAATGTAATTCAATTGGGTATTATCACATCATATTATCCCAATTCTATTATTTAATTAAATATTGAAATAATCATCAATTAGCAACTGTTTATTATATATTCAAGAGATATTAATTTAATGTCCACACACTCACATTGTCACATAGTCTCATGATGTATTCACATACTTATTTAATTAGCCATAACATATAGTTCTCGTATATAGTATTGTCACACATAAGTGTTACACTGCATTATATAATATAGTTGTAACCGCTATACTTTATATGTTTGATTGTCGCATTCATTGCACATAACAATTACTCGAGCAAATTATATTAATAATCTACTTGTTTACGTTTTATTAATCTCCATAACAATGAATTAACATTTATATGATTAATTATCACATTAAATAAATATAAATCTTATTATTTATAAACAAGTTACTTATTATTATTCTATTACTCACAATAATAATAATTAACATACTATTAATTAATCACCATTAATATTCTATTTCTCATAATAACAATTAATTAACAATTAATATCGATTTATTGTTCACTTATTAATTCCTTCATCCTCGAATTAATTACATCATCAACGTTTTTATTCTCGTGCCACACAAGGCATTCTTCGAGATTATCTTTAACTCCACATTTTCCTCAATTATTATATATTCAATTTGAAAAAAATTGAGTTAACTCATCTCGTTACCACATAAACATTATATTCGAATAAATATTCATTTCCATTAATATATTCATTTAATAACATTCGCAAATTCTTGGGTATTACAGTGGCTGCACCAGAACCACTAAGGTTGCCATTCAGACCTCAGTATCCCTTGATCTGCTTGAAAAGAGTCCCATGGAACTATGGGGAGGACGAGGGGTCAACATCAAATCATACGACTGCTATATTAAAGGAAAACCCACTGTATCTACCTTAACGAGTGATAAAGCCAGTTACCAAAACCAAGGGGTAAGTACCCGAGGAGAAAATTAAAGAATTCCTCATCAAATTGGGGCATAATGAAGCCAAGGTAGTGCAGAGATTAAGGGATGCACCTCAATAGATATCCATTCTGGATTTGGTCTTATCTTCAGAAGATCGTTGCAAAATCTTAATACAAGTTCTGTAAGAAGCGCATCTGCTTAAGGCAGTGGATACAGAAAAGTTACGTTAATTGATAGAGCACATTTTCAACAGCAATGTAATATCTTTCACTGATGACGACATACCAGTGGAAGGGACTGGTCATTGTAAGTCATTGCATATAGTAGTGATATCATCTCAATATGTGATAGAAGGAATACTGATAGATAGAGGATCTTCCTTGAACATCGGTCCCTACGACACTTTGGAAAGAATGAAGATCAATTCAAATCTAATTCGAAATAGCCACATAGTCATAAGAGCCTTTGATGGGTCTCGATGAAATGTTGTAGGAGAAATAGAACTACCCGTGGAGATCGATCCACACACCTTCTACATATCCTTCTAAGTGCTGAACATCACCACATGATATAATCGGTTGTTGGGAAGACCATGGATTCATATGGCAAGAGAAGTCCCATCCACCCTTCACCAATAAGTCAAATACATCATTAATGGCAATTTTGTCACCGTCAATGCCGAACCAGAATATCCTGTGTATATACAAGGTGATATGCCTCTGATTAACCTCAACGAAGTAGTTGAGCCAGCCAGTTTTCAAGCCTTTGAAGTTAGCAACACTCACTAGCAACCTATTGGGGTTCTAGCATTGAAGCCAAGAATTTCTTTCAAAGTAATGTCCGTCGGTAAAGAAATGATGTCTTTGGATTTCTGTCCTAGTAAAGGGCTCGAAAAAAATCAATAAGGTATCAAACATCTAGTCCAAATACCTAGCCAGACATGAAAGGCTGGATTAGGCTATTCCTATGGATCTCATCATAAGAACCCGCACAAGCATCAGTCGGTTCAGACATCCACCATTCTGCTACCAAATCTCACAGATGCCGGATTTGTGAAGCCAACAAGGAAAGTTCCTACTTCTATATCTGTAATACCCGAGAATTTCCTATTATTATTAAATAAATATATTAATGAAAATGAGAATTTATTTGAATATAAATGATTTTGTGTTATGAGAAGGATTAATTCAATAATTATAATAATTGAGAAATTTATGGAGTTTGCGATAAACTCGTTGATAGCCTTGTGTGGCACCGCGATGAGGTATATTAATGATTATATTAATTAACGAATGAATTATTAAGTAAACAATTAATCTATATTAATTTTTAATTACTTTTGTAGAATATTAATTAATGGTTATGGAATATTAACTGTGATTGATTAATAATACGTGATTATTATTATTGCAAGAAATATAATAATAATAAACTACTTATTTTTTTGAAATATGTTGAGATTTATAGTTGTTAAGGTGATAATTAATCATACGATTATTAATTAAGTGTTATTAATAATTACGAGGAAAGGATTAATTAATATTGTTAACTAATCAATGAGATAAATAATTTATTTATTTGATATTAGGAATAATAAAACAAATAAGTAAGTTATTAATATAATAACATTATATTAATTGATATGTGCAATACTTGAATATATAAAATATATGGAATACAACTATATTATATAGTGTAGAGAGACACTTAAGTGTGACCATGCATGTATATATAAACTATAGTGCAATGTGATTATACTACACATAGAAATCATATATTATATGAAGCATAATGTGATTATTATGTCCATAAACTATATAGTAAAGTTATTAAACTATATGAGTACATCATGATGCTTATGTGACAATATGTATGGGGGTATACATTAAAATAATATATTATGGATATATTGTAATCAATTATTGATTGTAGAATTTAATAATAACTATGATAGTATCCGATTAAATTATACCGGTGTAATAAAATGTACATGGATTATATGTGTGAAAATTACACTTATTACAGTATGTGAATTACATTGTGACATTTTAATTACAACCTAAGAATGTATTATACAAATACAACTTGGATATATATATATACATATATATATATATATATGAAATGTGCATAGTAAAACAAGTATTGTATATATATATATATATATATATATATATATATAAATGTTGCCAAAATGCTGAGAATTTCTTTGCCTTGTCCCATATTGGTAGTCACATTCTCTTCACGTGTATAGCTTACAAGCTAGCCTAGTCTCTACTCTTTAAACTCAGTAAAATCACAACAATAATGAGCAAGGGAGTGGTTTTGATGATGAGGTTCAACAACTAATTACTAACTCTCCATTATCCTTCATACAGTCCTTGATTTCCATTGGTTTGATTTGGGAAATAAACACATTAACCGTTTATTTGTTTTGCTATAAATATGAGCTCTTTTCTTCTCATTCCGTTGCTGAGAATTTCTGACTTAGTGAGACTAGAAAGCATATATATATATATATATCAGTGTTAAGTATTCTGAGAAGTTGAGATTGCATTACAGAGGTATAATTCTATTCCCTTGTTCTTCATTTCATGGACTCCATTTTCTGTTTCTGCAAATTCTTAGATTTCTTAGATTCTTGGTCATCTCGAATTAAAGTGTAATTGGGTTATATAATGATTGTTTAAGTGTTACATGAACTAATGAGCATATTAGTAAGCAATGTGGTGTGATTACAATCAAATTCGTAGTGTAATTTCTGTGTTGGGCTGGGTTTCTGCCGAAAACTGGAACTGTCTGCCGCTGGCCGCCAGCCGGCACAGCTGCGCCAGTTTTACACATTGGCAGCTGCGCAGCTGTGCCATCAGCTTGCTGCAGTTTTGACTTCTGTTTAAAAATCTGCTAAGTGTAATGAATTACTATAAGCTTAAGAAAGCATGCAAGCATGTGTAATGTGTATATATAAATACATTAACCTAATGTGAGCATGTTTTACTAGGTTAGCATACATGATTCACGAAAGCGTATAGTTTGAAATGAATTTAGAACTCTAGAAATGAACTTGATATGTATGTATGCTATGTTTATATACTGACCTTGCAAGCACGTTAGTACCACCTAGAAATGCATGAAGAATGTGATACCATGTACGGATATGCTTCATAGTATAACATTCACATGATGGACTCACTAGTGAACATTTTTAACGAAAATATAAGTTTTTAAAGGCAAACTTTGACATGTAAAGATCATATATGTATTCTGATTTTCGGGTATGTTTATATATCCTTGAAATGCATGTCGGACATATTAACTTATGTATATAGGTTTCGTAATGTAATGTGAACATGCGAACCTTATTAGTCAGCTTTACGAAGGAAAATACGAATTTTGAACGTAAATCTTGACATGTTATATCGAGGTTTAGATTCTGAAAATCGTGGACATGTTCGATAGTTCTTTTAAACCTCACTAATGTGTCGTATATATCTACATGTATACATACCATGCTAGATATCGTGAAACCAAGCTCAGAGTAAACGAAGTAGGTTTTCAAGATAATAACAATGCTAGCTACATATATGCGATACAAATACTCATGAGTATGCCTAATACAAGTTATATGAATATCTTATGTGTTTAAAAAGCGAGCATGTTAGACCTTATGAGTTCGTGTCCTTGAATGGCTTTAAGTATTAACTTAAGAACCTATACCATGTATGATTGGATTTGGAAAAGTTATACAAGCATGAAAGTATCCTTTAATATGAATACATATTATGTGATATTATATGGTGTTACTTGAACCTGATTTTCACGGTTAACTTATGGGAATGCCATAACTTGCTACAATGAAATATATTTAGTATTGATTGTGGTCTTATGTGGTATTAATAATATGAGGGCATGTTTGCTAATTGTTGCGATCTTATATGATATGAGAATGTGTTTAAACTCTAAAGGAGGAACGTTAAGGATATAAATTATATTCTATATAACTATGTAGCTAGGTTAAAACTTAGCTTATGTGTTGATCGTATATTCGAAAATAAAATGTGAAGTTAAATTATATGACTAATGAATATCATATATATACGTAACAATATTATGATAGGAATTCAAAAGTGTTGGCTAGCTTTACGTGAGTAAACTATGCATAAGGCAAGTATTTAAACCTTATCTCTTTGGATGCAAGTTTCCTAACTTACACTCTTTTACGGTGAAAGTATCCTATCTTTGTATTTACGTTATTCGAGGAACGTTGTAAGCAAGTATGCTATCCTTGTATATTGCGAACTAGTTTCTTTACTTAATCGTTTGAATTGAATTAGCATACTTGAACTCTTATTTCATTAAAGCTATTATTCATGTTGAACTTGGTATTGTTCTTGAATATTGTTAAAGTGTCTTTACCATTTGATTCGGCTAGACTTATATTATTGAAAAGCAACCCAAACTAATTGATTGGTGCGGGATCTTGTATTTGACTGAGAAGAACAACCTTCTTTGAAGGGAAAATATAATTGTCGGAGAACCGACATGCGCACTTGAGTATGATTGATTGTTATGCATAACGTATGGTACTTTAGGCTGATCACCTGTTGTACCTATTTTTGTTGGATTTTCAGTTTAATACTGTTAATTCTAGTAGAAGTTCATAGTCCTTAGTGACTGCTCAGTATTCAGTTATCTTGAAATCTTGAATTAATTTATTATTGAATCACATTGATATTATTATGTCCTTAGCAACTGTTGTTGAAAACTGTTGATATTCTTGTTATCCTTGAACTATCAAACCTTGCTATGCCCTTTCGAGAATTGAGAATTATATTACTCACCCTTATTGTATATTACTTGCTGAGCAATTTGTGCTCATTCTTGCTTTCCCTGAAAACATTTTAGTTAAGGCCGAGCAGTGCGGACTCTCGAGTACCGACAAGGGAAAGGGAAAGGCTACTGAGTAGCTTTGTTTGTGTAGAACTTTATCAATTTAATAAAGAACTTATGATATTATGTACTAGTTAAGGTTATTTATGCTTAAGATATGTCTAAGCTATGTAATCACTGTTTAAGTTACGAGACCTTGGGACATGAATAATTATATTATTTAAATATAATTTATTCGGTATTAGTTGTGTATTATTCTACTGTGCGATGCGACATTTAGTCGTATTATTATTGTGATGTATTACCATGAGCACGTGACGAATCGAATTCAAGAGATCCCATGACGGTCCTAGAATTTGGGGGCGTCACAATATCAGGTGCGCTGATTCCTCAGGTCAAGCCGGCCAGTGAGAAAGAAGTTCAGACTCTTGTTACGGAAAATAAGGAAAAGAATGATAGGTTCCTACAAGAAGTACAAGATCAATTTGCAAAGATGTATTTTATGGCACATACTGATGGTATGAACAAGGATATCCCGGATGATGACTATTCAGAAAATCAAATCTTGATCCCTCGCCTAAATAGGGCTAAGGAGAACTGTTCAAATAAAAGTACTGACCCTGATGTGAGTTCAGTCATGGTCATTATTAAAGAGGAGGAAGATGTCAATTACCCCATCATCACAGTTGCCAACAAAGACCTGGCCCTGGATAACTGGAGTAACACTCTTTGCATCTGTCACAAAGGTTAAAAGGGCAGAAAATCCATCTGCCCTAAAGTGTAGATATTATATACTGCTTATTTTTATTGCATAGTACTAGCAATTACTTTTTTCATGCTTTCATTGGTACTTTGTATTATTAATCAGTTTCATATAATAAGTGAAAGCATTTTGTTTTCAGGACTCTAAACGTGGATTTGTTTAGCCTTGTTGATGAATTGCCAAGTCTCCACAGTGACTACGACTTTGATGTAAAACTGGACTTTGACTTCATGGGGGTTGATCTAGAGGAGATAGACGACCATGAGGTGGCCGAGAAAATCAAAGAATGGGTGGAAGACAAACCCAAACCCAACCTCGATCAAACCACCCATTTAATATCGGAACCTTAGAAAATCCTAAAGAAATTCAAATAGGCAACGACCTTACCCCAAACCAAAGAATAGATGTGATTGAACTCCTAACTCAGTTCCAGGATGTGTTTGCATGGTCACATGAAGATATGGTCGGCCTGTCTACTGACATTATCATTCAGACTGCCCATTAAAGAGGGATTCAAGCCTATCAAACAGAAACTCACGAGATTGAAACCTGAATAGAGTCTGAAGGTCAAAGAACAAGTTGTCAAGCAATTCAAAGCAGGCATTATCATGGTGTCAACATATCCTGAAGGGATGTCCAATATAGTTCCCGTGCCTAAGCCCAGAGGAAAGGTACGAGTATGTGTGGATTACCGTGATTTTAACAAGGCATGTCTCAAAGATGACTTCCCAGTACCTTACATCCACATACTAATAGACAACACGACGCAGTACGATATGTACTCATTTATGGACTGCTTTGCCGGGTATCACCAAATCATGGTTGCCGAAGAGAATAGAGACAAAACAACCTTTATCACCCCTTGGGAACCTTCTGTTATACGCGATTGTCTTTCGGCCTTATCAATGTCGGTGCCACGCATCAGAGAGCCATGATGGCCCTATTCCATGACATGATGCACAAAGAAATAGAAGTTTATGTAGATGATATCATCAAATCCAAAAATGAGGATGAACACATCGACCATCTCAGAAAATTTGTGATAACCCGAGAATGTATAAAATCTTGAATGATTAGAATAAAGGTTAAAGGATAAAACTTAGATGAGAATTTGAGGATTTATTTAAATTTTTCAAGTAAAACCTTTATGGTTTCCTATTCGAATGAGAATAAAGAAAGTATGGGTTACAAAATTTTAAACCCTAGAAATGAGTTATATATATTTGAATGAATGTTGAGAATAAGGTATTGTGATACCTATAAATTCAATGAGAATTGAATAGTGTTAGAAATGTGATAATGATATACGTGGACATTTATTAAGGAAATAAAATTTCCCATGAAGAGATACTATGAGGTTAAACGAAGATGAGTATATGTATAGAAGGATATATATACTTCGTAAGGTGCTATATATTTTAGCAAGAGGAATGTTGAATTAAGTTAAGGATATGAGAATCCAGATAAAACTATGTCAATAATTAACATAGTGTGACTGTTGGCCTTTACTGGCAAATAAGAAGTGGAATAAGTGAAATGTTATTAGCTAATTTAATTAGTAATAAAAATGGAGTAAGTTAAAACTCAAAATTTGAGTTAGAGATAGAATTTTGAAGCACGGACTGATCGGTTGCGTCCAGAACATCAAGTTTAGTCAGAAAGGACAATAAACACAAAATGTGTAAGGGTTTGACTTTTTGGTCAAAGTCAACAGTTGACTTTTTTGCAGAAAAGTCTAATTAGGTTATGTAAGTTAATTGATAATATTAATATATGAGAATGTGTTTATATTAATAATAATGTATAAGAGTCCAAATGATAATTTATTTCATGGACTAAGGAGAATAAATGGTTTAAACAAACCCATTAGTTTAATTAAGCATGAGATTTGTAGATAAAGTGATTAAGGGCAATTAAGTTATTAATCTAGCCCAATATATCATGTATGGGACAAGTATTATGATGGCCCAATTTAATTGTTGGTGGAAGCCCAAGTTCATTTTAACTAGTAAGCAAAATAGAATTTACTTGCAAGCCCAAAGTGAATTAATCAAAGCACAAACTCTTAGTCCAATTAAGATAGGACTTAAAGGACTTCTTATAAGCTAATTGAGGAATTAAAAATTTAAACAAAGAGGGGGAGAAGAGCCCAAAAATTCAGCCCTATGGGGGTAAAATGGAGAGAAAATTTGCAACTTTGAAGCTTGCCCAAAATCTTGGTTATAATCTTTTGAATCCAACACCCATGACATGTGTCAGCCTCCTAGCATGTTCAACACTTGTGTGTAGTGACTAAGCTATCAAGTAATGATTAGGGGAGAGAGTTATTGGAAGAATGCTTACACTTTCAATTATACCCACTCCATTAACTTATTTCATTTCATTATACTTCCAAGTTCCTTAGCTTGAGAAGGAAAAAAGAAAATAGAGAGAGCAAGAGATAGCATAATTTTGGCCATATCAAGAGGAAGAAGAGGGTCTTGATCTTCATGCATGCTAAGTATCTAAGCTATTTTGGGAAGATAAGAAGGATAGTAAGAAGAACTAGGTATTGATTCTCTTCATTTTTAAAGTTGTGATTTCTTATTGTTGGATTTTGATGAAACAAAGAGACTTAAGTTTGATCTTTGAAAACCCTTCATTTATATGTGTATAAATATTTTATATGATGATCAAAACATTTTTGAAGTTGAATGTAAGATCAAAAGAGAGATTTATACCAAATGGGTAGAGAAAGGCATATGCATGCATGCACTAGGTAATTTTATGTTAGATTCTTGTGATGCATGTTGAATATGGTTAATATCATGATTAGAGTGTTAGATCTTGAGTTTAACAAATGAGACTTGTGGATTTATATGAGTTCATGTGATGAGATTTGGAAAAAGGATGTTAGATGGATTTTTGAAGGAATTTTTATTTAACTAGTATGCTAAAACATGTGCATTTTGAAATCTACAAGTGATATTTGAGTTTTTCTTTCTTGGTATGCTAGATGCATGAGTTAAGGGAAAAACCCCTTTGGAATCACTCAAATATGTTTAAAAATGAGCAAGTTATGAATTAAATCCCTAACTACCCAACTGTGATAAACATGCTACTGATCAATCACTTGTGGACTATTTTCGGTAACAAAACCAAATCAAATTTGGTTTTTGATATATAAAAAATGTATTTTGGGAAAATACGAATCCAACGATACCAAATGGATCTAAATTCGAGATGTAGATCTCGAGATATCACCGTTTCCGTAAAGGACCCCAAATCTGGGAAATGAACTAATTGTTATGAATGTCCTTGCTGATCAGTCACTTTGACACTGATTTCCAAGACCTAAATAGAACAGAAATTAATTTTTGATAAATAGAAATTGAAGCTCGGGAAGATACGAATCCAATGCCTCCGACGGAACCAAAATCTGAGTTGTAGGCTTTGTTCTACAAGCATTTCCGTGAAGGACCCCAAATCTAAAATTTTGGGCGAAAATTAGAGTATCATTATGAAACGAAATGAAAGTAAGTTATTATAATAAATAACTTTAAAGCCACTAATGGGCTAGTAAGTTAATTACACATAAAATAAAATATAATTAATTATTTAAATGATGTTAAATAATAATTAAAATGAGTTAGTGTTAATAAAATAAGTACTTATTATTTAATTAAGATTAAATAATAAATTGAGTTAATCAATTAATTAATTATAATTTAATACTAAATAATGATTAAAGAGTATTTAAGTAAGATTAAGTAATAATGAAGTAATTACTTACTTACTTTGACATAAAAGTTTATAGAATTAATTATTTATTATTTAAATAATAAATAAAGATGAATGTTAATTAATTATTCTCTTAATTATAATAAGGAATCATTAAAGAAGAATGAAGTGAATAAATCAATTATCATTTATTCAAGGATGCGAGAGTTATTAATTATTATTTAAAGACAAATAATAATTTAATTATTCATTATTTAATTGACATTAAATAATGAGGAGTTATAATTGGTTATTAGTAAGTAATAACTAAAGGTAAATAGTTAATTACTATTTAACAAATATTAAATAGTAATCGAAGGAAGAGGGAATTAACAATTGAAGGAAATTAAATAAACTCCTTAAGTAAACAATCATAATAAATTGTTTAAAGAACTAATAAGTGTTTATCACTTAATGAAAAACCTTATTAATTATTAAATCATTAACCTAAGATCAATTGAATATCTTATAGGATTAATGATAGTACATTAGATGTATGTACCTTGTGATTGTATTATTGGCTAGATAATAATACGAGTAAGCGTATTGATGAACAATTATATGCAGTACTAATTGATAGATCTACATTATTAATGTTAGGTCATTCAAAGAGTGTAATTAAAGCTAGTAAGTTGTAGCTCGTTAAACAGGCAAGTTCTCTAACTCAAACTTGAGTTGTTATTTTTCAAGCTTGGTAGTGGATAATTATTGTTGATTATTTCACATCTGAGAATATTATTGAATATTCGCATTTATTGCAAGTTCTCTAACTCAAACTCGAGTTGTTCTTTTTCAAGCATGGTAGTGGATAATTATTGTTGATTATTCCACATCTGAGAATATTATTGAATATTCGCATTTATTGCAAGTTTCCTAACTCAAACTCGAGTTATTATTTTTCAAACATGTTGGTGGATAAATATTGTTGAGTTTTCCACATCATGATGAATTATTGTGAATCGCACTTGTTCAAATTGAATTCCTGTTCTACTATTTATTGAACTGTGAATCGACTAAATTCTTTTATTCACGAACTGATCATGAGATGGATCTATGCTAGTTGTGTTAGCTAGATCAAGAATGTTTAAAATTGCGTATGAGATGGATCTATGCTAGTTGTGTCAGCTAGATCAAGCATATTAAAATTTGTTTAACTCAAATTCGTTTTGAAGATTTAGTGCGTGTTGCGTATGTTTATCAGGTATGAAAAGCTGATCACCTTCATTACCATAGGGTTCTGTTGAATTTGTTCATATTCATTGTTGGCCATTCATCATTACTAACTCGGTCATTCATTTATGAAAAAAATTGATGTATATTCTTTCTCAACTATCATATTGTTGAAAGTTTGTCAGCTTACTACTCTTTTCAATCATGATATATCTTCATTTGAACTTAAACTTGCTGGGCAAACTTGTTGCTCACCCTTACTATATCATGATAACCAATTTCAGATTAAGACGAAGACTTGAAGAAGGACATAGTCAAGAGCAAAGTACAATAGTAGAATATTGTTATGCAAGAATAACTATTTAGTTATCTTATGTAAACCTTTTTGAGTGTTAAAGGTCTGTATTCAGTTAAGGTTAAGAAACTTGGGGAATTGTTGTAGAATCATTTGAAATAAACAACATATGTTTATATGTTCCGCATTAGATGATAGAATGTGTATGAAGAATGAAGTATCGTAACGCACCGAATCCAAGGTTAGAGCACCCGGGTTTAGGGTCGTCACAGGTTGGTATCAAAGCTGATAGGTTATAACCCTTAGGTAGGAGTACCTTAGGCTATAACCGTAGATATGATGATAAAGATGATAAGGAATAAACTCAAATAGAGTTTAAGTGATAAGAGATGAATTCAGGAAATTCATCATTAAGATAAAAAGATGATAAATAAGATTCAAAGAGGAATCTTGAAAAGCTTAAGGATCAGGGGACACCTGATTCGGTTAATCATTAAGTAATATGATTAAAGAATGAAATGAGAAGAGTATGGACCAAAACGATCATAAGATAGAAAAGAGATTCAAAGAAGAATCTTAGAAAGGCAAGAAGTAGAGGATTAGGGGACACTTGATTCGGATAATCATAAATAATATGATTAAGGATGAAAGAAATGAAGATCGTAAAATAAAACGATCATGAGACAGAAAAGAATCATAATATAACACGATTGTAAGATATGATCACAACGTGATCCGATGAGGTCCTAGTAGGACAGATAATCAATATATTGATTGAAAACTTTATAGCGGAATTGCTATACGAATGTGGTACTATGAAATAGTACGAGTTAAACTCGAAAGAGTTGAAAAGGATGAAATACAGATTAAATGAAATTCGTATTGAGCAAAGAAGAGAATGTACATAGTACGAGATAAACTGACGAGGAGTTATAAATGACGAGATACAAAAAAATTCTGTATCGAGCATAAAGCGAGAAGTTATGAGCAAGATAGAGTTATGTGGGATTTTAATTGAGGACTCATGTTAGCAGTTAAGTTATATGATTCCTTGTATGGGCGGGGAATTTATGCTTAGTTTTAGAACCACTTAGCTTTCTATATTGATATAGTGGTTGAGTTGAACAATTCCTTGTATGGGCAGGGAGTTGGCCTTGGTCTAACAAATCGCTTAGCTTCCTATATTGATTAGTGGTTGAGTTGACCAGTTCCTTGTATGGGCAGGGGATTGTGTTTGGTTCGAAAACCACTTAGCTTCTTATATTGATAATCATTGAAATGTTAATGTCACGGTATTCGCTATATGTATGGTGAGAAGGTGATTCTTTTCTCATGTGTATGACGGATAGGTAGAGAATATCAGAATAGGTGCGAGTTCTTGAAACTCATACTTATGATAAGTTCGTGACTTATAATTGTATGGTATATTTTTGAACCACTAAGCATATGGACAGTTCCTAATTGGTTCTTGAACTACGTATTGCTAGGATAAGTTCCTAAACTCATATTATTGTGGAAAGTTCCTGAACTCATAACGTGTGGTATGTTTGATGAACTATACTGGGGTATAGAAAAGTGATGCAGGATGAAGAAGGAAGAATTGTTAAATTCTAATGGTGATAGAATAGATAGAATGATTAAGCAAACGATCATTAGAGGAATTGAAGTTAATGATGGAAGTATAGGTATTCTAAATCTTCTAGTTGTGTCAGACTTCAAATTTTTGACATCAAGCTAAATTCGCACTGATGTGCCTTTAGAAATAAAATGAATTTTTGTTATCAGCAAGCTGCATGATAACGTCAAAAGTGCTTTTCAATGGTTTTGAGCTTTTAAAAAAGAGTCTACGCTAATTTGTTTCGGCTAGACAAAAATGATTTGAGATATCAAAATATATTTTATATATCATCAATGCATCATGGAACCTGATGTAGAATGATCAAAATGATGGAGTTATAAATGCAGAATTATCTAGTGTTGGATGTGATCTAAGGATCGTCAACCCATTATAGTACGATGTGGTATGACGAGTCATGAAATGACGAAATTCTCTAACGGACTGTGAATACAGTGTGGTATCATGATGTCATAAAATAATTTTCTAAATTTTAAAGAAAAGTTGAGTGCCAATTGAATTTGGCCAGATATATGTTTCGATTGATGTTCGAATGATTGATATACGTCTACGCTAATTAATTTAACTAGACCAATATTTATGAAGATTCAAGTATCTCTTTGAGAATATATCCCGAACCAAATTGTGTTGGTACGAACTCTGATGTAAAGACTGAGGTGAACAACCCCGAAACAAATGGGGATATATCGATTGATGATATATTCCAATCTAATAACGCATATAGCCGTTCCAAAAATTAAGGTGCAATAGGTTGATCACCTAATGTACCAGACTAGGTAGTTTACCTTCTTCGTGATTGTAAACATACCTAGTAGAAAGTGTATACGGTATGAAGTACGGAGGTGAAGTAGCGTTCATCTTTTCAGAGGTAGAATATTTTTTTTCATAATTAAAAGGGTAGCAGGTAGTGATACCCCCCTAAACCTCAAAGTTCATGGTCTATATGACCCCTCAGTATGATATGAAAATTCTTACTCCTCAGAGTGATGGGGTGAGAGTATGTGATGATGGGTATGAAATAGTGTAAACTCATTACCTATGGGTAGAATCTGATATGATTGAATAAAGGTTATTGTGAAAACCTAGTATTGATGAATAAATGGGGATATATTGGTTGATGATATAGTCCAATCTAAGAACGCATGTAGCCGTTCTGAAAGCTAAGGTGCGATAGGCTGATAACCTAATGTAACCGACTACGTAGTGTACCTTCTTTGTGATGGTAAAGAATACCTAGTAGAATGTGATGATAGAAGAGAAATCCTCAGAGGAGGAAATTGTAAAGGTTAAATGAATAACCTAGTTTTGATAAACAGAATGAGCAGTGATTAGTAGACTGTAATTTTGAGGATGAAATTTTTAGAAGAAGGGGTGAATGTGATAACCCGAGAATGTATAAAATCTTTAATGATTAGAATAAAGGTTAAAGGATAAAACCTAGATGAGAATTTGAGGATTTATTTAAATTTTTTAAGTAAAACCTATATGGTTTGCTATTCGAATGAGAATAGAAAAAGTATGGGTTACAAAATTCCAAACCCTAGAAAGGAGTTATATATATTTGAATGAATGTTGAGAATAAGGTATTGTGATACCTATAAATTCAATGAGAATTGAATAGAGTTAGAAATGTGATAATGATATACGTGGATATTTATTAAGGAAATAAAATTTTCCATAAAGAGATACTATGAGGTTAAACGAAGATAAGTATATGTATAGAAAGATATATATATATATATATATATATATATATATATATATATATATACGTAGTAAGGTGCTATATATTTTAGCAAGAGGAATGATGAATTAAGTTAAGGATATGAGAATCCAGATAAAACTATGTCAGTAATTAACATAGTGTGAATGTTGGTCTTGACTGGCAAATAAGAAGTGGAATAAGTGGAAAGTTATTAGCTAATATAATTAGTAATAAAAATAGAGTAAGTTAAAACTCAAAATTTGAGTTAGAGATAGAATTTTGAAGCACGGACTGATCGGTTGCATCCAGAACATCAAGTTTAGTCAGAAAGGAAAATAAACACAAAATGTGTAAGGGTTTGACTTTTTCGTCAAAGTCAACAGTTAACTTCTATGGAGAAAAGTCTAATTGGGTTATGTAAGTTAATTGATATTATTAATATATGGGAATGTGTTTATATTAATAATAATGTATAAGAGTCCAAATGATAATTTATTTCATGGACTAAGGAGAATAAATGGTTTAAACAAGCCCATTAGTTTAATTAAGCATGGGACTTGTAGATAAAGTAATTAAGGGCAATTAAGTTATTAATCTAGCCCAATATACCATGTATGGGAAAAGTATTATCATGGCCCATTTTAATTGTTGGTGGAAGCCCAAGTTCATTTTAACTAGTAAGCAAAATAGAATTTACTTGCAAGCCCAAAGTGAATTAATCAAAGCCCAAACTCATAGCCCAATTAAGAGAGGACTTATTGGACTTCTTGTAAGCTAATTAAGAAATTAAAATTTTAAACCAAGGGGGGAGAAGAGCCCAAAAATTCGGCCCTATGGGGGTAAAATGGGGTGAAAATTTACAACTTTGAAGCTTGCCCAAAATCTTGGTTATAATCTTTTGAAACCAACACCCATGACATGTGTCACCCTCCTAGCATGTCCAACACTTGTGTTTAGTGACTAAGCAACCAAGTAATGATTTGGGGAGAGAGTTAGTGGAAGAATGCTTACACTTTCAATTATAGCCACTCCATTAACTTATTTCATTTCATTATACTTATTTCATTTCATTATACTTCCAAGTTCCTTAGCTAGAGAAAGAAAAAGAAAATAGAGAGAGCATAATTTCGGCCACATCAAGAGGAAGAAGAGGGATTTGATCTTCATGCATGCTAAGTATCTAAGCTATTTTGGAAAAATAAGAAGGATAGCAAGAAGAACTAGGTATTGATTCTCTTCATTTTTAAAGTTGTGATTTCTTATTGTTGGATTTTGATGAAACAAAGAGACTTAAGTTTGATCTTTGAAAACCCTTCATTTATATGTGTATAAATATTTTATATGATAATCAAAACATTTTTGAAGTTGAATGTACGATCAAAAGAGAGATTTGTACCTAATGGGTAGAGAAAGGCACATGCATAATTTTATATTAGATTCTTGTGATGCATGTTGAATATGGTTAATATCATGATTAGAGTATTAGATCTTGAGTTTAACAAATGAGACTTTTGGATTTATATGAGTTCATGTGATGAGATTTGGAAAAAAGAAGTTAGATGGATTTTTGAAGGAATGTTTATTTAACTAGTATGCTAAAACATATGCATGTTGAAATCTACAAGTGATATTTGAGGTTTTCTTTCTTGGTATGATATATGAATGAGTTAAGGACAAAACCCCTTTGGAATCACTCAAATATGTTTAATTTTGAGCAAGTTATGAATTAAATCCCAAACTACCCAATTGTGATAAACATGCTACTGATTAGTCACTTGTGGACTATTTTCGGTATACAAAACAAATTTAAATTTGGTGTTTAATAAATGAAAAATGTAATTTGGGAAAATACGAATCCAACGGTACCAAATGGACCTAAATCCGAGATGTAGATCTCGAGATATGAGCGTTTCCGTAAAGGACCCCAAATCTGAAAAACGAACTAACTGTTATTAATGTCCTTGCTGATCAGTCATTTTGACACTGATTTTTGGGACATAAACATAACAGAAATTGATGTTTGATAAATGGAAATTATAGTTCAGGAAGATAAAAATCCAACGCCTCCGACGGAACCAAAATCCGAGTTGTAGGCTTCGTTCTACAAGCGTTTCCGTGAAGGACCCCAAATTTAAAATTTTGGGCGAAAATTAGAGCATTATTATGAAGCGAAAAGAAAGTAAGTTATTATAATAAATAACTTTAAAGCCACTAATGGACTAGTAAGTTAATTATACATAACATGAAATGTAATTAATTATTTAATTATTATTTAAATGATGTTAAGTAATAATTAAAATGAGTTAGTGTTAATAAAATAACTACTTATTATTTTATTAAGATTAAATAATAAATTGAGTTAATCAATTAATTAATTATTATTTAATATTAAATAGTGATTAAAGAGTATTTAAGTAAGATTAAGTAATAATGAAGTAATTACTTACTTACTTTGACATGAAAGTTTATAGAATTAATTATTTTTTATTTAAATAATAAATAAAGATGAATGTTAATTAATTATTCTCTTAATTATAATAAAGAATCATTAAAGAAGAATAAAGTGAATAAATCAATTATTATTTATTCAAGGACGAGAAGGTTATTAATTATTATTTAAAGATAAATAATAATTTAATTATCCATTATTTAATTGACATTAAATAATGAGGAGTTATAATTGGTTATTAGTAAGTAATAACTAAAGGTAAATAGTTAATTACTATTTAACAAATATTAAATAGTAATCGAAGGAAGAGGGAGTTAACAATTGAAAGAGATTAAATAAACTCCTTAAGAAAACAATTATAATAAATTGTTTAAAGAACTAATTAAGTGTTTATCACTTAAGGAAAAGCCTTATTAATTATTAAATCATTAACTAAAGATCAATTGAATATCATATAGGATTAATGATAGTACATTAGATGTATTTACCTTGTGATTGTATTATTTGCTAGATAATAATACGAGTAAGCGTATTGATGAACAATTATACGCAGTACTAATTGATAGATCTATATTATTAATATTAGATCATTCAAAGAGTGTAATTAAAGCTAGTAAGCTGTAGCTCGTCAAACAGGCAAGTTCTCAAACTCAAACTCAAACTCGAGTTGTTATTTTTCAAGCATGGTAGTGGATAATTATTGTTGATTATTCCACATCTGAGAATATTATTGAATATTCGCATTTATTGCAAGTTCTCTAACTCAAACTCGAGTTGTTATTTTTCAAGCATGGTAGTGGATAATTATTGTTGATTATTCCACATCTGAGAATATTATTGAATATTCGCATTTATTGCAAGTTTCCTAACTCAAACTCGAGTTATTATTTTTCAAGCATGTTGGTGGATAAATATTGTTGATTTTTCCACATCATGATGAATTATTGTGAATCGTACTTGTGCAAATTGAATTTCTGTTCTACTATTTATTGAACTATGAATCGACTAAAGTTCTTTTATTCATGAACTGATCATGAGATGGATCTGTACTAGTTGTGTCAGCTAGATCAAGAATGTTTAAAATTGTGTATGAGATGGATCTATGCTAGTTGTGTCAGCTAGATCAAGTATGTTAAAATTTGTTAACTCAAATTCGTTTTGAAGACTTAGTGCATGTTGTGTATCTTTATCAGGTATGAAAGGCTGATCACCTTCATTACCATAGGGTTCAGTTGAATTTGTTCATATTCATTGTTGGTCATTCATCATTATTTACTCGGTCATTCTGTTATGAAAAAATTGATGTATATTCTTTCTCAACTATCATATTGTTGAAAGTTTATCAGCTTACTATTCTTTTCAATCATGATATATCTTCATTTGAACTTCAACTTACTTGGCAAACTTGTTGCTCACCCTTGCTATATCATGATAACCAATTTCAGATTAAGACGAAGGCTTGAAAAAGGACACAGTCAAGAGCAAAGTACAATAGTAGAATATTGTTATGCAAGAATAACTATTTAGTTATCTTATGTAAACCTTTTTGAGTGTTAAAGTTATGTATTCAGTTAATGTTAAGAAACATGGGGAATTGTTGTAGAATCATCTGAAATAAACAACATATGTTTATATTTCTGCATTAGATGATAGAATGTGTTTGAAGAATGAAGTACCGTTACGCACAAAATCCGAGGATAGAGGACCCGAGTTTGGGGGCGTCACAAAATTATTCAACCGGCTCCGTAAATACAACTTGAAGCTGAACCCAGCCAAGTGTGCTTTCGGTGTTAAGTCAGGAAAATTTTTAGGTTTTCTTGTGAGCAATAGGGGCATTGAACTGGATCCCGCAAAGATAAAAGCCATCACTGAGATGCCAACACCACAAACAGAAAAGGAGATACAGGGATTTCTTGGGAGAATAAATTTCATAAGCAGATTCATATCTCAACTCAGGGAAACTTGTGAGCCCATCTTTAAGCTCTTGAGGAAAAACTCCTCTGGAAAGTGGAATGAGGATTGTCAAAATGCCTTCCTCGCCATCAAGAAACAATTGATTGAAACCCCTGTTTTGGTGCCTCCAAGAGATAAAAGTCCCCTTTTCATGTACATATCAGTCATTCATAATGCCATGGGGTGTATGTTGGGGTAGAAAGATTATAGAGGCAAGGAGAGAGCCATCTATTACCTCAATAAGAGATTTAGCATCCATGAGCAGAAGTATATGTTGATTGAAAAGACTTGTTGTGCTTTAGCGTGGCCGTCATGAGGTTACAACATTACCTTCAAGGGCACACAACCTATCCCATCTTCTGCATAGATCCTCTGAAGTACATATTCAGCAAGCCCATGTTAAATTCTCAATTATCCAGATGGCAATTGATCCTTCAACAATTCGATATCATCTACGTAACTCAAAAGTCCATCAAGGGTCAAGGAATCACGGATCAATTGGCCAAGGCTTTATCAGAGAATTTCGAACCCTTGGAAACTTACTTTCCCAGGTGATGGGATAATGACAATTCAAAAGAGCCAGCAAGAAGATGCAGGTCAATTCTGGAAGCTGTACTTTGATTGCGCCGTAAATATCGAATGTGCAGGAGCAGGAGCAGTTCTCGAATCCATAACGAGAGAACAATATCCTATGGCCACCAAGTTACAGTTTGTAAACACCAAGAACACAGCTGAGTATGAAGGCTGTATAATGGGGTTGAAATTAGCCCATTCAATGGGTATTAAACGGTTAGCAGTATTTGGGGATTCTGAGTTGGGTATCAAACAAATCACCGGGTCCTATAATACAAAAGAACTACATTTGCTGCCGCATCATCGACAAGTTATTAAGATGGATATAGAGTTCGAAGATATAGCTTTCTTCCATATTCCTCAGAATCGAAATGATTTTGCTGATGTTGTAGCAACTATGGCTTCCTTAATCAACATTGTGGCAAGGAAAAAATCGCAGATATCAAATTTGCAAGCCAGAAGGCACCAGCATATGGAAATTACATTGGAGAAATAATGGATGACCTACCTCCCATCTAATAGTCTTGGTATCAGGATATTAAAGAATATTTATGAAATGGATTTACGGCCGCTGGGGCAAGTTAAGCTAAAAGAAGATGGATCCATAAAATCTCTATGAAATTCTATCTAAGCGGAGATGCACTCTACAAAAGAGATGTTGGAATAGGTCTTTCAAGATGCCTTAGATAAAGATCAAGCCCAAAGACTTATGGATGAAGTCCATGGTGGAGTATGTGGTCCACACATGAGCGGTCCTTTACTTGCCAAAATAATATTAAGAATAGGGCATTACTGGATATCTCTCAAAGCCGATTGTGATGATCACGTCAGGAGATGTTATTAATGCCAAGTTCATGGCAATGTCATCCACATTCCTCCAAACGAACTACACTACATGAGTTCGCAATGGCCTTTTGCTATATAGGGAATGGAAGTTATCGGGCCATTAGAGCCCAAAGCCAGTAATGGTCATTGATTTTTCTTCACCATGATCGACTACTTCACCAAGTGGATAGAAGCTGTCTCTTTTCCCAAAGTCACAAAGGAGGTAATTGTCAATTTCATCAGAAATAATGTAATATGTCGATACGGACAACCGGAGGTGATCGTGTCAGACAATGAAAAAAATTTGAACAATCAGATGATGAAAGAATTATGCATCAAATTTTACATCAAGCATCTCAACTCTGTTATCTACACACCCAAGATGAATGGTGCTATTGAAGCGGCCAACAAAAATATCAAAAAGATTATACAAAAGATGTCCGCTAATCACAAAGGATGGCCAGACTTATTGCCACTAACTCTGTTAGCATACAGAATATCAATGCACACTTCTATTGGGTCTACCCCCTATTCGTTGGTCTATGGTATGGAAGTAGTTATCCCCATATAAGTAGAAATGGAGTCATTGAGGGTATTAATGGATGCTCAGATGGAAGAAGACCAGTGGTTACAAGAGTGGCACAGCCAGTTATCTATGATTGATGAGAAAAGGGCGGCAACTATTTTCCATGGTCAATTATATCAACAAAGGATGGTTCGGTTTTACAATAAGAAGGTCCGGATTCGGTAATTTAAAGAAAATGACCGGCTATTAAAAAAGGACCTCTCCAATCAAGAAGTGGCCAGAGGAAAATTTGCCCCAAACTGGGAAGGCCCTTTTATTTTTAAAGAAGTGTTGTCAGGAGAAGCCCTCAGATTGGAAGAAATGGACAGATTTTCCCCAGCTTATCAATTCAAACACCGTGAAAGGTACTATGTCTGAAATTCCTGTAAACCACCATCCTGGTCCTAAAAAAATCAAATCAAATTAATTCAGGCCTTAACTACAAAGTTTGAACTATAAAAGACCTGATCTCTCATCTACGGGAGTACGTAGGAAGCCATTTATGGTGCGGTCAAACCAAACAAAAAATCCAAAAACCCTTCAAACCAAGGTCCAATCCAAATAAACACTTTTTAACCATTCAAGCCAGTTTGAACTACGAAAGACCTGATCTCTCATCCACGGGAGTACGTAGGCAGCCATTTATAGTGCAGTCAAACCAAACAAAATATCCAAAAACCCCTCAAACCAAGCTCCAATCCAAATAAACACTTGTAAACCATTCAAGCCAGCCTGAACTACGAAAGACTTGATCTCTAATCTACAGGGGTACATAGGCAGCCATCTATGGTGCGGTAAAAACAAATAAAAATTCCAAAAAAAAAAACCTTCAAAACAAAAATTCTAAAAACCCTTTTAAACCCAAACATCTGTCAAATTCCCAGAATATTTCTCTCCCTATACAGAGTACCAATTTCAAACCATTCAAGCCAAGCCTGAACTACAAATGACCTGACTCTCATCCATGAGAATACATAGGCAACCATTTATGGTGCGGTCCTACCCTCAAGAGAAAACCAAACACTTTGCCTAAACCTCCATAATATCAAAAAAACAGTCCCAAGACAACAAAAGTATAAAATGGAAGCTGGTACATCAGAAAAACCTGAAGATCAATGACCCATTATGAGAGACCCTATGACATCTCAAAGTCAGTCTATCAAGGAAAAATTTGGGACACATCAAGATGGCAAGTTAGGGAGAAATATGGCAATTATCAAGCAAAGTCAAAACATATCCAAAAAAGAAGTGAGATAAAATATATTTCCTTGCTATATGTACTATTTAATATATAAAAAATGCCCTTTACATGATAAAAGTGGCTAACCTAGTCTAATGCAAGAAATAAGCTACTCTATAAGCCCCTAGTCAAGTTGGACAACAAATTAAGCATGGCATCCCTCTCTGAGGATGTAGGTGAATCTCTGATCTCATGACGAGCAGTCTCAAGGCGAGTCATAAGCACCACTACTGTACGTAAAGTACTATCATGATCAGCTACGAACACACTCGTCGATGCAACGACGTCCTCTATATAGGATTTGAGAGTAGCTTGCTCAGCCACAACAGCATCTCTGGCCACCTGGGCCTCGTCCTATGCAAAATAAGTATCATCTCTACTAGATGAGACCCTCAACAACAGTGCCCTAGCCTGGTCTCGTTCAAAAATCAAAAGTTGTATTCACTGCTCCATTACCTCTGTAGGTAATTAAGGGACAGAAGCAGAAACAGAGCTAGGAGTAGACATGTCTATAGATGCCGTCAAAGCCTCAAATAGGTCATCCTCTGAAGGGGAAGGTGGATCCTACATGGGCTCCTCATCTCCTGAATTAAAAGGCAGCTCTGGATGGACAACGTAGGCCGCTGCTATATCTGCCTCTAGCCAAGCAGTGTACTCTGCTGAACGGCCGAAATGACTCTCACCAAACTTAGATAACTCCCTGAGAGTCCATAAGTCATATACCCGCTCCAAATCATCAACAGACATGGACAAAGCTGATAACCAGTAGTCCAAAGCTCCTTTAAAAGGATTAAAATCCTGAAACTGCTCAAGCTGTCCCATGATAGCCAGTGGATGATAGGTAGTCACCGCTCTCAAACACGCCAATGGAAGAAAATCTATACCGGTAGCATGGGTGATGAAAATCATTGGGGAGTAGAATTCGAAATAAAGCAAAATCGAGAAAGGGCCCTCAATAGCCTCCAGAAAAGTCGTGAGGCTGCATCTATACACTCTGTCGGGAAAATAGAGAAAGGCATCGCTCTGTGGTGTACAAAGCAATATCCAAGGCGTCTCAAAGTGCCTATCAGCCGAAGATGTGTCATGAACCATACATACAGTAAAACCGCGCTACCTCATAAATATCCATCATCATGAGCATGGCAGTAGGTAGCTGAAATAAAAGTCTCTGCACAAATCATGGGAAGAATGGTGCAACCCTCCTGTAAAGCTCTGACCGTAGTGACTAGGGCAATGTCCAAGTGGTCTAGGTAAAGTGGCATGTATAAATATGCCATAACACACATCAATAGAGTATCCACCCTGAATATCCTCCAATCATCCTATGATACCCAAAAATCCTCCTGATAATGGGAGAAGCTATCTAAAGCTCCAAAATGGTCAATCAGGAACTTCATGGATGCAATGTGACCCTAGGTGACCTCAGCTAAAAATGTTGGCCGTCGTAAACCTGTCATGTCCATGAACTGATGGCTCATCTGATCGGTTGTTGCCCGAGCACACAGAGCATATAAAAATAACCCGGTGATACATAAATACTCCTCTAGAGTAGGAGTCAGCACATCGGAACCAAAGCGCAAAACCTATCTAGCTGGGATCCAATGAGATATCATGCCTTCTATAAAACTATCGGGGACCCTTAAGGTCAACAAGGACATAGAGTGGCCCAGCATGCCACCTGCTAACCTTTAATCTAACTCCAGATAACTATCAAACCAAGGCTGAAAATCTGTAGCTATACGACTGGCAGGAAATGAATTAATGCGTGATACCGATGAGGAAAACATCTATAGAATCATATCACATGACCATACAGGGGTCAATTTCAGTTCATAAAATGCAAATACCTGATAATGCATGCATCATGATAAATGACAATATAATAAGTGCAGGAGATAAAAGCATTATAGAATGTAGAACTGCATACATCATAAATATATCATCTCTAATCTAAAAATAAAAAAAGTACACGGAAGTGGGGAACAATAACCCTATATCTAACAAAAGCTTATCGAAAGAAGTCATGGAAATCTATATCCCCTAGGCGATCAACACTATCCAACTCCTCCTGAGTCACTGTATCTATGCTAAATGGGATATCTGGGCAGTATAGGGGAGGATATGCTCTAGTAAAATCAACAGTATGTGGGCCTCTGGATGTACCAGCACCTGAGTTAGAGGAATTAAAAGTATCCACCTCTAAAGGATCTCTGCCTAGATGGCGAATGAAAAGATGTGCCCTGTCCAGTTGGCGAGTCAAATCTTCTATCTAGTCCATATAGGTAAGCTCTCGAAAGTACGCAATATAATCTGTCATCATAACTGATCCAGGTACCAGGTCTGCCATGAACTGAGTGGCCTGGGTCTGAGCCTATGTGGTACGGGGAATCCACCATGAACAAAATGCGTTTGATGTGCAGAATCCATCTGACAAGGTGAAATAATCTAAACCCATCAAGGGAATGTCTATAACAGGTAGGGATATAGGCCAATGCCACCGAGCTGGAGGAAAATGGGGAATATGAATCTGCCCTGTGATACACCTGATCGCTCGCTTTCCCAAATAGAGCTCCCATCCTCCCTCGGTCAAGAAGGGAATCCGATGAGCGGATAAAGCATACTCCAACCCTGTCGGGAAACTATCTTCAAAGCCTACTGACAGATAATCGGGGGTGTAAGGAACCCACGTAATGGCATTTGCAGTCAAAAGCTCCAATTATAAGCTACTGTGTGTAAAACCCTCCGCTACAGAGACCTCTATAAAAGTAGAATGATGCCAATGCCGTCCCCATGGATATGTCTCAAAGCCCAAAGTAGTAACTGGATGAAGGCAAAGAAGCCTCTCATAAGCCCAGAACAGAAATAAGCATAAACCAAAAATTTCAATCTATCTATCAAAAATACCCGAAGGTGGGAAATGGAAGATGAACTATCGGTACTTACCAACAAAAATGGGTAGAAGCCTAACCAAGCCTCTGTAACGCCTTCAGAACGTAGGCGCATCCTTCGGAGGAAATATGCAAACTGTGAAAGAGCCCCAATCAAAATCTTCGATGCGATCTACATCGCGGAGAGCACCAATAAGGGCAAATGAGACAATCGATGAGTTATCTATAATGAAGTAGTCCCTCATGATCGTCAAAAATAGACAGTGAAGAATGCGATCTCTCGCTTCCTGATCCTCAGGAGGAGGCTCTGATAAAGCCCCACTGGAAGCATCAATGCTCAATGAACTAGAACGGATGGCCCAACCATTGAGGGCCAATGGAGGGATCCCAAATAAAGATTTGACAACAACATGGGAAATATATGTCTACAATGGCACCCTCTCACCTGTAAACTCCAAGCCTGTAATGAACCGCCAATCCATCGGAGTCATCATCACCTCACAGTCCAACAAGTGGAGGGACTGAGTCTGATGAAACTATCGCTCAGATAAGGCTCTCATATAAACCCATGGACAGCACTGTGGTGTGATAGAAAATAAATCCTCGAAGCCCCATGAATGTACAATGGCCTGGTACTCGGGATGTAAGTTCTGGTAAACAGAATGGACAGTAAACTAGTTCCCCCTCGGATGAGTAAACCCGAGAACCTGCATTATAAATTAAGGATCGACCATTGTCAATAAATGGGAGGAGAAACCAAAGGAAAATTGAAAGCTTCCATTACCTCATTAGTATGGAGACTGGACTAATAGATGATGTCTCAAGTCGCCCAAAAGATCGAAAATAGGCACCTGTATACCGGGAAGGTCCTGATGCGGGGTCGAAGAAGGAGTTGTAATCTGCAACAGGGTCCTCATCCTCATCAATTGCATCCTCCCTCTCAACCCTAATGGGACGGATCACAGACTCAGCCAACCGAATCGCCTGTCCGGTCGGTCTAGGCAAACGAACAGTCGAAGTAGCTCTCCTGACACCAGAAGAAACTGTATATGGAATAGATCTGCTGGGCTGGTCAGAATCCATATCTAGAAATAAAAATCTCTAAATCGCCTCAGAAAGGGTGAGGAATGATTTATTTGTAAATTAATTGAAGTATGTTCATGACCTTAGGACATTAAAATCCTAGTAACTTAAAAATCACATCATGCATAGCTTAATTATGTCAAATTAGGATATTTTAACATACGTCCCCAGTTAAGTTAAGCATAAATGCACTTTAAAATGTTCAGACTCATGAAAAATTTCGCTAGTCTCCTCTATAAAATGGACTATCTGCATGCACATAGGCATGACTAGGTGACCATTCAGTAGCACACCAATCCAAAATCATGAGCATTTCATATATATGAAAAAACATTAAAATTAAACTCATCATGGTAACTAAATTACCATGTGTATTTTTATTTGAAAATTTAGGCTCATTTGTCCTCAAATAGGATGAATAAACCAGCCAAAAAAGGGCGCAAATTAACTGTCCTGAAAATGAAAAAAAAATTATACTGAAATGTTCAGCATGGTAAAATACAAGTATTTATTAAATCTGTTCATTTTTATTAAGTCATTTATGCATACATATTTGATACATTGCGTTTAAACCCTATACTACATGAACTATAACATTCTAACAGGTCAAAACTTGAAAAAATGGATGTAAACGTTACCTGAAGTGCACATAACGTTTGTGCGGTGACAAATTTTGAAAAAAGCAGCCCGAAATGAGTAGATCTGAGATGGAAGGGCCGAATTTCTTTGGAAAGCTCAAACTGAAAATGACTTGTGAAAGGTCCGGGGGGTATAAAACCACCTACGGCCTTCCGCAGGTATATCTGCGAAATCCATAGATCTACGTGCAAATGTCTAGGGTGGGGCCCACCCCCTCTAGTTCGGTCCGATTTGAGGTCTGGTAGGTCTCTTGGAAGCTGAAAAGTCAAATTAGGAAAAAAGGTTCTACGTGTTTGAGAAGAAAGGGCTTGAAACCCTGAAACAAGGTGACAAACTTCGAAGTCTGAAATTTTTTGCAAACCATTAGTAATAGCTCCAGCATAGCATTGGGGAATAATCCGGTGATTCAAACCATTGGTAAAAGTTCCAGCGTAGCATCGGGGAAGGGTCCGTTGATGGAAGATGTCGAAAACTTCTTCAACGAAGATTGGAGTACCTGATAGTATAAACCGTTGGCGACAGCCCCAGCGTAACATCAGGAATGGTCGGATGGTGTATACCGTTGAGAGTCAATTCAGCGAAGACCAGAGTATCTGAGGTTACAAAGCTTTGGCGACAACCCAGACACAACATCGGGAAAGGACAAATATTGTAAACTTTTGAAAGCTATCTCCGCTAAGATCATCAGATTTAACATTACAAGTCACTGGCATCAACCCAGCATGATATCCGAAAAACCTTGTCAGAACGACCGTAGAAAGCTATATTCATCGAGAAGGACAGATGATGAAATTTGTTATATACAAAATCTCTAGCTAAATCAAATCAGTTTAGTAATGATCGACCGCTGTAACTTACCATTCGAGTAGGCATAGAGGAGGTTCGGTGATGGTCAAACCCTGTAAACTACCGTTCGAGTAGGCATCAAATCAGTTTAGTAATGATCGACCTATGTAAACTACCATTCGAGTAGGCATCGAGGAGGTTCGGTGATGGTCAAACCATGTAAACTACTGTTCGAGTATGCATCAAATCAGTTCAATAATGATCGACCGCTGTAAACTACCGTTCGAGTAGGCATCAAGAAAGTTCGGTGATGGTCAACCTTGTAAACTACCGTTCTAGTAGGCATTGAGAAGATGTTATTATTGCAAGCTCTATCCCCGACAACAACATCTGCATCAATTGGATAGAAATCCAAATCGTTGGTGATAGCCCCAGCGTAGCATCGGAAAGGATTCGATGATATTAATCGGTGTAAACTATCATCAGGATAGGCATCAAAAATCCCCAAAGAGGTCATTTATAAGAAGAGGAATATCCCCAGCAGAGTTAAAGTCAGAAAGCATATCTGAAGACAAAGAACATTGGTGACAACCCTGACGTTGAATTCAGAAAGGCTCAATGATATCAACCATAGAAATCTCTCCAACATAGTCTTGAAAACATCTCTATAATATTTTGTTTAATCAGTCGCAGTAGCACTGAGGGATATTTTAAACCATTGGATTCAACCCGGCGTAGCATCAAAAAGGTTCAATGATGAAAGCTCTATAAACTACCGTTCGAGTAGGCATCGAGAAGGTTCGGTGATGAAAGCTTTGTAAACTACCGTTCGAGTAGGCTTCGAGAATGTTCAATGAGGAAAGCCTGGGAAAAACTACCATTCGAGTGGGCATCAAGATAGTTCAGAAGAGACCATCGTTGATAACTTCATCCCCAGCAGAAATAGCGGGAGCAATCAATGATAAAATACCGTTGGAAGTAACTCCAAACAAAAATATGTAGCGTCCATAACATCATATCACGCTGCATTGCATGGCATCATTTAATCTTGTTATATTTCAAGTGTCTAGTAATCTTTATCATGTTTATTCCATTACATTGTATAAACATGATAAAGAGGGGCATCTGTAGACACTCTAAATTTTGCATTCCTGTTACCAACCATGTATGAAGGCAAAATCGTCCTTTATCTTCCAGAGACAACCATGGAATTTGAAATCATCAAGCCACAACCCTGGTGATAGCACCAAAAAATCATCAAACCAGAACCCCGGTGACAACACCGATAAAATCATTAAACCAGAACCCCGGCAACAGCACCGGGAAATTATCAAACCAGAACCACGACGACAGCCTCAAGATATCAAATCAACCGTTAAGAGGAAACCCTAACCATCAAATCAATCCTTGGAGACAACTCTGGGATATCAAATTAACCCTCAGAGCCAACCCTGAGGAAAAATAGAATCGGCTGTGATCAAACCTCGGAGACAACCCCGATAGACATTTAAAAGGACCCGTCAACCATGGAGACAACGCCCGGAGGGTTAAAATGGTCATTTAGACAAGTTAACTTCAACAATTATAAATCAGCTTAAAAAAGGGTTACAAAGAGCCATTGCAGCATTTTCGAGCACAAACTACATAAAACAGCTCAACGGACTACCTGCGAAGGCCCGAATATATCATTTTCGTCATGGACCCATCTTCCCGAATTCGGAAAAGATCAAGCCCTATGTCATTGCGTAGCTCTCGTAGAGAGCTTTCCAAAATGGTAGGGCACATCTCCATCGGATTCTCGGATTGCAAGTTACAAGCGTTTCAGCGAATCGCTCGTCGATCAAGATTGCACGTACTTCGAAGCAGGGTCCACTAGGGCATTTCCACAAATGTACCTGCGGAAGTAGCAGGTCTACCTGCAGGAAGCCCGTGGCTTTATAAACAAGCCTCCCACCAACTTGTTAAAGAAGAAGAAGAAGAAGAAAAAAAAAGAGTGAAAAGAGAGAAAAGAAAGATATTTCGTGCCAGAAATCGCTCAAATCTTACTTCCAAACCTGTAAACCTCACTTGTAAGCTTTCATCTATGTATCTATTGCAACATATAAAGATTTCATAATTAGAAATCTGTTCTAAGGGCGATTAAAGTCGTTCGATTGTCAATTTCGTGCAAGGCCGTAAGGTTCTTTCAAGTTTTCATTTTTTTTGCTTATATATATATATATATGAGTAATATATATGCATATTAGTTAGTTTTACGGTTTAAATAATTATTTTTTGCTTTTTATTGCGTTAATATATATATATATATATATATATATATTTAGATTTATATATATTAGTTGGGTCTGGATTACAAATTCGTGGCTTTTATTGCTTTATTTTATATATATATATATATATATATATATATATATTTATACCGTTCAGTTTTGCCTGAATTACAAATCCGTGGTTGTTCAGTTGTGCCTGGATCGCAGATCTATGGCTTTTTATTGCTTTAATATACATATATCTATATATTTATATATATATATATATATATATATAATGTTCAGTTCGGCCTGGATTACAAATCTGTGGCTTTTTCTTGCTTTATTATATATATATATATATATATAGTCAGTTATTGTGATTAGATATCAATTGTAAACATTTACATGATGTAAGTCTATAATATTTAACATTTGTTGACTAGATTTATATAAATCTTGCCATATCTAGCTTTTAACAGGTTCAAAAGTTGTAAAACTAGAACCGTTGAGCTAGAAAGGCTAAGATTTATTTAAATCTAGCTTTTCCTTCTAGTTTGTAAATATTTGGCAACTACGGGACCCTAGATCTGTGACTAAAGGAAACGTGAAGCCCCGGCTACACCCACGCAGGGATTTAATTTATGAATCTCTTGTTTTGAGACGTCTAGAGTTAAATATGCATTTTATTTTAAGTTATACATTGTGCAAGCTTTTAAATAATCTTCTATGAGCCTAGGAATCACGGGATCTACCATTAAATCCATGAATTTAGGTCTGCTTCCCATAATGGACATGTTCAAGTTGTAAAGTTAGCTTGCTGCCTTTTGTAAATGTAAATGAAAGGGACCTTAAACCGGTTATCCGAATTTAAGGTCTCAACATAGTAAAAGCATTGATTGTGGTGTTCGGGTCACTTCGATAGCTTTTATGCTCATAAGGAGCCCGACGCTTATATATATATATATATATATATATTATTTTTTGAGGATGCTTCGCATCCCGAGAATAAAATTAAAATAAGCGAAATATGGAATAAAATGGAAGTATCAAAAGGCTTTAATTCCTATGCGAGCGAAAGGGTTTGAAAACCACTTTTCAAAACATCATTTTCATATCTTGTCTAAAATGGACTTTTCAAATAAATTAAACCCTTCGTATATAGGTCCAACGAAGCACAACACTACTTTCAAATAAAGCACTTAGGCCCAATTAACTGCAATACACACACATATACACAAAAATTAGGGAATGAAAAGTACGGTAACCGTGTTTCACGAAAGTCGGGGATTGCCTAACACCTTCCCCTAGCTTAATCAAGCCCCCAAACTCTATGAAATCTTGGTTTCCAAGACAATTAAATAGAGTCCAATAATTGGGCCATATTGCAAAATATTTCAAAAAGCTCGGTTGAGTTGGTACAACCATTTACTCATACCAACTGGCGACTTTATCTAATTTGAACCAATAAAATTAAGCTTTTCAAATCGTTGACATTCTATGTCGGTCTTTTCCTAAAAATTCACCCTTCAGATCAAATAAATCACAAAATAGAAAAAAAGGTAGAAACATATAGGAAAAGGGAACAAGATCCTTCCCGGCGTCGACACCTGGCATTGGTTGAATGCAGTTTGTTGTTGTAATGACATATTGCCTTCCCTCTTCCAAATGGGGGGTGGGGGGTGGGGGCTATGGTTGGGTCTCCTAGCTTGCCCCTGTAAAACGAGGGATACATCTTCATCGCCTTTCTTAGGTACCCTATTGGGAGCGCTTGCATAGTTACCCCACTGTATATGCTCAGCGACTATTTCCAAGGCTGTGAGATCTTTAATCTTGCTCGCTTTCAGGCCCATCTCTGCCATTTCACCATGTTTGATCATCTCTGAGAATGGCTTGCCTATTCCTGCTAGGATCCTCTCATAGTAAGGCGCCTTTTGGATGTCTATAAATGTCATCACCATTTTAGTTTCTGACATAGGGGGGCTAACCTGTGTTACCAGACGTCTCCATCTTTGAGCGTATTCTCGAAAAGACTCATTATTCTGCTTCTTAACTCTAGTAACTTGGTATCAATCCGGCGCCATTTGTGACAGAAAACTGTACTAATTTAGGAAGGCGTGGGCTAACTCTTCCCAGTTATGGATTTTGGCATTGTCAAGTCGGGCATACCAGACTCTAGCCTCTCTAGTTAGACTTTTTTGGAATAACTGCATTCTAGCTTTTCATCCTCTGCATAAGACCCCAGCTCGCCAATGTATACTTTTAGGTGCGTATAGGGATCACCTGCCCCATTGTACTTTTCAAACTATGGGACTTGGAATTTCTCAGGATATCGAGCCCCTAGGAATATGTAGAGATCTGAATAGGTGACACTTCCAAGGTTTCCAGTCCTTTTGATTGACCGACTGGTTTCCTCCATTTAGTAGACTTTCTTTCTTATATCCCCAGTTACTCGATCATCCTTAAGGTTTATATTTTCAGGGGTTTTGTTGGTTCCTTTATTGGAATGAGGTTCATGTATCTACACTTCCCCCTTTTTGATAGCCATTTAATTGCCACCCTGTGAGGAGGACTCTGGTTGAGTAGACACTGTCTGTCCCTGAGTGTTTTTACTTTGTTCTTTCAGGAATATAACCAAATCTATTATTTGCTTTTTGAGTCCCTCAAACTCCTCTCGGGATACAGAATCAGGATTAGATTGGACACTTCCAACCATGTCAGTGGATAAGCTTTGTGCCTTCCTAGATTCTAATCTAATAATGGGATCAATCTTACCTACAGTTGTGCAATGTGTTAGTTTTAATGCTTTCATGCAAAACAAATGTCAGTTGTTTGGATGACAGGATAACATGACAGGATTTTATATTTGTACAATAAAATTGACAGGGAATGGAATAGATATTTACATTTAATTGACAGTTACACGGAATTGAAATTTACATGGAACTGAAAAGGGAAAGGCATGAAGAGACTTTCCGTCGCGTTTGATTTATTAGAGGCTGACCAATCTTAGGGTTACTCTCACGGGCTTTTCGGTATAAAGGTTCACAGATCATCGCAATCTACTTGATGGGAAGTTAATCCGATCTTTCAATTGAAGCGGATCCAAGTGGCGCCTTTCCTGAGCCTCGAGGGATTAGTCTCCTCTTGAGTCTAGTAATGAGCAACCGACGGGTTTGCCTCCTTATGGAGGAATCACACAACATGCATTCATCATGCCTCACCGTATGTAATGATGACATTGTGTGAAGCACTAATATGGAGGAGGGTTAAGAGACATTCATCCATTCCAAGTAAAGGCAACATTCACACACATAGAAAAAGGGAATTGAAAAGTTTGAAATGCAGCATAAGCCCTCTACAATCCTTAGCAGAGTCTCCACATGTCGACGCCGAGGAAAAATTCCCTCTTCCTAGGTGTTTCTTGCTTACCCTTTATGTTTTCTATATGATTTGTTTGATCTGAAGGGTGAGATTTTCAGGAAGAGTCCGACATATAATGTCGACGATTTGAAAAGATTGATTTTATTGGTCCGAATTAGATAGAGTCGCCAGTTGGTATGAGTTAAATGGTTGTACCAACTCAACCAAGATTTGAAAGGTTTGCAATATGGCCCAATTATTAGCCTCTGTTTAATTGGTCTTGGAAACTGAGATTCATAGAGTTTGGGGGCTTGAAACATGGTTACCGCACTTTTCATTCCCTAATCATTGTATGTGTGTGTGTGTGTTGCAGTTAATTGGGCCTAAAGTACTTTATTTAAAAGTAGTGTTGTGCTTCGTTTGACCTATATACGAAGGGTTTGATTTAATGAAAATCCATTTTAAGCAATAATATGAAAGTGATGTTTTGAAAATCGATTTTCAAACTCTTTCGCTCGTATAGGAATAGAACCCCTTTGATACTTCCATTTTATTCCATATTCGGGTTGATTTGATTTTATTCAAGATGCAAAGCATCCTTGAAAACAAATATATACATGTATCGGGCCTCCTTTGGGCATAAAAGCCATCAAAGTTACCCGAACACCACAATCAATGATTTTACTATATTGAGACCTTAAATCCGGATAACCGTTTTAAGGTCCGTTTTATTTATATTTACAAAGGGTTGCAAGCTAATTAAACAACAACAATTAATATGTCCATCATGAGAACCAAATCTAGATTTCTGGATTTAATCGTAGATCCCTTGATTCCTAAGCTCACAGAATATTATTAGAAAGCTTGCACAACGAATATATTAAAATGAAAGGCATATTAAAATCTAGACGTCGCAAAACAAAGGATTCATCAGTTAAATCCTTGCATGCGCGTAGCTAGGCTTCTCGTTTCCTCTAGACACAGATCTAGGGTCATGCAGTTGGCAAATATTTACAAACTAGAAAGAAAATTAGATTTAACTAAATCTTAGCCATTCTAGCTCAACGGTTCCAGTTTTCAACTTTTGAATCAGTTAAAAGCTAGATATGGCTAGATTTAGATAAATTTAGTCAACGAAATTTAAATATTACAGATTTACATCAGATGAACGGTTAAAAACGATATTTGATCACAATAACTAACTAATGTATGTATATATATATATATATATATATATATATATATATATAAACAAACTATATTTAATAAAAAAAACTAACTACTATATATATTATTTATATATTTATTAATGCAAGAAAAAGCCACAGATTTACAATTCAGGTACAACTAATTGATATATATATATATATATATATATATATATATATACACTAGTAATTGCCCGTGCCTGATGGCACGACGTAACAAAAAATTAGATTAAAATTCAAAAAATATTACATTACCTAAAGACTCTTTGCAACCTAAAATAATGTACAATCAGACATAATAATTATCATACTCAATCATTAACACATATCCAACCACCAAAACATCAAGCTAGTTGCTACTAATTTCAATAAATTTCGACAAAGTTTCGTTTAAAAATAGATATCCAGAAAAATCTAAACCTGTCTACAAAACTTACAATCATCAATATATATCCAAACCACCAAAACAACCATTATTCCATGCCCAAAATCATCATAACCATGTATAATTAATTAACTTTACAAAAGACAGAACATAAAAAATACACACATGTATAAAATAGAGAAACAACTTTGAAATACACACCATGTATCCTTCAATGTATACCTGAAAATATTTGGAATATAAAAATTATCGAAATATGTGAGTCAAAATAAAACAATTGTAGGCTTGCAATCAAATATGGTTTACTTAGTACCATTTCAACAAACGGTTCATTTGCTTAATGATTTAAATCATAAATCTGTATTGGTGGTAGTATAATCTGTATTGGTAATTGGATCAATACTTATATATTGAAAAAGAGATGCACGTCCACCTCAAATTGTTCCAAGATCAAATATTTTGCATTCCCTAGCTTCTTCCATACTGTAGCAAAGTCCATTGGGTTCTTGATCACTTCATGATAATCAACTCAAAGTCAAAGTCTCGTTCTCAGGCAACGAAAACCCATATGGATGATCTAAAGGAGTTCCTGATCAAAGAAACAAAAACAAAAATCAGCAAACTTAAATCCTAGATTGACAAAACAACTATCTTCTAAAGCATATAAGCATAACCCATGATCCATACGAACCTAAAAAATAAACTTAGCCTCATTTCATCAAACACTTGAGATGCACTATGCCACTTAAAAAATAAACTCTTGAAAATAGTAATATTTCAAAATTTTCTGTTCACACTCAATTTTATTCCCTTAATTTATTCACTCAATAAAATGATAAATTTATAGCAATCATCTAGTTCTTAATTCAATATATCTAAGATCATCTCTACTTAGTTATTCACTCATAAAGATAAAAATTGGATCATCTCCCTTCAACTAACAAACCCAAATGAAGAATTGTTTTCATTTATTATTTACCTACTAACAAACCCAAACGAAACATCATTACATAAATTACAACACTTGACTACAAAGCCTACCATAGAACATTGAATAATTTCTTCTAAGCTTATGTCCCTGTTACTTTAAAGTAACTTTTTTCTTTATCCAACTTAATATTTTATTCACTTCTTTATCTCAGAAATTTTAACATATATAATCCCAAAGCCAATGAATCTAAATCACCAATCAATTCTAACATATAATTCTAGCAAGATAATCTCTTAGAGGTATTTTTACAAACACCTAATGTGCATAATGTAAAACTCAGAATTCATCTGATTTTTCCATTTAAATTACCTACCTCAACCATACATGCAATTTAAACTTAACTAACTCAATGAATTTAGAAAGGAAGAGTTCATACCCCAATTAAAACCCTTCTTCTCTTAACTTGCCAAATAGCTGTCTTGATAAGTTTATTTTCTGTGGCAGAGAAAATGAGTTCAAATCAAGTATTAAGAATTTTTATCGCTCGAATAATATAATGTGATGAATTTTTAAACAGGATGGTCAAAATATAACAGTAATGTATTTTTCCTTCAAAATCAAGTGGTCAAAGTTACATCTGTTTGACTGCCTAATAAAATTGAAGCAAAAAGTAGCCAAAGATGCAAATATTGTTAGATGTAGTTCAATAAAAATATTCATGTCAGAGGAGTTTTGAGGAACTATCAAATTCCCTTATGAAAATACCAATTTCCTAAACATATATTGTGTAAAAATATACCAACTAATACTTTCAAGTCTTTCTCTTGCTGCTTCTAGCCTCTTAACGTCTGTATTCATTTTCACTTGTTGGTCTGTAAAGGGTATAACTTTTTGTACCATATTATATGAAAATTAATGTCAAATAAAAGGCCAATATGATCAAAGCTCGGTGCATATTCAGGAGAGAGAAAAATCTTCACATGCTAAGAATCAATTCATTGAACATGTAGTATACATGAAAAGAAGAAAAACAAAGTATGGAAACTACGACGCAGAAACATACTTAAGTTCTGGATTATGAATTTTAAATGAAAGAGGGGTGAGAGAAAACCATTTTGAAGAAATTAATTGAGGGGAAATACACTCAAATCGTTTACTATATATACCATAAAATTCGCTAAGAGACAATTAGACATTAATAAGAAGAAGAAAAAACAGGACAAACTCTTATACTAATGAATTAAACAAAAAACTTCACCAAGAAAAGGAGCCAAACTTACGTATTCTTTCCTCCATTTGTTTACCCTTCACCCATTCAGTAGCTACAAATGACAGATAAAGGTTAGATCTCATTGCAAATTACACAGAGATAAAAATACACTAAAGAAAGGTTAAAGCAATATATACAAATTAGTAATCTCTTATTTATTAGTAATTAGAATTGAAATGCTCCATTATAAAAAGGGCAACTCATCAGTCATCAGGCATCATCAAGGAGTGTCAGCTAGCACACACCGTTTATGTGTGGAGGATCATCAAGGATTTGGTTAGTAAATACTGAGATTTGGAGCTAATTCCAAAAGAACTTATAACATTTGGTTTTGAAGGGAATATAACTTATAACTTAGAATATTGTTAAAAAATATATCATGTAAGAATTTTAATTGTGTGAATCGTTGTGTATCCATGTGGGTTGATTATTTAAGCATGTTGTGATCAATTTGTTCGATTCAGTACGTAAAAATATGAGCGAAATTGATTAAGCAAAAAATATTTTTCTGTACAAAATATGGTAGGGGTAAATTTTTACCAAATGGAGTTCCTTTATCTGAAATATGGTGTATTGAGAATACTTTTTTTTTAAAAAGTTATGGTTAATTTAAATGTATAGTTAAAATTCGTTAAGCCATTTCTAAGCTTAGTATCATAATACATTGAATAACCCGTGCAATGCACGGGCTAGTTTGAAATAGAATAAATAATGGCAAAAATGCGATGCAAATGATATTAAAGCTAAAATTTAATGCAAAGATGCTATTGTTGATTGATGATTTTCAAATGTAACAAATGCAACCACTTGCACAGCATGCAAAGCAAGCAAATAAACAAATAAAAATGAAATTCCAAGGATGCAATTCATGTGGCATTATACAGCTAAAATTAAATGGCCATATTTGGATTGAACATGACACGATGTGGATATAAGGATTTAAATGATTCCAAATACTATGCAACATCCTTTCCCTCTCAATCAAATATATAAGTTGCATATAACCTAACAACGTAATTAAATTTTTTCAAGGAGGTAAAACATGAGATACAAAATGAAAACAGATTTTACTGATAATGGTATCCAATCACTTCCAGACAAAATTTTAAATAGAAAAATAAGAAAATTTAAAACTCAAATATGATAGTAAATGAAATCAAAATTCCAGCTGACCTCGTTATAAGTGGTTCTGCAAACACAATGTGTAACAAAGAAGAAGCACACCAAGATTGAAATCAGTCAAAAAACAAAAATCTTCGTATAGATAGATATATAATTATAGATAAGGTATATGTTACTAAGAGTCGTACACTAATTTAGCTATTATATACATGTATGTCTTTGGTAGAAACTTAAAATCTTAAGTGTCATATTCCTTGTCATAATCAATTACAAAATTAAATACTTACATGTTCATCATTAGTTTCTCATCATACATAAGGAGCAAAAAGTAAAGAAATTAATCAGTGACCACATCATTCCTAATGTTACATTATAAAAATAAATAATGTATGCCAATAATACTTTAACCAGTGCTACCTAAAAATTGAAAACTTTATTTGCAATAGAGCTTAAAAAGCACATACCGATATGTCATTTTTCATTCAATTCCACGTGAAATATAAAATTAGTTTTCAAAAATCACATTATTGAAAGTGCATTCAAGGAATATTGGCAACCATAATGAGTGATAGTAGATTGAAAAACTTTCATCAATACAAAGTTAGATTGCAATTAGCCAAATGGCTCAGAATTAGAATTACTTACAATAACCAAACTCGATATCCTTTTACTCGAAGAAAGGCTGGAGATCCAGCTCCTAATAAAACAGTTAAACATTCATTAAACTATGAACATCATAATATCATACATAAATTCACTATAAACAGGCCAAAAATACATAATAAAAAAGAAATAATAGTAACATTGATAGACAATGAACACGTAATTAGAGCTTACCCCTATTGTAGCTGAGTTTCTGCAATCAATCATGGTAAAAATGTCTCCTTTCTCTTACTTGCTACAAAGCCAAAAAAATAACTATTTCAATATAAACATATAATTTATTATTGAACAATAATAAACAATAGTGAAACCTTATATTAAGATATATGTACTTCTATCATTCTAGTTGTGGAAACCTATTGTGAAATCAAACTAAAAGGCTATATTCCAAGCCATATTGATCTTAGTATAGGATAGAACCGTCCTTGTGCTTTCCCAAATTTAAATATTCAAATTGGGTTCTATCTTATTATTATAGATTTACCTGTTATGCAAGGAATAGTAGATGGTAAATAGGAACATCAAAGTTTTGAAAATTCAAATTTTCAAAAGGAACTCTTATTTTAGGAAATCTCAAAAAGGACGAATGAATCTTAGATGGACTAAGAGTGGTAATATAACAAAAGATGGCTACTGAATTTCAAAATTGCAATGTCCATTGCATTGATTAATGATAGTTTTAAAGAATGGTGCAACTAATATAAAATGCAAACTCCAATAGAGGTCTAAATTTAATAATAGTCCTAAACAATATTAAAAAGGAACACGGAAAACTAAACAGACAAAAAGTTTGCTAATAATTAAGTTATCAAGGTAGTCGAACAATGTTATCTAATCCAGGTCAGGCAATTTCTTTCTCTAGTAATAGAATGACAAATTTAATGTTGCCTTCAAGCATTTCACAGCCTACTAAAATAGCATCAAATAACACGCCCTATTACTACTAACATATTAAAGTATTACATATATTACTATGCACGGTCATAGTTGTATTCCATCTCTAAATGAATTAGCTTCTTCATCCTAGGGGGAAATGAGGGGAGAGACACCAATAATTGAGGCTGATTTCAAGAAAACCCGGTAATAAACGATGTAAAATGATAATACTGCATTCTGTTGTGACTTTTCTACAGGAAAAGGAAGCAATTGAGACCTACCACCAAATCTAGAATTTAAAGATCTAACTGAGTATCCAGACGCCCATATTTGGACGGGAGAAGGAGCCGCACCGTCCCACGAAGAAGTAGCACATGTTTTGGGATTCCACTTCTCTGTCAATTATTTTTTAATAAATTTTATAAATTAATCAGAGTAATCAAAGTCGTATATTAATATCTAAATGCACACTATGCTCTCGTACAAGAATTAGTTAGTAGAGTACCAAAGCACTTTTTGTGATGGCACATGACTCGAACTTAATTGCAGCAGTTACAATCATAGGAAACTATATCAAATATCATCCAAATCTATATCTATAAAATAGAGCAGAGAGAGAAAACATAAGTGTCACATCCAAGTCCACGTCAGCAGCTCTCTCATTACCCCTATTCAAATTTCAAACCGTCTCACTCTTGGTTCTCCCTCCTCACCCACAAAAATCAACTACCAAAACCCTCCTTCTCACTCTAATTTTTAGAGAGAGAATTACATTACTTTAGCTGATATAGTGAGGTTGAGGAGAGAGAAAGAGGGATTGGAACTAGCCAGCCCTAGAAATCCGCCGGAGAACGATATACATGGTGTCGGCGAAGCTTACGGCTTCTTCGACTTCACGAATTGCGGATCTTAAGCGAGAAGCCTCTTCTTCTTCCTCTACTAAATCATCTTCAATTTCTGATCCCCAAATTTATACCCAGAACAGTATCAACAAGAACAATTCTTCAGCCATTTCGATGACCGTCGAGGGAACTTTATGGAATGTTTACGCCGAAAATAATCGAGCCTCGACGAACACTTTGTTGGACGCCGAGATCACCTTGTTAGACGCCGCCGGCGCCGTCATCGCCATCAGCGAGAATGAAGATAGTGGCAGAATTCGCCGGCAGGAGAGTACGAGGCCTGAAACTGTGGATGATGTGTGGAGAGCGATCGTGGCGGGGAGAGAGAAGAGGGATTGTAAACGAAAGGCGCCAGAGGATAACGAAATGATGACTTTAGAAAAATTTTTGGCTAAGGCAGATGCTGTGGAGGGAGAGGGTGTGAAGGTAGAGCTGCCAACAGAGAGTTTGAGTGGCCGAATATTTGCATTTGATCAGGGTATGATTGTATTGGAGCAGAGTGGGGAAGGTCTTCTTGGGTATGGGAATGGAGTGGAGAAGATTGGAGGAGGGAGAGGGAAGAGAAGAGCGCTTTTGGAGCCCTTGGATAAGGTAGCGCAGCAAAGGCAGAGGAGGATGATCAAGAATAGGGAATCAGCTGCAAGGTCCAGGGAAAGAAAGCAAGTGAGGATTTTCTAATCATTTTTGTTTTGTCATTGTGTAGATTTTTGAAATGTGTTTTGATTGAATTTGGTTATGTGGTATGGGTTTTAGGCTTATCAAGTTGAATTAAAAGCAATGGCTATGAAATTGGAGGAGGAGAATGAACTGCTGTTGAAAGAAAAGGTACTGCAGATGTTTATTGATCTTCAAAGTTGTTTCCTTCTCTTTATTTCATTGAATGGGAGCTGGAAGTGTTTTATTAGTGTTTCTAATTCAAAGTTGTTTCAGTGTTGTCTAATCCTTGGAAATCCTTAATTTGCTTAATGTTATTACTGCTCCAATACTGTCTGAACCTGAAATTTTAGTTAAAGTTCAGTGACCAGAATTAGGAAGTATGGAAATATCCACTCAAGACTGATAGACATTTTTCAAATTTGGTTGAGTACTGGTTTTTTTGAGCCACAACTGAACAATTCACACATAATTAACATGCCTTGTAAGTTATTGAGTTTTTGTTGCTTGCTATTGTTGTCACATTTTACTTCCTTGTCTTTCATGATATACTTGCTATATCAACTCAAAATTAAATTATCTGCTGACTTATGAACTTGTTATTATATTTTTGTCAACATTATAATAGCCAAAGGTAGTTGATTCATTGATTGTATTACTATGTAAATTGTATGTGACACAACAGAATAATGGTTAGATTGTAACGCTCTAACACAAACGTGATATGAAGGTTAGCGTACCAACACAAATTAACAGAATAAAAACCCTTGAATCTACAACGAAAATAATGAACTCACAAAGAGAACAAAAGATAATAATCTCAATTATTGTGTAAATAATCTATAGGAAGCATATTTATAATATTAAACTACTTTCTTAGGACTAATTGAAAAAAATAATAATTAAAACCTAAAACTAAATAAAATTATCAAAACTAAAGCCTGAAACATAAACGGGTCAAGTATAAAGTAAACTACTGAATTTTCCTAACTAATAAGTAAGACAATACAAAATATATTAAATCTCCACATATGCTAAATTATATGGAAATCCGAATCTTCATTGTTATTTTTCCACTGTATTAGGATCTCCTTAAAAAAATTATCCTTGAACGAATCTTCAATCTTCACGGAATCAATTCTGCACAACTTTTCTTCTCAAAGAATAATCCTAAAAATAAGTGAGAAAATATTAATATCTTCCAATTTATCTGCATGAAAAAGAAATTTTTGGGAACAATAAAATCAAAATTTCAATATCCTCGAATACCTAAATGTCTGTTGTATTATGCTCATCCTTAGTCGTCACAAAAATTTCCTTACTCAATAAGTGACTCAACAAGGACTTGTGATTCTTCAACTATACTAGCTTCAATCTCATGTTGTATTTCCTTCAAAACAATACCCTTGTAAGCTTCCAAACATGACGCTTCTTTAATTTGTAGTGGACTAATGAGCTTTTGAAACTCACAATATGTAACCAAGTACTTTATCTATTCACGACCATCAATCTTATACTCAGCTAATTCAAATTTTAGCTTTAGAGACCTCGCGATGGTATGCATGCTTGATTGGCATGGAAGCAAATAAATTCTCTTATTTCCACAATAAAAGCTATAAATATTTTTAGAATCAAAATATTCATCATGAAAATCATTCAACCATAACCAACCTAGCAATATACGTGCTACATCTATAATATAAAAAGAGCGACTCAAATCCCAAGGCTTCAACATCCAACGGCCTCAAATCAAATTTAGGCTTCAACATCCAACTATCTAAAATTATTTGGGGCTTCAACATCCGACAGGCCAAGAATTTTATCTCTCAAGAATTTATCTCTCAAAAATTCAAACCCGCATCCATCATCTCACTCTCTCACTCTTGGTTTTCCCTCTTCACCCACAAACTATAGTTTCTTCACCTCTTTGTCTCTACTTCTTTTTCTTCAATGGCTAATACAAGGGGTGGGTATCTCTTCAACACCGGACGGCAACCGGCTTGCCGGGAAGACGTCTCAGTCGCTCGCCGATTAGTAATTCATCATCCAATATACACACTGTCTGCAAGCAGCCATTATTATCTTTCTCGATCCCGCAAGCTAACATTCTGCTAACCATCAGATCTCTATCTCTTTCTCGATACCATCGTCCTCATTGACAATTCAACTCAGTCCTATTTTTTGATTTCATATGTAAGCTCATTTACTGTTCAACTGATCTCATTTAATTTTGTTCTTTTTTATTTAAAACATCAAATTGATTCAAATGGTAAACTGGGTTCGTTACATTTATGGAACAACTTTGAGTAATTGTTTATTTCTTACTTTACACGCCACATTTGAACTTGATTCTAAACTTCACCGGGATAAACTTTGTAATTTTAGGGTTTGTTGATCTATAGTTGTTTGTATTTTACTGCAGATAATACTTCAACTTCTACTTTGGCGCAAATATAGCATCTGGGGATTTAGGGTTTTGTATTTGAATGTGTTCGTAACTTGTAAAGCTTAGCGGTGTGTACAGTTCAATTGAGGTTTGTATTCTTTCTCTGTTTCAGATAAATATGGGTGATTATTTATGTAAGGGTATTTGTTTGAATGAGCATAAATAAAGGTATTGTTACTTTGTTTTCTTTCATTTTTAGAAAGAAGTTGCAAGGATTGGGGCATGTATACTATATTGTTGTTGCATTGCCTTGCACAATTGGGGCCATTGCTTTGGCAATTTTCGACATCTACAGGCACCTGTTAAATTATACAGAACCTACTTACCAGAGATTCATTGTTCGCATATTCTTTATGGTTCCCGTAAGTTATTTAATCTTTCTATTGTGCTAAAATGTATAATTCATGTTGTGGAATTTCAGTTGCAGGTGTATCATATTTAGCATTCCAAGATTTTCTTATAGTTCCTCCCTCAATTCTTAAATTTTATTTCTCTAAGCGTCATATTTTTTTCCAGATAAATTAGTGTTATGGTTTTTATTTTGATATTACGCTAAAATTGAAGTGAATGTGGGATTTTTTTTGTTTCTAATAATGGCATGATTGCGTAATCTCTTGCTCCGAAGTTGCATTAAATGTTTAGTCTTATGTTCTGTGATTTAATGATATGTAGCCCAGGTCATTATTATTTTGTCAATGATAAGAGGGAGTTCGCACTATGTGTTTTAAATATCTTTTCTTGTTAGGTGCCCGTTGCAGTTTTATGCTGTGTATAGTTTCTGTTATTTGTGAGTTATATTTATTGAGGACATTCATTTGTCTGTAAAAAAATTTCATTCGAATAATGGCATGATCATGTAAGTCTTTGCTCCGAAGCTGCATTCGATGTTGAGTCTTCTGTTGTTTGGTTTAAGGAGATGTAGCTTAGGCCATAATCTTTGTTAATTATACAGGTTAGTTTGCACTAGGTGCTTCATGATATCTTTTTTGGTTCCCATTGTGATTATATGCTTTTTATTTTTTGTAAATTATATTTATTAAAGGCTTCCATTTTTCTTAATGTTAGGATGTTAGGAGTCTTCTTGCAGTTTATGATGAAGGTCGTGAAGAGGTGGATATGGGAGCTTCTCATCAACCAATGACACAGGTGATTATCATATGTTGTTAATTTTTTCCAGTTGCCATTCTCTCAAAGTTTTTATGTTTACCCATAAAATTGAAACATTTTGTTCTTCTTTCTTCCCCTGCAAAAAAATTTCTGTTGGACCTGCTATACATTTTTCTGTGGGAGTAGAAAGCAAACAAGTGCCTAAACACACAAATTTAATTCATGATAAACTTGCTATATAAAAGGAAATTTTTGCACGATGTATATATTATAAAATTTAATTCTGTAGTAGATTCTTACTGTACACAAAAGTTGAAATATTAATATGCTATATAGATCACCAAATTGAGGGAAAAGAAATGGTTTTGTGGAAAGATTATATTAAGAAGTGAACTATTTTTTTATATTACTGTGCAGTAAGAGTAAAATAAGTTAAGAATTACATAGTTTTAGATTCTAGGCAAGTAAGCATCGTGAGGTAGATGAATGTGACAGAGATATCAATTTAAAAGAGAGTGCACAAATCTACAAATAGCCACATATAAGTTTGAAAATAAAAAGATATTATATTGATTGACTAACAAATTTAGAGAATGAAATCGGACAAGACGAACTATCAAATTCTCTTTACTTTGTGATTACCAATATGGTGTTAATGGATTGATTTAGAGACGTCAGGAGTTTTAGGATCCATAGCTGAGTAACTTTAACCCTGATGCATTTTTGTATGTATATTTAAATCTTTCATTTTGAATGATCGAAGAACAGTTTCTCTTCCGTTTCTTGATGATTTTTTGTTGTTAAAAATACTAAAATGGTCTTAAATTCCCCCCCCCCCCCTAACAAATGCTACATTACTTTGCATTTTATGATAGTTAATATTATAATTTCAAATAATGAAGTAACGCAAGGAATATTTTTTAATTCTATAATTTGAATTCTATAATTTGAGAAAGCACAACAACGACTCAGATTCATTCTAACTTAATCTAAAGGCTCACGTTTCATTCTGCAATCTGTTACATTAGCAAGTTGTAAAATTGACCATATAACTTAACCATTAGTCATTCGTCACCTTATTTGTTTGACTTCTCCCTCTCTCTTATTTGTTTTGGTTCTTCATTTTTAAACTTTGTTGTTGAGCTAATCCTAAATTTATATAACGACCTGCAATCAGTTTTTGAATCAAGTTACGGCTCTGCGAAACTATATACCCATCTACGTGCGACAAAAAAAAGGAGTTGTTATAACAAGCAAACAATAATTTTTAATTGTCAAGTTACTATTTAAAAAGTTACAATCAATCAAAAAGGCTTATAAGTAATAAAAAATAAATCTTGAAATGTAGTTAAACTTAGTTTAAATTTATGAGAATTTGACTATTAAAGTTGGATATTCTTTATTTATTCATTGAAATTTGTCTTCATAAGAATTTTCATTTAAATGCTTTGTGGAGTATGTATGGAAAGTGCGGGTGTGTTAAGAATTAATTTAGGCTTTTAGTTTACTGTGTGTCCTTATTTAGTGCTTCATTTTTTTGTGTTCGTGAATTTTTTATTTGAATTATACAGTGCCTTCAGACACAGGTAAAATGAACATTAATTGGAACATTAATGGGACTCCCGTCTCTTTTTTCCCCAATTTTCACAAAACCTTGGCACTCTGTTTCACAAACAATCCCTATATCTACTTTTTCTCTATCGAGATCGCCGGAGAACTTGACGACTTCGATTTTTTATTAGGGTTCCAGTGAGTCGGAGATTGGATGGCGTCGGAGGATGTGGTAGGGAAGACCAGTGAGACTGCGGTATCCACGATCGTAAATATAGCCGAAGAAGCGAAGATAGCAAGTGAAGGAGTTAAGGCTCCGAGTCGTCTCGCGTTGCTTAGCATATGCAAGTCTCTAGTTTCCGGTGGCGTCGCTGGCGGGGTGTGAGTTCTTTTTTTTTGATTCTCAGTTTCTATTTCTCTCGAGGACTCTACTTATTATGTCAAATATATGTTTGTAAAATTTATATCTGTTTGCTCTTTAAAAATTGATTCGATAAATTTGTTGAATGAATTATGTATTTATCCTTATAGCGTATTTATCTGATTGCTATTTTCGTTGATTCCATTAAATTAATTTAATAGTTGTTGTTTGGTTTGTTTAATTGGAACTTACTGGAATAATGGATATTCACGTCCTTCTGACTGTATCATATACATTGATGAATGGAGAGTTGGCTTGATAATCTGTGTGAGAGATGAATAAATCAAAAGAATTGATCTTTTGTTGCCTAATTCTTATTGTGGTTATTGTTATAATGTTTCTTTGCCATGATTGTCGCAAAAATCTGATTTTACTTGGCTGTGTTGTTTCTGTACTACGTTATTATAATAATTTTGAGGTGTAAATTTGTAACTCTAGGCATATTTCTTAACCTTTTTCTTTTCAAATAAGTTAACTATAGGTCAATTTCATGGCAATATACAGAGATTACTATATATCTGGAGTGTGTTTAGAAGAAACCCGATATACCTTTAGTTCATATTTTTGACAGTTTATAATGCACATATGAAAATATTGTATTATTAAGCCTTTATTGAACACGTGAAAAAAATGACAAAAAAATGGTTGAAATGAGTTATTTTGAGAATAAATGGTTTCACCAGCTGCAAGTGTATGAATGAATATAGTAAGGAGTGATATAAAGTCGGTCTAATATTGGCAGTTGTTGAACATGTTTCATTAATAGATTTATATTGCTAAACTTGCATAATTAATTTATTTATGGCTCTTTTCACAAACAAAATCTTTATAAGTGCTCTTTCTATGTGATTGATTATATTTTTTCATTAACCTTTTGTATGATTCTCCATGTAGGCTGCCAGTTCACTGGCTTGTGCCAGAAGAGGCTGGGTAAATGTGGATGTTGATAATATTGAGTGCGAGTCTTGCGGTGCAAACTTGAAATTTATTGCATCAGCCACCTGGCTGTCTACTCAAGGTGAAGTTTTCTGTTTGACTGGATATATTTGGCACAGTTAGGCTTCTAATTGTGTTATTTTTATGGTTGCTACTTTGTGTGCTGATCTTGGTTTTGAATATGTTCTGTAACATAGTTTTGTCTAAATATTTCAAGGATAAATCATAAAATTTGTCTATGGAGATTAACATTAGACCACACAATCTCACACCAGTAGCAAACTCTACGAAACCTACTCTTAAACCTCAAACAAAAGGAAATAATTGAGGAGTATCGTGTCCCATCTCAATTGAGGATTAGTTGCTTACTCTGTTCAGGGGTTTTGAAGGGAGGAAGGATACCATGATGCTTTGGAAATGTGTGACCTTACTTGCTAGGCACCATGTACTTGTGATGGACCTGGTGGTATATCCTCATTTAAGTGGGGAGTGAATTTGAAGTGTAAAGTTCCTAACAGCATAATTTTATTCAGGAAGGAGCATACCCTTTCCTATATAAAAGAAGAAGTCTTGAGAGACATGAGCTACAACAACACCTATTGTAATGTTGAGGTTTTTTCCTAGAAATAGCCCTTGAACCTAAAATCCACAAGCAAGAATAGAGTATCTGTTACTGTGATTCCTTCAATAACACATGGTTAGCCCTTGAAGAGTCACCTGGTCTTCTCTTTCAATTGTCAAATCCTACACTAGCTATTTTAGTTTTAGTTTCTTTAATTGATGTTATCTTTACAAAAAAGAAGATAATCTTACACCAAGGCTTAACCAACCAAATTTGGGATATCAGTATAGCTAATAAAGAGTTCCATGACCCTAAGTTTAGTATCTAATGTTTTACTGTGGGGGTACAACGAATTTAATTGATTAAGTTTTAATATTTGCTTATGCAGTTCTTTAAGCTTCAAATTCAAATGATATAATTAAACTGAAAATTCAAATATTTCCTAATAATGCTACTATCTTTTTCAAAAAGGCATTTTGTCATTTCAGTAACAGAGTTTATTGGCGTTATTATACTTTATTTCACATGGTAAGAACTTGACGTAAGGATTCTTGAATGTTTCAAACATGACAAGTTTAAGCATTTTTTGTTCCAGTGAATAAGATGTAGACGTAGCAGCCAGACCCAGTAATGGAGCATATTCTTCCTTAGATATGTGTAGTTTCTGGAGTTCCAAAATTCTATTAGTCTGACTACAGCATGACAATTATATTGTAATCAATGCATATCCCACAACAATAGTTTATAAAGGGTAGTGTTGTTATAGTCCTTGAATGTAGTTCCTTGAGTTCTAGTATCCTGTTTAGCTTGCCAGCAAAATGACAACTATATTATAATTAGTACATTGCCTAAGGTGACATTTTATCGAGGGTAACGTCGTGATAGCCTTTTGTTGGAGTGATTTGGTTTGGGTTTTATCTTGCTTCTGGTTGTAAACTATCCTCAGGTTGTTATCTTTCATCACGGGAAATTTATTTTGAATTGCGGCATAAATGTTTCTAAAATGTTTAACCATTGACGACAATTATCTTTTGATAAGTGTATTTAACACTAGATATTTACTGTTAGTTATATGTTTCCTCTTGCAACAATTGCAGGACGCTGCAGCTGCCGAAGCTGGGAAGAAAAGTCGTCGAGCCAACAAGAAGCCTTATTCAAGGTCTGTAATTGGTGCTACCATGGAAGTAATACAAAAGAGAAGAATTGAGAAGCCAGAAGTGCGAGATACTGCCCGAGAGTCTGCTTTATGTTGGGTTTGATAGCGTTTGTAATATTGGTGTTCAATTTAAAAGAATTTTGCTGTGAATTCGTAGTGGGTATTTGAAATTTAATGTGCCAAGTATGAATTAGTTATAAAAATATCAAGGTATGGATTCATCTTCGGGTGTATAAATAACAATTTCACAATTATTTATATATTTATAATTTTATATTTATAATATAATCTATTGAAATAACTAAGTTTAATGATTTTATTTTTTATTTTTATATTAAGTTTGGTCTTTGGTGTTATTAGTTATTTTTATTATTATGATTTTTGGGGGGTTGTTAGTAGCTTTACAATACGAAGGTCGAGCTGTATTAGGCCGTTGTTATATATTTTGGATTGTTTATTTTATCGTTTAGATATGATTTCTGGGTTGTTAATATCAAATTGATTTTCGTCCAAACTTGGGGGACAGTTTTGTCATTAGCCCATAATTATAATAACAAACAGTAAAACCCAACACTTCCACTAGACATGTTTTAAACATGATGGTTTGTTTTGGTGGTTTGGATATGTATTGATGATTGTACGTTTTGTAGACATGTTTATATTTTTCTGAATATCTATTTTTAAGGGAAACTCTGCCGATTTTTTTTGAAATTAGTAGCGACTAGCTTGATGTTTTGGTGACTGGATATGTATTTGATGATTGAAGTATGTATTAATTATTGTGGTGATATAGTGAATTATGATAATTGTTATGTTTGATTGTAAGTTATTTTAGATTGCAAAAAGTCGAATTTTAATTTAATTTATCGTTAAACCGTGCCTTCAGGCACGGGTAATTACTAGTAGTTCTAATAAAGAAAACATATCACTGAAACTCATTAGATATGTAAGCCCTTTGATACCCAGGTTAAACTCATTAGTCAGTAGGTATATAAATGCTTTAGTTTTACATAGATAACTATAAAACTTTCAAGAGCTGAACCTCAAATATCAAAGAGAACCTTTGAACAAAGAGAACCATTGAACTATGAAAAAAAAGATTCCACCTTAAACAAAGAGAACCCTTGAACCCTTTACTCTCAAATTTAACTGAAAATTATAATAGAACTAAACAAAGCATGTATACAGTTAATTCAAAAAATTATAAGTCAAAATGATTTAAGAAAAATTGCAAAAATTTCAAATAATAAAACTAAGTTCACAAAAATGAGGATTGAGCAATTAGTTTTAAAATAAAAGTGATGAAAAAGGACTAAACTAACATGTAATAAACCATCAATTCAATTTTCACTGGTGAATGGAATGAGTGTGTGATTCAGAGTTCATAGAAGTGGTACATCCACGTTGACTTACTTCAACACACTTGGCCATTTTTGCAAACAGTTAGTGAGCAACAGATTAAAACCAAACATACAATATTATATTCTCTTCGTATTACAAAAAGAGTTGCATTAGCCAAAAAAATAACATAATAAACTAACAAACTCCATAAACTAACAAACTCCATAAACAATCACATCTAGAATGAATGAAAAAAGGAGAGTTGTGATTAAACCTGGGGGCAGCAGAGGAATCGGGAGGTGGGTCCATGTTGACGATATGGATGTTATCGACGGCACAGAAAATACTTGCAAGAGAAAAAAAAACCTATCGACATTTTCTTCTATAACAAAAATATCTTTACTTTTGGGTCTTGAGACACAAAAATTTCATATATATTCTATAAACACAAGAATTACTTGAGGTTTTTATTTTTGAGTCTTCTTTTCTTTTGGGTTCATTGGTTCTCTTTGCACTGTGGGGCAGCTTACTTTTTATGTATTGTGAATGTACTCGGGCTCGCCCCATTTTGGCGCTTCTCTTAATTCAAGTTATTTAGTAATCAGAAAAAATTATGTACGTCTTTGTACTTATACATAAGCTAAGAGTAATTGAGCTCTATAGGTAACAATTTGAAAAGGATCTAGCATCAATGCATACAACCATTCAAGATATCAAAAGTTGATAAATGGTTTTCTTTTCCCAAAAAGAGTGATCTCAAACAAACCCTTTCATAATAATATGTCCCCCATCCCCAATTCAATTAGTTTTTTCTATTAGTATTAAGAGAAAACTTGTTGTAGTTTACTACCTGTAATACTATTTTCAACTATGGCTTATTGCATGATCAAAAGTGACCGGCTGTTCTTATAAACCCATTTTTTGAAGAGTGAAATAGGTCATATGGCCTAGGGGTGAGCATGGTGCGATTTGGTGCACTTCTGAACAAAAATCGCACATAAAACCATTTTGATGCGGTTACTTAATTAGAAAACGCAACATGAAACCGCTTGAATTGGTGTGGTACTTTTTCAAATGGTACAATTTTGACTCAAAAATCAATTGAAAATAAAATGATAAGCATGTTCAAATTCCAAATAAATCTCAAACATTGTAAACAATACCTAATTACAAAAAGTTAATTTTTTGAAAATGAATCACAAATTATTCAAACTTCTAATTCCTCAAATTGAAAAGTTTAATTTTAGTGTTATATAAATTGTAAAAATGTATACATTACTACAATACAACCATTATTTCAAATTTAAAGTCTTAAACTATGCAAAATTACATATTCTAAAATTAAATTCACTACCATACTTCAATAGAACTTAAAAAGCTCTAAAACATACACAAAAATATAAAAAATATTTGAATATTCAAAACTCTAAACCGGTGTGATTCCTTAAAGGAACCGCAGCCGTAAAGGATGGGGTTTCTAAGGAAAAAAGTCACAATATGTCACCGGAACCAATGGTGGTTTCAGTTGCAAAATCAATTCTTAGTCTCTCCTAATATGACCCCATATCAATTCAATTTAAACACAAAAGATTGACCAACTCACCTCGGTCCATAACATGTAGCAAGGGACGAAACTCTTGAATTGCGCTGAATTGGAATATTGCATAAACTACAGCAAATCTATACGAATATATTTAAGTACATTTCTAAAGTCGCGAGATTGTGCAGAATCAAAAATTGGCCAAACTTTATCAAAATCGTAAAGGATATCAATGTTAGCAAAAAAAAGAGTAAAACAGATTCAAATTTAATGGATATCTAAGAGAGGATAAGATGAAATAGAGAAGTTGTTCGCCCAATTTAGGATTAGAGTGATGAAATAATCCGACCCGAGGGGCGCCGTTGTTGGCATCGACGCCGATGATCGACGGATCCAGCCCTAATAATAAACAATTAGTGTACATTGCACTCTCCAGCTCTATCTCTCTCTCCTTTTCGCGGTCGATCATCATCACGACCACTCCCTCTCTCTCTATAGTTCCTCTCTCTATATCTACATAAGTCCTAAGTTTCTTCTTAGATATCGATTTGCAAGCGAATTTTTTGCCAGAATCTGAATCAGTGCACTAATATGTTACCCCAAATTCGCCTCTACCAAGCTCACGACCCAATTGGTTCTTTTAATACACGAAGCTTGCTCCCACCCCAGATCCATTTTCACCATAAGCAATTAAAAATGGATTGGGTTTGTCCTTCTTCTCTTTTTTCTCCCCCTGAGATGAACTTCTAGGGAACTTGTAGGGCTGAGTTTGATTTGGGCCAAATTATACAAAGAGAAAAGAGAAGAGAGAAGAAAAGATTTGGGCGTGTAGGGCTGAGTTTGATTTGGGAGGGGTAGCATGTAGAGGGAGTTTGATTTGGGTCGGATTGTTTTAGTTTGAAATGAAATATAAGCCTTTAGATTAAGTTAGAAGATTTGAGATGAAATCTGAACTGTTGTTGTGGTTTCTCAAATAGAAGATTCAAAATGGGTTCTGTCGACGTCGGGAAAAAATTCGTGGGTCTGGTCATAACCCGGATCTTTTTCTCTTCCTAATTTATCTCTACCCTTACTCTTTTTATCTGTAAAAAGGTTTTGAAGGGTTTTTTAGTAAAAGGCCAACATGTATCATGTCGACGATTTGAACGTTTTACAGAGTCGCCAGTTGGTAGGTTTGAAATGGTTGTACCAACTCAACTGAGTTTTGTTTGAAAGAGGCCCAATTGCTTGGACACTGTCGAAACTTGATCTTTGAAACTAAAGTTTTGAGTTTGGGGGCTTTGTTAAGTGTGGGGAAGGTGTTAGGGACCCCACAACTCACGTGTAAACATGGTACCGCATCTTTTCAATACTTCCCTTAAAATCTAAAATTTATGTGTGTGAATGCCGGAAGAAAATTGCGCCTATGTTTAATTGAAAGCATGTCTATGCATCGTTGAACCTATATACGAAGGGTTTGATTTGATTTGCAAAAGTGTTTGATTTGATTTGCAAAAGCATCTTTTATCGAAAAGATTATTAAAATGATGTTTTGAAAGAAGGTTTTCAAACCCTTACTCTAACATAGGAATTGAAGCATATTGATACTTCTGTTATATCTTTTCAGCCTTAAGGCTCAATTTGAATGGTGATTGTCGGGCTGCAAAGCATCCTCGACCATAAAATATATACAAGTGTCAGTCTCCTCATAGGTATGATAACCATCGGAGGGACTCTGACACGACAAGCCACATTTTTATTATATTGAGACCTTAAATCCGGATAACAATTTTAAGGTCTTTTGTATGTACATTTTTACAGAAAAACTGGCAGGGTACATTTGTAAAGTGGAGTTTGTCCATCGTGGGAATCAGATTCTGATCATTTTGATCATAATCTCAAGATTCCTAGGCTCACATAGGGAGGCCAATAAACCTGCACAGCTCAAATTTGTATAGAAATATATCTAAATATCTCCAGAACAAAGGATTCATCAGTAAATCCTGGCTCACACATGACCAAAGCATCTCGTTTCTACTAGATAGCGATCTAAGGGCCGCGAGGTAGCTTTTATAATTGAAACTAGAAAAAAATGCTAGATTTAAATAAATCTCAGTCATTCTAGCTTCCCGGTTCCGTCTGGACCTATTTTGAACCGTTTGAAAGCTAGAGTTGGCGAGATTAAAATAAATCTAGTTCGCCCGAAGAAATGTCAGTTTCGATTCATATAAAATGAATATAAGCAATAATTTAATAAAAATAAGTAAAGCAATATATATATATATATATATATAATTATATATACGAAAGTCGTAAAGGGCGATGGATTTTCACACCAGTGCCCGGACTGGAATTGAAATATATATATATATATATATTTATAAAAGCTGTATAAAAGTCATGGAATGATCCAAGCTGGACAAAATTTATATATATATATATATATATATATATATAACAGTAAAAAGGGTGATGGATTTTCATGCCTGTGCCCGGACTGAAATATAAATATATACAGAAACGTAGTCAACCAGGACTGGAAAGATAACCCAGTATGGTGAATGGTGCAGAAACAATAAAAAGGCCACAGAATGATCCAGGCTAAACTGGAATGTAAATATATATATGTATATAAACAGAAAATTAGTCAATCAAGACTGGGAAGATAACCTAGTATGGTGAATGTTGCTTAGATATACATAAATATATATAAAAGTAGTAAAAGTCCACAGAATGAACCATGCCGAACTGAAATATAAATATAAAAATATATATATATATATACAGAAAAGTAGTCAACCAAGGCTGAGAAGATAACCCAGTGTGGTGAAGGCTGCTTATATATGCATATTTATATATAAAGTAGTAAACTACCACGGATTTGACATCCAGGCTTGATAGAATTGAAAAGTTAGTATATATACAGTTAAATATATACAAAAAAAGCTAAACCCAGGCTGGGAAGATAACCTAGTCCGAGGAAGTTGCTAGTAACGAAGATGCAAGTATATAAAAGATGCTAAAAGCGACGGATCGTCAATCTGAGTTGTAAAAATGCCAAAAAATACGTTTAGGTACTAAAATGTATCAAAAGTTAACAAAAAGGGCCACGGAACTGAGTTTCGGGCATATTTAGAAAACAAAACTTGATATGTAAGTGTATAAAAATGCGAAGAAGTAAGAATAACTTTCTGATCGTAAAAATACTCATAATGGACTGCTACACGGGCTTTTTGCCAAATTATAGGCTTTAAACGTCCAAATCTACTGGTTATTTTCTAATATGTGGTAGTATGTGGGTATATCTACGTGTTAGAGTGAAAAAATTTGGGTTTGGAAGACAAAAAAAATAGCCAAAAAACCAAACGGGCAAGGGTTCGAAGCGTTTTTGAATTATTGAAATGAGAGGGGGGTGCACCTCTATATATAGACCAGGAAGCCTCCACTCTACATACTGCTACCACAGGTAGAGGTGTTCCTCCATGTGGTGTGGGCCACGCGACTGGTTCTATAGTCTATAAGTACGTGCACTCTGAGCAACGCGAGGTCAAAGTTAAAATTTTATAACTTTTGATCGGAGCGTCCGTTTGAGACGTACGATACCTTTTCTGAAAGACCTTCACGAGAGTGTCACAATGTCATGGGATTAAATAGTTTTTGGGTCCAAGAAGATGGGTTCATAACCAAGTATTCAATTCCCCGCAGTTTTTTCGTTGAGCTGTCTTGCGCTGTTTGCACTCAGGATTATCGCTATGGTTTGTTTTGACCTTGGTGGCATCAATCCGGCTTGAGTTTGACCAAGTTAGCTTAGAGTTGATAAAATGACCGTTTTGCACCTCATGGGGTGGCATTTAGTGTCAGCATAGCCTTCGGTTGACTTCTTTGGGTTGTTTCCAAGACTTGGATCCCATTCTAGTTTGTTTGTCCTCAGTGTTGTCTCTGAGGTTGATTTGGTCACTCCAGGTTTTCCTCTAGAGATGTTGTGATGCTTCAAGATTGTTTTCAAAGTTGACCTGACCTCCCGGGTTGAGATCGGGGATGACCTGTACCTCCCGAATTGATACCAGGGCTGATTTGTACCTCCCGGGTTGAGACCGGGCTGATTGTACATACCAGTACTTCTCGTGTTGAGATTGAGACTGATTTATACCTCTTGGTGTTGAGACCGGGGCTGACCTGTACCTCCCAAGTTGAGACCGGGGCTGACCTGTACTTCCCGGGTTGAGACCAGGGCTGATTTGTACCTCCCGATGTTGAGATTGGGGCTGACCTATACCTCTCGGGTTGAGATCAGAGCTGACCTGTACCTCTTGAGTTGAGATCGGGACTGATTTGTACCTCTTGGGTTGAGACCGGTGCTAACCTGTACCTCCCAGGTTGAGATCGGGGCTGACTTGTACCTCCTGGGTTAAGACCGGGGCTGACCTATACTTCCTGAGTTGAGATCGGGGCTGATCTGTACCTCCCGGGTTGGGACCAGAGCTGACCTGTACTTCCCGGGTTGAGACCGGGGCTGATCTGTACCTCTTGAGTTGAGACCGGGGCTGATCTGTACCTCTTGAGTTGAGACCAGGGCTGACCTGTACCTCCCGGGTTGAGACCGGGGCTGATCTGATGTCCCGGTATTGAGACCGGGGTTGAGTTGATGACCCGATATTGAGATAGGGGTTGAATTGACGGCCCGGTATTGAGACCGGGGTCGAGTTAATGACCTGGTGTTGAGATCGGGGTTGAATTAACGGCCCGGTATTGAGACCTGGGTTGTGTTGACGACCCGATATTGAGACCCGGGTTGAATTGACAGCCCGGGATTGAGATCGGAGTTATGTTGACGACCCGATATTGAGATCCGGGTTGATTTGACGGCCCAGTATTGAGACCGAGGGTTGAATTGAGAGCCCGATATTGAGAATGGAGTTGAGTTGACTTCTCGGTATTGAGACCGGGGTTGATTTAAAAGATAATTTTGCCCTCCTATAGTGTTAGTAACAGGGAAAGAAAATTTTTAGTGTCTACAGATGCCCCTGTTTATCATGTTCATGCAATGTAGTGGAATGAACATGATAAAGATTAATAGACACGGGAAATTCACATGCAAAGGGGAGACAATGCATGGCATGATATGTGATGAATGTTAGATACCTTCAAGGGGGTAGGGTTATCACTGATTGATTACATTAGTTTCTTCTGGGGATAACGTTACCCGTGATAACCCTTGGGGAAGCACTGTCAGATAAGTACTGGTAGGATAACCACTAACAGGTTATCAGAGTTAGTCTATCACAGATTATTCTCATCTCGTTCTGTTGGGGAAGACGTTATCCTTGATGAACTTGCTCACTCTGATGCAGATGATATTATTGAGGCTACCTTGGTTCGAGACCAAGGGTTTCTCATGTCTGTCAAGACTCTTCACAAGGCATATCTTTTTTAACGGTTGATGTCATCGTATCTTTCTGCCAGTTTCTCTATTGCAGATTCATCTCGGTTACCGAGTTACTTAAGTGTGTACTTCCGATGCCTATCTTCATGATAATTTACACCGGTAGTTGGCAACAGGGGAATTGAATCACCAATCCTTCTTGGTGCTCCTTTTGAGGATGTGTATAAAAGATTCCAACATCGCGGATGGATTATTATACGGCTTCTATCACCGGATCATTCGTGACGCTTCGCTGGGGTTGTGAAAACGGTTTCTCTATCACCAGTCTGTACCCGATAATTCGCTAGGGTGTGCCAACGGCTGAAATGTCACTGGTCTGTACCCGATGCTTCGCTGGATTGTGCCAATGGCTGAACTGTCAGCGGTCTATACCCGACGCCTCATTGGGGTTGTGACAACGGCTGAATTGTCATCGGTCAGTACCTGACGCTTCGCTGGGGTTGTGCCAACGGCTAAATTGTCATCGGTTAGTACCCGACGCTTCGCTGGGTTGTGCCAACGGCTGCACTATCATCGGTTTGTACACGATGCTTCGATAGGGTGTGCCAACAGCTGAACTATCACTGGTCTGTACCCGACGCCTCATTGGGGTTGTGCCAACGGTTAAACTGTCATCGATTAGTATTCGATGCTTCGTTGGGGTTGTGCCAACGGTTGAACTTTTATCGGTCAGTACCCGACGCTTCGCTGAGTTGTGCCAGCTGCTGAACTGTCATCGGTTAGTACCAGACGCTTCGCTGGGGTTGTGCTAACGGCTGAACTGTCACCAATTTATACTCGATGCATCGTTGGGTTATGCCAATGGCTGAACTGTCACCGGTCTGTACCTGATGCTTTGCTGAGTTGTGCCAATGGCTGAACTGTCATTGGTCAGTACCCAACGCTTCGCTGGGGTTGTGCCAACGGCTGAACTGTCATTGATCTGTACCCGATGCTTCATTGGGGTTGTGCCAACGGCTGAACTGTCATCGATCTATACCCAATGCTTCGTTGGGGCTGTGCCAATGGCTGAACTGTCATCGATCAGTACCCGACGCTTCGCTGGGTTGTGGCAGCGGCTGAACTGTTATCGGTTAGTACCCGATGCTTCGCTGGGGTTGTGCCAATGGCTGAACTGTCACCGGTCTGTACCCGATGCTTTGCTGGGTTGTGCCAACGACTAAACTGTCACCGGTCAGTACCCGACGCTTCGAAAGTGGAAGCTTTTGACAGTTTTGTGTCATTTTTTTGTAGTTTTTTTAGCATTCTTCATCATTGATCCCCGAATATGGCTTCGGGATGAATACCAAGGGTTTTCATAGAGTTCCCCTTTCTTATGGATTACACTGCTTAAACGCAGGATTTCAGGACAAACCGCTTAATCGCATAGCGGTTTTTCTTCAGATTTGACTCTGCAGCTCATATAAACCCCATTTTAACTTAAACCAAACCGAGCCCGGGGGAGTGGGACCCACCCTGGGGAGCCGCATGTAGAGGTGCGGCTGTCGCGGGTGGGCCCGTTTCCACCTGTTGCTTTATATTGGGCAGCGGGATAAATTATTTTCAAGTTTCATTTCGAGTTTCAAACGGAATCTGATTTTCATTTTCAGATCTACGAAGTTCGGGCAGCCTGGTTGTGATTCCTTCAGCTTTTACGCTTTCAGCACATCGCAGGTAACGTTTTACATTTTTTTTCATAAGTTTTGACCGTTAAAAGTATATATACCACGTAGGGGGCTTTTAAATGCAATGTATGAAAAATGTATGCTTATATGACCTATTAAAATTTTTTGACTTCATATGTATGCATATCTTACTGTAATGCACGTTTTGATGTAAGAAAATTTAGATTTTGAGACAGTCATATTTTGCTCTTTTTGATTAGTTTACTCATCCTTTTTGAGGCCTAGCGAGCCTGGATTTTTAACTTAAAATGTCCATGGTAATTTAGCTACCATGTGAAGTTTACTTTAGATTTTATTTCATAAATATGAACTGTTCCTGTTTTTGGGAAGGTGTGCTACTGAATAGCCACCTAGACATGCCTGTGTGCATGCGGATAGTCCATTTTACAAAAGAGACTCTAGCTAAATTTTTTCAAAAACCTGAGCATTTAATAACATGCAATTTTGACTTTACTGGGGATTTTTGACTAACCCGTGAATGTTTTTAAGATTTATCTTTTGAAAAACATGCAGTTTTTGACTATACAGGGTATTTTTGACTAACCCATGCATGTTTTGAGACTTAGAAATGCATAAAGTACTGATTTAAAATAATAAGCCACAGGTTTTAGGCTTACCACACCCTTTCTGAGGTGATTTGGAGACTTTGTCCAGGTGATGGACCAAGATAGATGTGACGCCCCCAAATTCCAAGACCGTCACGGGGTCTCTCAAATTCGGTTCGTCACGTGCTCATGGTAATACATCACAATAATAATACGACTAAATGTCGCACACACAGCGGAATAATACACAACTAATACCAAATAAATTACATTTAAATAATATAATTATTCACGTCCCAAGGTCTTGTAACTTAAACAGTGATTACATAGCTTAGACATATCTTAAGCATAAATAATCTTAACTAGTACATAATATCATAAGTTCTTTATTACAATCATAAAGTCCTACATAAACAAAGCTACTCAGTAGCCTTTCCCTTGCCCTTGTCGGTACTCGAGGGTCCGCACTGCTCGGCCTTAACTGAAATATTTTTAGGGAAAGCAAGAATGAGCACAAATTGCTCAGCAAGTAATATACAATAAGGGTTTGTAATATAATTCTCCATTCTTGAAAGGGTATAGCAAGGTTTGATAGTTCAAGGATAACAAGAATATCAACAGTTCTCAATAACAGTCGCTAAGGACAGAATAATATCAATGTGATTCAATAATAAATCAATTCAAGATTTCAAGATAACTGAATACTGAGCAGTCACTAAGGACTATGAACTTCCACAGGATTTGACAGTAATAAACTGAAAATCCAACAAAAACGAGTACAACAGGTGATCAGCCTAAAGTACCCTATGTTATGCATAACACTCAATCATACTAATGTGCGCGCGTCGGTTCTCCGATAGTTATATTTTGTTCTTCTCAGTCAAATACAAGATCCTGCACCAATCAATTGGTTTGGGTCGCTTTTCAATAATATAAGTCTAGCCGAATCAAATGGCATAGACATTTTCACAATATTCAAGAACAATACCAAGTTCAACATGAATAATAGATTTAATGAAATAAGAGTTCAAGTATGCTAATTCAATTCAAACGATTAAGTAAAGAAACTAGCTCGCAATATACAAGGATATAATACTTGCACCGTAAAAGAGTGTAAGTTAGGAAACTTGTATCCAAAGAGATAAGGTTTATATACTTGCTTAAAACATTCCTTGAATAAAGTAAATACGAAGGTCTAGGATACTAGCACTATAAATGAGTGTAAGTAACGAAACTTGCATTTTAAAAGAGTGTAAGTTAGAGAACTTGCCTTTAGCGTAGTTTATCCACGAAAAGCAAATCAACACTTTTGAATTCCTATCGTAATACAGTTACGCATATATTGTTGGGTTTGTACGAAATCGTGACGCAATCAAATTACAAAAATTAGCGAAAGCATGGTATATCAGAGTTTAAAAAAATTTCTACAAAACCATTACCCGGATCATCCTTTATGCAAATTATTAATTTAAAACGATAAATAAGAAGTTATAGAATCATACCTTTATAGAACGAAGCTTCCACAGGTACTAGTTCAACTCCTTGTTCTTCGTGATCTCCTCGAATTTCCGGATTAGATTCCTTCCTTTGATCAACGTTAGCCACCCAAGTGTTTGGCCTCTAGAGGTGATCCACCAAGGAAGATGAATTATCAAGAAGGAGGGTGGTTGGCTTAGTTTTCTATCCTATATAGAAAAGGAGTACTCTCCAACAATTGAAATTGCATCAAGTAATATCTATTATAAGAATCCTCTTATATAGATATTGGTCAACCCTTCTAATCCTATTAGACATGGGATTTCTTTTAATTAATTAAACTCCTTTAATTAATTTAGGCTTCCCACCACATGGGAAATAATTAATTAAATTCATTTAATTAATTTGTCTCCTAATCTTATTAGGAATAAATGAGAGTACTAATATTAAATTAATTACTAAACTCCTTTAGAAATTAAAATAATAATAATTATAATAATATTAATAAGACTCCTCTTATTAATTTATATTTAATATTTCCAAAATATTAAATAATAAATATTAAGCTATTTAATTTATTCTATCACCATAGATTAAATTAATTTCACTTAATGCATTATTACGATTATGTCATTACCTTCTTAAATAATTATTCTTCCTTTTATGGTGTGACCCTTTAGGTTCTCCATATTAAACCGGTTGTGAATAAATCAATTAGAACAATTCTAATCTTATTTAAATAAATAAATTAAACTAATAATCTATTTAAATAAATAATATTTATTCTACAATAGGGATAAGCCTCCCTAGCGATCAACGACTTTCCAGATAATATAGATTTCAACATTAATCATAAAAGAACCTGTGAGTAAATAGTTACCATACAATTCAATCCTTCCACCATACAATGTCCCAATTAAATATAAGACATGAATTTACTGTCAAGTCTTATTTTATTTAATTATATGTATTTCGATTAGAAAATGCACAACTCCAAATAATGTAAATTAGAAACTCCTTTCTAATTTCATTTTACCTTGGCCAAGGATTCCTGGGTTGTCATTTAACGAATCACATAGGACATATCTCCTCCTTTACTAGAGGTGGTAGATTCTTTATTGATCATTCATTGTCTCCATATGTAACTCATTATACCCAAGCATACCCTTTTATATACCCTAAAGGGCTTTAAGGAATAAGTCAAAGTATAATTCATTACATACAAGATACTATGATGATCTCAAGTCCAAGGATCACTTGTACTACTATCACATTAGGAATTCCTATTGACAGGCGAGTAAAACTCCATTAGGTATTCCATAGCGAGTCACGTTCAAGTGAACTTATTCTCCAATAAGCACCTACATACTTGCTTTAGTGTCTCCACACAAATGATTATGAGATCAATCATCCTCATCTAATGAGCAAGCAACATATGTACTAATCTATCCGGATTTACTAATCCCCTTTTTAGTAATCCCATGATTAGGAACTATTTTAGTTTTAGAGCTTTCTAAGAATTTAGATCTCATTGGCATGATCATCATCATGATTCTAAAAGCATTGCGTAAAACTATGGGTTATTTACATATTATAAAAACAGCACCATATAGATAATTAAATGCCTTTAATAAATGAATATTTTTATTAATAAATAAATAAGATTGCCTCCAAAGTATATGCTTTATCATCATACATGATTGGCTTGTATGCATACTACTTTCATATATATGATATTCATTAGTCATATAATTTAACTTCACATTTTGTCTTCAAATATACGATCAACACATAAGCTAAGTTTTAACCTAGCTACACAGTTATATAGAATATAATTTCTATCCTTAACGTTCCTCCTTTAGAGTTTAAACACATTCTTATATCATATAAGATCGCAACAATTAGCAACCATGGCTCTCATATTATTAATATTACATAAGACCACAATCAATACTAAATATATTTTATTTTTAGCATGTTATGGCATTCTCATAAGTTAACAGTCAAAATCGGGTTCAAGTAACATCATATAATATCGCGTAGCATGTATACATGTTTAAGGGATACTTTCATGCTCGTTCAACCTTTTCACGTTCAATTTACATGATATAGGTTCTATCTTTACATCTTTAGACAATTTAAGGCCTTACAATATCATGATATCATGTATACCATCATGCTTGTTATTTTAAACATACTGAGGTGATCGCATAGCTCATTTTAGGCATGCTCACAAGTAGTTATATCATACATATAAGAGTCATGCTATCTTAGATTCTTAGAATTCATCTATTCATACTAATGCAATTGGTTTTGAAAACATATCCAAGGTTGCCTTCGAAATCATTTTAACATGAATGATGGAATATAACATATCTAAGACAACTTTAAAACTCTTATCACAAGTAATTAAGTTATGTCATCATCTTTTTAAAAAATAAAAACCTACATCATGTAGCATTCATGTATATTAACTTTAACATATCAAGCTTTTTCTTGAAAACTTCTCTAACACAAGGTCTAACAAAGTTTGGTCGTGAACAAAGATGCTATAACCACTATATCATACTTACGTATATCTGAATCAAGCACGTATATAACACAATAAGTTCAGAATTCATAGAACATGTATTACTTCAACGTTTGTTTCTTTTTAAATACTAAGTTTATCTCGTAAACCATATGCTTTTCGTTAACCATGTATGCTAGTATAATACAATATGTTTACATCACCTTAAGATATTCATATACATGTGTTACACAAGCTGGCATGCAATCTTAAGCCAAATCAAACCACTAGTACGTAGCAGAAAACAAGCAGAATCAATCAACCATTTCCAGTGGCCAGCGCAGCTGCGCTGCGCCACAGTATTAAACCAGCGCAGCTGCGCCGTGTCTAGGTTCAGTCCCAGAGAGTTCCCAGTTTCGGCAGGTTCCAGGCCAAATCAAGAAATTACTTCACAAAAACAGTTCTAAGCAGTCACATTATGGTTTAACATGTTAATAAGTCTATATAACAACTAAGAATATATCCTAATCCAATCTAGCATGAATTGTAATCAAAATGAAGAATTGGAAATTGACAGAAAATGAAAATCATGAATGAAGAGTTTTATACCTCTGCTATGAATTAAGCTAGCTCAAATTGGATTCCCAACTCTCTGAAAACTATCTTGCTATCAAGTATCAATATACTCTCAATTTCAAACTTAACCAATTCTCAGCAAAGAAAAATATGAAGAGATGAGGCTATATTTATAGAACTTCCATTATACAGACAATGCAAATGCCTACCCTTTTCAAACCAACGAAATTTGAATTGTAGGGAAGTTATTAGGGGGTTGGTAATGGTGGTTGAAATTCAACATGATAGCCACACCCTTGCTCATCATTTGCTAGCCTATGTTGTTGAGTTTAAGGAAGAATAGGGAGTAGCTAGCTAAGGTTGGCTGAAATTGAGTAATAGAGAGTAGACATAGGCTTGAGTGTATCACGTGAAGAGAAATGTGTCTCTCATTATGGGACAAGCAAAGCAAATCTCAGCATTTTTATAAATGGACTACATGCTACACTTGTATATATACACCATGTACTTATGTTATATATTATATGTACTCTTAGGTTATAATTTAAATCACAATGTACTTCACATAATGTAATAAGTGTAATTTACACAGATATAATCCATGTACATTTGTTTTACCGGATATAATTCAAATCAAATATTACCACATTACATTATCTCATTCATTATTAAATTCTATTAAATTCAATAATTGTTTACAATATATATCTACACATGATGCATTCATAACACATAGCTTTAATATGTACAATCATATAGTATAATATACTTACACATAACAATTAATATAATCTTATTATATTAATAACTTTACTTATTTGTTTCATTATTCATAATGTCAAATAAATAAATTATCCATCTTATCAAATAATTAATAATATTAATTAATCCATTCCTCGTAATTATTGATAACACTTAATTAATAATCGTAGGATTAATTATTACCTTAACAACTATAAATCTCAACATATCTATAAACAAGTGGTTTATTATTATTATATTTATTGCAATAATTATAATCACATATTATTAATTAATCACCATTAATATTCTATAACAATTATTCTACGATGACAATTAATTAATATTCTACGATTGCGATTAACAATTAATATAGATTAATTGTTTACTTAATAATTCATTTGTTAATTAATATGATCATTAATAATCTTCATCACTGTGCCACACAAGGCTATCAACGAGTTTATCGCAAACTCCATAAATTTCTCAATTATTATTATAATTATTCAATTTTATATAATTGAATCAATTCATCTCATAACACAAAATCATTTATATACAAATAAATTCTCATTTCCATTAATATATTTATTTAATAATATTAGGGATTTCTCTGGTATTACATCCTCCCCCCCTCCTTATAAAAATTCCGTCCCGGAATTGCTACAAGGTTACACAAATAAATGGGGATAATCCCTCATCATCCTATCTTCTAACTCCCACGTTGCCTCCTCGACATCGTGGTTACGCCAAAGTACTTTTACAAAAGATATAATTTTATTTCTCAAAGTTTGCTCTTTCCTATCTAATATCTGAACAAGAATTTCCTCATACGCCAAGTTCTTCTCCACTTGCATGGGCTTATAATAAATCACGTGCCTGTAGTCGGCCTTGTATGGTCGCAACACGAAAATGTGAAACACGTTGTAGATGTGCTCTAACTCGGTTGGTAACGCAACTTTGTATGCCACTTCGCCTACTCGCTTTAGTATCTCAAACGGTCCTATGAATCTTGATTGGTAGAAAATATGCAGTCTTCGTTAGTCGATCCACGATAACCCAAATAGCATCATAACCTTTCTGTGTAACTGGAAGTCCTACAACGAAGTCCATCGTAATATGCTCCCATTTCTACTCTGGTATTTCCAACGGTTGTAGTAAACCACTCGGCCGTTGATGCTCTGCTTTAACGCTTTGGCAAGTCAAACATCTACTGACGCACTCTGCGACTTCCCGTTTCAAATTGGGCCACCAAAAATATTACCTTAGATCTCGGTACATCTTTGTGCCACCCGAATGAACAGAATATGTCGTATTATGTGCCTCGTGCAAAATCTCTTCCATTAACTTAGTTACTGCTAGGTACCCATACTCTTTCTTCAAATCTCAAAATACCGTCTTTATCCATTCAAAATTTCTCTTCCTCATTTTCTGTGATCCTCTTTCGAATTTTCTCACACTCTTCATCCTTTTCCTGGGCTTCCTTCACTCTATCCAACAACGTCGGATGAGCTTCCACTACAAATAGCTTCTCTCCAGGCTTCTTTGGTTCTTTCACTTATATCTCCAATTTCTCCATCTCTCTTATCAACTCTTCATGAGTCATCAAATTAAACAACTTTTCCCTACCTTTTCTGCTCAGAGCGTCGGCAACCACGTTTGCCTTTCCCGGGTGATAAAGAATATCGCAGTCATAGTCTTTGATTAATTCTAATCGCCTTCTCTGCCTCATGTTCAACTCCTTCTTTGTGAAGATATATTTCAGACTCTCGTGGTCCGTGTATATCTCACATTTCTCTCTGTACAAATAGTGCCTCCATATCTTCAACGCAAAAATTACTGCCGCTAACTCTAAGTCGTGAGTAGGGTATCATTTTTCGTAATCCTTCAATTGTCGTGATGTATATGCAATGACTTTGTCGTGCTGCATAAGCACACAACCAAGTCCCTTGTGCGATGCATCACTATACACCACAAAATTTGCCGCATCATCTGGGAATGATAACACAGGTTCTTCGCTCAATCTCCTTTTCAGTTCTTGAAAACTTTCTTCGCATTTGTCGGTCCATACAAATTTCACCGTCTTTCTAGTCAAATCGGTCAACGGGGTTGCTATCTTAGAAAAATCTTGGATGAATCTTCGATAGTACCCAGCTAAACCTAAAATGCTTCTCACCTCTGCTGGTGTTCTCGGTTGTTCCCAATTACTTACTGCTTCCACCTTCGCAAGGTCTACAGAGATTCCATTCTTATCCATCACGTGGCCTAAGAATTGAACCTTCTCCATCCAAAATTCGCACTTTGAAAATTTCGCATACATCTTCTCCTTCCTTAGTGCCTCCAAAACAATATTCAGATGTTCGGCGTGTTCTTCCTCTGTCTTCGAGTAGATCAAAATGTCGTCAATAAAAACCACTACAAATGTATCCAAGTATAGCATGAAAACTTGGTTCATCAAGTCCATAAATGCTGCCGGAGCATTATTCAATCCAAATGACATTACCAAAAACTCGTACTGTCCATAACGGGTTCGAAACGCAGTCTTCGGTATGTCTTCGTCCCTCACTTTCAGTTAATGATATCCTGTTCGTAGGTTAATTTTTGAGAAACACTTTGCTCCCTTCAGTTGATCAAACAAGTCGTCTATCCTCGGTAGAGGATATCGGTTCTTGATCGTTATTCTGTTCAATTCTCGATAATCGATACAGAGCCTTATCGATCTGTCCTTTTTCTTAACGAATAACACTGGTGCTCCCCAAGGAGAAACACTCGGTTGAATGTAACCCTTATCCAATAACTCTTGTAATTGTATCATCAATTCCTTCATTTCTACTGGCGCCATACGGTATGGAGCTTTCGAAATCGGTGCCGTTCCAGGTGCCTAAGTCTATTACGAATTCAATTTCTCTGTCTGGCGGAAGACTAGGCAGATCGTCCGAAAACACATCTTGAAATTCATTAACTACGGATATATCTTTAATTTCTTCTCCCTTTTTTTGAGTATCAACGATGTAAGCTAAATAACGTACACATCCTTTCCTTAATAATTTCTTGGTCTGCATCATCGTAATGCAACACGATCGCTTAAGCGATGAGCTACTGAAAAAATACTACCTTAGACTTACTCGGAGTCTGAAGGTTCACACATTAGTTCTGACAGTCAATTATCGCAGCATGGTTATACAACCAATCCATTCCCAAGTATTACGTCAAATTCTCCCAATCTAATAGGAATCAAGTCTTCGCTCAGTTCATGTTCTCTAATATTTGCGCGATAATTTCGATAAACGTATTCTACAGGGATCACTTCCTTATTAGCAACTTCTATGTTCAAAGGATTTTCTAACAGTTCTCGGGGTGTACTAAGCTTACTAGCAAATTCTTCAGATATAAAAGAACAGGTGGCACCCGAAAAAAATAATACTTAAGTATTTATATCATTAATTGGGATTATACCTGACACCACGTCCTTCGCAGCCACTGCGTCCTGGACGGTCATGTTAAAGGTTCTGGCGATTGGGCGGTTGGATTGTGCCTGTTCGCCGATCATAAGCTTGTTTCCTCCCCCTTGTTGGCTACCACTTCCACCACTTCCCTTCTTCGGGCAATCCTTAATACGGTGCTCAGTTGAGCCGCAAGCAAAACACCCTTGGATCTTCTTTGGCTTCGGACAATTTGGCGATATGTGCCTCTCTTGGCCGCAGTTATAACACGTGCCCTTTCCTTTCCAGCATTCCCCTTGGTGACTTTTCCCACACTTATTACAAGCTCCACTCCTTTTCTTAAAATTTCCCTGGTGACTCCCACCTTGATTATTATTTCTGATGTTGTTATTCTCCCACTTTCTCTTTCCCAAATTGCTTCCTCCACTACTGCTTCCTCTTGTTCGGTTCTCTCCTCCAGTATTCTTTCCTTTCTTCTCCTTGTTATACAGACTTAAGGCCTCACTGCCACCTTCCGCAATGATTGCCTTCTCCAGTAATGTTGTAAAGGAATCAATTTGAAGAACTGACACCTTATTGAATAGCCAAGGCTTCAACCCTTGTTCGAAGTGTCTAGCCTTCCTCTCTTCATCACCAACTTGGTGCTCCGCAAATTGGGCTAGTTCGTTAAACCTAGCCGCGTATTATGCCACCGTCATTCTCCCCTTGTTTTAACTCTAGAAATTTCACCTCCATCCGGTTTTTCATGCTTTTCGGGAAGTAATTCTCGAAAAACAGCGTCTTAAACTTATCCCAAGCTATTATCCCTTCTCCAGCTCTTTGTTGATTAGCCTCCCACCAGTAGTTCGCTTCTCCCCTCATCATGTATGTGGCAAACACCGTCTTTTGATCTTCGCCTACTCGAGCTATAGTGAAAGCCTTCTCGATCTCCTTGATCCAAGTTTGTGCGACGATTGGGTCAGTAGTTCCCTCGAACTCCGGGGGTCCTACACTCTTAAAGTCTTTAAAGGTTGTTACTGGCATAGCCTGAGGGTTGGGGCGAACGGGTTCATTAGTCCTTCCCTTAAGGCTTCTCCTAACAAGTCTACCAGTTTCTGGATCGGGTCAACTTGTTCCCTCTCGTTAGTAACAGATTCTTCGGGTGCAGTCAATCTACGTCTGGGCGGCATTATCAGCATCACAAATTTTCATTTTATTATTATTCAAGTATATTACTTAAGTATTTCTTTTAATACTAAAATAATAAATTTATAACACATTTCTGAAATAAACTTCATTTATATTCATATGCCAAATCGTTTCATTACATGATTATCCTAGCATACTGCTATAAATGTTATCACATATATCCCCTAATATCACAAAAGACGGGGAATATACCAACCTACTACCATACTACCCCTCTAACAAAAGATAACACGTGGTTCACATCACTATCCCACATCTTACACAAAAGATTGGGATTATAACATAGTATGTACAACACATAAAGATAAATTCGACTAAATTACCACTACACCATCTAAGGAAATCTCATCACATCATCCAGCGCTCTTGTACTCCATCTGCGCTATATACGCAACCAGCTCTCGACTCAAGGTATGTAGAGTCTGTCCCTGCTCTGCCGGGTAGTGGTACACACCATCAATCACCCTCTCAAAAGCTGAACGGAACACATACCCCATCTTGTTCATCTTCCCCTTCTTGCACCTGACCTCGTTCTCTAGGTCGTCAGCTCTCTCATAAGCAGCCTCCTATTTCTCCTCGAAGTGTATCCTATCCATCACCTCCAACTCTAGCTGAGTACGGAGTGCCTCTTTCTCAGTCTTCTCACTCAATTTGCTTTGTTCTACTTCTTCCAGCTTCCCTGCCAGATCTACGTTTCTCGCCACCGACATATGGAATAAAGTTCCCATCTGGATCCCTACCTCCCTGCGGTAGGTAATCTCCACCTCTAACTCCTGCATGGCCTAGCTTCCTCTGGTGGTCTTCGTCCCGTAGTTTCTGAAACTCAGACTCTCTCTCTTGGGCCTCTACCCCATCTCCTCGGACCATATAGTCTAACTCTAGGATCCGCTCCTCATACTCTCCTAGCATTTGCTCCTCTACAGTAGCCTCATCAGAGTCCTTACTGGCTCATCCTCCATCGGCTCCTCCTCGAGATCAAGCTCTACCTCTATCTTGTCCTCGTCGTCAGACTCGAACGGTGCAACAGCATGCACTGGTGTAGCCTCTAGAGGTGCCTCGTATACCACATGTATATCCCTGGGCTCCTCCTCTGCCACACTACTAGGTACACCTGTATCTGTCATCCTACAATCACAAACACAAGATAAGCAACAACTCCATTAGAATGTTAAATAAAACATAAGTTCATTGTATAAAATGAAGTTACATTTCATAACAGACTAAGTCTCTCAAGGAAAACTCTACATGAGTTTTATCTCCTTCCTAACTTCTAAGTTCTCCTAAGTTATAGTCTAAGGACACTCGTTCCTAAGATATATAACAACAGCTCTGATACCAACCTGTGACGCCCCCAAATTCCAGGACCGTCACGGGGTCTCTCGAATTCGGTTCATCACGTGCTCATGGTAATATATCACAATAATAATACAACTAAATATCGCATCGTACAGCGGAATAATACACAACTAATATCGAATAAATTACATTTAAATAATATAATTATTCACGTCCCGAGGTCTCATAACTTAAACAGTGATTACATAGCTTAGACATATCTTAAGCATAAATAATCTTAACTAGTACATAATATCATAAGTTCTTTATTACAATCATAAAGTCCTACATAAACAAAGTTACTCAGTAGCCTTTCCCTTGCCTTTATCGGTACTCGAGGGTCCGCACTGCTCGGCCTTAACTGAAATGTTTTTAGGGAAAGCAAGAATGGGCACAAATTGCTCAGCAAGTAATATAAAATAAGGTTTTGTAATATAATTCTCCATTCTCGAAAGGGTATAGCAAGGTTTGATAGTTCAAGGATAACAAGAATATCAACAGTTCTCAATAACAGTCGCTAAGGACAGAATAATATCAATGTGATTCAATAATAAATCAATTCAAGATTTCAAGATAACTGAATACTGAGCAGTCACTAAGGACTATGAACTTCCACAGGATTTGACAAAATAAACTGAAAATCCAACAAAAACGAGTACAACAGGTGATCAGCCTAAAGTACCCTATGTTATGCATAACACTCAATCATACTAATGTGCGCGCGTCGATTCTCCGACAGTTATATTTTGTTCTTCTCAGTCAAATACAAGATCCCGCACCAATCAATTGCTTTGGGTCGCTTTTCAATAATATAAGTCTAGCCGAATCAAATGGCATAGACACTTTCACAATATTCAAGAACAATACCAAGTTCAACATGAATAATAACTTTAATGAAATAAGAGTTCAAGTATGCTAATTCAATTCAAACGATTAAGTAAAGAAACTAGCTCGCAATATACAAGGATAGAATACTTGCACTGTAAAAGAGTGTAAGTTAGGAAACTTGCATCCAAAGAGATATGTGACACCCCCAAATCCGGGAACTTCGTTTCCACATGATTTGGTGTTCACTTTCTAATTAAAACATACATCTACCCAGTAATAAGGAATTTCAAACTAATTACAACCTTCATAAAACCTTAATAAAAATCTCCATTTAGAAAGAATGACAACTTGTTCAATAAAATCTCAGGGTTATCTAAACCTTAACATCATTCAGATAACGTAAATGCGGAAACATAAACATAACCAACTAAGTCTTATTACAAAAGCAACTTGACATAACAAGCCTTCATTTATTCATCTTTCCTTTCCCTTTACTTGTTGATGGTATGTCAACATTCTTGGTCTCAACTGCAAGTGGTGGTAAAGCAGGCAAGAGTGAGCAAACAAAAGCTCACTTGAAAATACAACAGTGATATGACATAAGTGAATCTTTTCAAAAGAGTTTGAATAACTTTACTTTCATCAATATAAAGAATTGAATTATAATTCTTTCATCAATATATAGAATTCGAATATGGAATCATCTGAGGGTCATAAGACCTTGAACCATTGTCCTAGGTTATAAATATTTCTATTTAAACCTTTAACAGTCAATAAGAATATCGACATTAACTCGTACTCAGGGGGATCAACCCTTTGTACCATGAATTGTGCACAACCATCTTAACGCTTTCGCATAAAATATACCCTAATTAATAGGGTTGTTCCTTCTCAGAAATTGAATACAAGTCCGCACCAAAGAAAGTTTGGTTTGGATAGATAAGGGAACTTTAGAGTTCAACTATCATCAACTAGGAGTAGTTGAATCGACTTTCAGTTCTTTACAGTTCAATAATATAAGAATCATGAACCAATTGCAAAATATGACAATAAACTTCATAATAGATAGGCATGCTTTTAGAAACAACTTAAAGCATTCGATAGACTAAGTAGATCTTACTTGAACAACTAAGTCAAGATCATATTACTAAAATAACGCTTTAATACTTACGCTTTATGAGTGTGGTATAACTTGTACCACATATAACAAGTTAAGGAACGTGAATGAACTTTCATGATTTCTTGAGCAAGGGTTAGGAAACTTGCACAATGAAAATATACAATGAATAGGCTTGTATAGCATTCAAGAGTAGCTTAAAGAACTTGTACAATATAAATAACAAGTTTAGAAACTTGCTTAACATAAGAGAATAAGGGTAAGAGAACTTGCCTTAAGCGCAAGCTACACTTTAACAATTATAACCACTTCACAAACACCCTACACATTTATATTACATTCAAACCATCTATTAGTATCCAACTACAATATTTAAACCATCGAACTTCATATCTAAGTCCAACTCACAATATAATTTACCACATTGGTTGCTAATTAGTCAAGTACGCGAGTCTATACTCACGACATACATTCATAAGCCTATAACTCAATGAATCGTGTTGTGTGCCTCGTGAAAGCAACACACACACACACACACACATGTAACACATTCATAATATATTTCAATCTAACGTAAACACATCAAAAAAATGTTATCTTATTACACCTTTCACTTTCCAAGTCTTAGAAACAAGTTAGCTTAACAAACGGGGCATAAAAACTCAAAAACAAAACTCAAAATTTTCTGGGCAGCAATATCACCCGCTGGGGCGGATCCCCATAGGGAAATACACCCGCTGGGGCGGGTGCTCCCCCTGCTGCACCACTTGGTTCGCGAACTGGTGGAGAATTAAGCCAATTTGGCTCATTCCTTCACACCGAATTCGATTTTTTTCCAACATGATAAACATAAAACTTGATACTAACAATATTTTAAACTTATTAACATGCTCATAACATATATAATCCATAAAACACATAATCCAAACAAGATTTCATGATTTTCAAAGAAAACACAATTTTAAGCGTTCTTGACGAAAATTGCTACTACGAATTCGTTTTTCATCCAATTCAAGTGATTCCAATTGTAATCACTCATATTCTTAACATATTAACTTAATACATGATCAATTTTAAGAATGACTCAAAATCAACAACAATTTGATAGTTTTAAAAGCCGTTTTTCAGAAATAACTTCACCGAAAATCACTATGAACACACTTCCTATTGTTTATCAAAAATTCATTGATTGAATTGCTAGAACAACCATATAACTCATATATAATCATGTTATATCACATATTACACATAATTCATGCTCACATCAAGGATTTAAAGAAATTTTCAACATAAATTCATAATATAACACTATGAACATGAATTTCATAGTATTCATCATATACTTATGAATTGAAATTCTTAAACAACTATGAAACCCTCATGTAAACATATATATATATATATATGTATATATATACATACATATCCCATTCACATATCAAAATAAATAGCTTTCACAAAGAGACTTTCACATAGAGTTCTAAAACCATGAAAACATAAAAGAATATGCTTTGAAAACTTGTTTTTACAACAATAATATTTTGAAAACCCTTTCATGGCATACAATTACATATGAAAACATATGAACACCATATATACATATAATTTCATGATTGTAAAAACCTAATTTGATAAAAAAGAATTACAACACATAAGAATTGAGTACAAGGGTTAGGGTATAACCTTACTAGTTTTACTTAAAGAGAAGAGATGATGAAGATGATGATCCTCTTATGCCTTCTCAAGCCTTTCTTCCTCTTCTCTCTTCTTTTTCTCTGACAATTCTCTCTAACCCTCTTCTTCTTTCTTTCTTTGTTTTGTAAAACTAACGTAACTTTTAACTTAACATATATTATACAATATACAATATACATATATAATAGATATGTAACTTATATATAATAAATATAATACTTATAACCATATTAATTCTTATTAATAACATAGGTTACAAAATTTGAAAAGTTCAAGGCCATGTTTGGCAACCTCTTAGAAAAATAGGTTTTTAGTGCTAAGGCCTTGTTTGGGTAAAATAAGATTAAACAAGTACAAGGGTCTTGTTTGGTAAAACACTTTAAAATCCTTTTCTAGTCTTTTAATAACTCTTTAAATTCATAGATTAAATATTACACTTATTTAAATAAATTACAACACTCTAATGCAATTAAATAAACTATCATTCACATAATACCAAATTGTCACACATTGAATTTCCTTTATTAAACATAATTCGTCCAACAAATTATTATCACTTAGCACATAACATTAACTCTAATTAAATTATTTCTAATTAAATTAAAATGATGCTACACCATTGCTAACATATCAATTTAATTAATCATATAGCACTTAATTAAATTGTTCACAACAATCGCACAATTTATTTATTTATCTTCACAAATAAATTCCATAAAATATTTATTTAATTAAATAAATATTTACAATTAACATATAAAATTCTCAATCGTAACAAGATAAGATTTAGATACTTGCTTAAAACGTTCCTTGAATAAAGTAAATACGAAGGTCTAGGATACTTGCACTATAAATGAGTGTAAGTAAGGAAACTTGCAATTTAAAAGAGTGCAAGTTAGAGAACTTACTTTTAGCGTAGTTTATCCACGAAAAGCAAATCAACACTTTTGAATTCCTATCGTAATACAGTTACGCATATATATGAAATTCATTAGTCATATAATTTAACTTCACATTTTGTCTTCAAATATACGATCAACACATAAGCTAAGTTTTGACCTAGCTATACAGTTATATAGAATATAATTTCTATACTTAACGTTCCTCCTTTAGAGTTTAAACACATTCTCATATCATATAAGATCGCAACAATTAGCAAACATGCTCTCATATTATTAATATTACATAAGACCACAATCAATACTAAATATATTTCATTTTTAGCAAGTTATGGCATTCTCATAAGTTAACAGTCAAAATCGGGTTCAAGTAACATCATATAATATCACGTAGCATGTATACATGTTTAAGGGATACTTTCAGGCTCGTTCAACCTTTTCACGTTTAATTTACATGATATAGGTTCTAGCTTTACATCTATAGACAATTTAAGGCCTTACAATATCATGATATCATGTATACCATCATGCTTGTTATTTTAAACATACGAGGTGATCGCATAGCTCGTTTTAGGCATGCTCACAAGTAGTTATATCATACATATAAGAGTCATGCTATCTTAGATTCTTAGAATTCATCTATTCATACTAATGCAATTGGTTTTGAAAACATATCCAAGGTTGCCTTCGAAATCATTTTAACATAATGATGGAATATAACATATCCAAGACAACTTTAAAACTCTTATCACATGTAATTAAGTTATATCATCATCTTTTTAAAAAATGAAAACCTACATCATGTAGCATTCATGTATATTAACTTTAACATATAAAGCTTTTTCTTGAAAACTTCTCTAACACAAGGTCTAACAAGTTTGGTCTTGAACAAAGATGCTATAACCACTATATCATACTTACGTATATCTGAATCAAGCACGTATACAACACAATAAGTTTATAATTCATAGAACATTTATTACTTCAAAGTTTGTTTCTTTTTAAAATACTAAGTTTATCTCGTAAACCATATGCTTTTCGTTAACCATGTATGCTAGTACAATACAACATGTTTACATCGCCTTAAGATATTCATATACACGTGTTACACAAGCTAGCATGCAATCTTAAGCCAAATCAAACCACTAGTACGTAGTAGAAAACAAGCAGAATCAATTAATCATTTCCAGTGACCGGCTCAGCTGCGCTGCGCCACAGTATTAAACCGGCGCAGCTGCGCCGTGTCTGGTTCGTCCCAGAGAGTTCCCAGTTTCGGCAGGTTCCAGGCTAAATCATGAAATTATTTCACAAAAATAGTTCTAAGCAGTCACATTATGGTTTAAACATATTAATAAGTCTATATAACAACTAAGAATATGTCCTAATCCAATCTAGCATGAATTGTAATCAAAACGAAGAATTGGAAATTGACAGAAAATGAAAATCATGAATGAAGAGTTTTATACCTCTGCTATGAATTAAGCTAGCTCAAATTGGATTCCCAACTCTCTAAAAACTATCTTGCTATCAACTATCAATATACTCTCAATTTCAAACTTAACTAATTCTCAACAAAGAAAAATATGAAGAGATGAGGCTATATTTATAGAACTTCCATTATACAGACAATGCAATTGCCTACCATTTCAAACCAACGAAAATTTGAATTGCAGGGAGGTTATTACGGGTTGGTAATGGTGGTTGAAATTCATCATGATAGCCACACACTTGCTCATCATTTGCTAGCCTACGTTGCTGAGTTTAAGGAAGAATAGGGAGTAGCTAGCTAAGGTTGGCTGAAATTGAGTAATAGAGAGTAGACATAGGCTTGAGTGTATCACGTGAAGAGAAATGTGTCTCTCATTATGGGACAAGCAAAGCAAATCTCAGCGTTTTACAAATGGACTACATGCTACACTTGTATATATACAACATGTACTTATGTTATATATTATATGTACTCTTAGGTTATAATTTAAATCACAATGTACTTCACATAATGTAATAAGTGTAATTTACACACATATAATCCATGTACATTTGTTTTACCGGATATAATTCAAAACAAATATTACTACATTACATTATCTCATTCATTATTAAATTCTATTAATTCAATAATTGTTTACAATATATATCTACACATGATGCATTCATAACACATAGCTTTAATATGTACAATCATATAGTATAATATACTTGCACATAACAATTAATATAATCTTATTATATTAATAACTTTACTTTTTTGTTTCATTATTCATAATGTCAAATAAATAAATTATCCATCTTATCAAATAATTAATAATATTAATTAATCCATTCCTCGTAATTATTAATAACACTTAATTAATAATCGTAGGATTAATTATTACCTTAACAACTATAAATCTCAAAATATCTATAAACAAGTGGTTTATTATTATTATATTTCTTGCAATAATAATAATCACATATTATTAATTAATCACCATTAATATTCTATAATAATTTTTCTACGATGACAATTAATTAATATTCTACGATAGCGATTAAAAATTAATATAGATTAATTGTTTACTTAATACTTCATTTGTTAATTAATATAATCATTAATAATCCTCATCACTGTGCCACACAAGGCTATCAACGAGTTTATCGCAAACTCCATAAATTTCTCAATTATTATTATAATTATTCAATTTTATATAATTGAATCAATTCATCTCATAACACAAAATCATTTATATACAAATAAATTCTCATTTCCATTAATATATTTATTTAATAATATTAGGGATTTCTCGGTATTACATCCTCCCCCCTTATAAAAATCCCGTCCCGAAATTGCTACAAGGTTACACAAATAAATGGGGATAATCCCTCATCATCCTATCTTCTAACTCCCACGTTGCCTCTTCGACATCATGGTTACGCCAAAGTACTTTTACAGAAGATATAATTTTATTTCTCAAAGTTTGCTCTTTCCTATCTAATATATGGACAGGAATTTCTTCATACGCCAAGTTCTTCTCCACTTGAATGGGCTCGTAAGAAATCACGTGCTTGTAGTTGGCCTTGTATGGTCGCAACACGGAAATGTGAAACACGTTGTGCATGTGCTCTAACTCGGTTGGTAACACAACTTTGTATGCCACTTCGTCTACTCGCTTCAGTATCTCGAACGGTCCTATAAATCTTGGACTCAATTTTCCTTTCTTGTCGAAACGGATCTTTCCTTTCCATGGAGATACATTCAAGATTACGAAACTGCCGACTTTGAAGTCTCGGTCCTGCCGATGCAAATCTGCGTACTTTTTTTGGCGGTCTTGAGCTGCCATTAATCTGGCTCTTATCATTGTCACCACGTCTGCGGTTTGTTGAACTAACTCTTGTCTGAGTATTCGTCGTTCTCCGACTTCGTCCCAACATAATGGCGTTCTGCACTTTCTCCCGTAAAGAGCTTCGTACGGTGGCATGCCGATACATGCATGGTAACAATTGTTATACGCAAATTTGACTAAGGGTAGGTGGTCGTCCCAATTTCCCTTAAAATCCATCACGCAAGTCCTAAGCATGTCCTCCAGCGTTTGTATTATTCGCTCACTCTGTCCGTCTGTCTGAGGATGATAAGCCGTACTCAACCTCAACTGTGTTCCCATTCTCTCTTGAAAACTCTTCCAAAAATTGGACGTGAAATGCGGATCTTGATCAGAGACAATTGACACCGGCACTTCATGTCGTGAAATAATCTCCTTTACGTACAGACTGGCTAATTGGTTCAAACTGTAGCGGATCTTGATTGGTAGAAAATGTGCGGTCTTCGTTATTCGATCAACGATAACCCAAATAGCATCATAACCTTTCTGCGTAACTGGAAGTCCTACCACGAAGTCCATCATAATATGCTCCCATTTCCACTCTGGTATTTCCAACGGTTGTAGTAAACCACTCGGCCGTTGATGCTCTGCTTTAACGCGTTGGCAAGTCAAACATCTACTGACGCACTCTGCGACTTTCCGTTTCAAATTGGGCCACCAAAAATGTTACCTTAGATCTCGGTACATCTTTGTGCCACCCGAATAACAGAATAAGTCGTATTATGTGCCTCGTGCAAAATCTCTTCCCTTAACTCAGTTACTGCTGGTACCCATACTCTTTTTTCAAATCTCAAAATACCGTCTTTATCCATTCAAAATTTCTCTTCCTCATTTTCTGTGATCCTCTTTCGAATTTTCTCACACTCTTCATCCTTTTCCTGGGCTTCCTTCACTCTATCCAACAACGTCGGATTAGCTTCCACTACAAATAGCTTCTCTCCAGGCTTCTTTGGTTCTTTCACTTATATCTCCAATTTCTCCATCTCTCTTATCAACTCTTCATGAGTCATCAAATTAAACAACTTTTCCCTACCTTTTCTGCTCAGAGCGTCGGCAACCACGTTTGCCTTTCCCGGGTGATAAAGAATATCGCAGTCATAGTCTTTGATTAATTCTAACCGCCTTCTCTGCCTCATGTTCAACTCCTTCTTTGTGAAGATATATTTCAGACTCTTGTGGTCCGTGTATATCTCACATTTCTCTCTGTACAAATAGTGCCTCCATATCTTCAACGCAAAAATTACTGCCGCTAACTCTAAGTCGTGAGTAGGGTATCGTTTTTCGTAATCCTTCAATTGACGTGATGCATATGCAATGACTTTGTCGTGCTGCATAAGCACACAACCAAGTCCCTTGTGCGATGCATCACTATACACCACAAAATTTGCCGCATCATCTGGTAATGATATCACAGGTTCTTCGCTCAATCTCCTTTTCAGTTCTTGAAAACTTTCTTCGCATTTGTCGGTCCATACAAATTTCACCGTCTTTCTAGTTAAATTGGTCAATGGGGTTGCTATCTTAGAAAAATCTTGGATGAATCTTCGATAGTACCCAGCTAACCCTAAAAAGCTGCTCATCTCCGTTGGTGTTCTCGGTTGTTCCCAATTATTTACTGTTTCTACCTTCGCAGGGTCTACAGAGATTCCATTCTTATCCACCACGTGGCCTAAGAATTGAACCTTCTCCATCCAAAATTCACACTTTGAAAATTTCGCATACATCTTCTCCTTCCTTAGTGCCTCCAAAACAATCTTCAGATGTTCGGCGTGTTCTTCCTCTGTCTTCGAGTAGATCAAAATGTCGTCAATAAAAACCACTACAAATTTATCCAAGTATAGCTTGAAAACTCGGTTCATCAAGTCCATAAATGCTGCGGGAGCATTATTCAATCCAAATGACATTACCAAAAACTCATAATGTCCATAACAGGTTCAAAACGCAGTCTTCGGTATGTCTTCGTCCCTTACTTTCAGTTGATGATATCCTGTTCGTAGGTCAATTTTTGAGAAAGACTTTGCTCCCTTTAGTTGATCAAACAAGTCGTCTATCCTCGGTAGCGGATATCGATTCTTGATCGTTACTCTGTTCAATTCTCGATAATTGATACAGAGCCTCATCGATCCGTCCTTTTTATTAATGAATAACACTGGTGCTCCCCAAGGAGAAACACTCAGTCGAATGTAACCCTTATCCAATAACTCTTGCAATTGTATCATAAATTCCTTTATTTCTACTGGCGCCATACGGTATGGAGCTTTCGAAATCGGTGCCGTTCCCGGTGCTAAGTCTATTACGAATTCAATTTCTCTGTCTGGCGGAAGACCAGGCAGATCATCCGGAAACACATCTTGAAATTCATTAACTACGGATATATCTTTTATTTCTACTCCCTTTTTTCGAGTATCAACGATGTAAGCTAAATAACCTACACATCCTTTCCTTAACAATTTCTTGGTCTACATCATCGTAACGCAACACGATTGCTTAAGCGATGAGCTACCAAAAAACACAACCTTATACTTACTCGGAGTCTGAAGGTTCACACATTTGTTTTGACGGTCAATTATCGCAGCATGGTTATACAACCAATCCATTCCCAGTATTACGTTAAATTCTCCCAATCTAATAAGAATCAAGTCTACGCTCAGTTCATGTTCTTTAATATTTGCGCGATAATTTCGATAAACGTATTCTACAGGGATCACTTTCTTATTAGCAACTTCTATGTTCAAAGGATTTTCTAACAGTTCTCGGGGTGTACTAAGTTTACTAGCAAATCTTCAGATATAAAAGAACAGGTGGCACCCGAATAAAATAATACATAAGCATTTATATCATTGATTGGGATTATACCTGACACCACATCCTTCGCAGCCACTGCATCCTGGACGGTCATGTTAAAGGTTCTAGGCGGTTGGGCGGTTGGATTGTGCCAGTCCACCGATCATAAGCTTGTTTCCTCCCCGTTGTTGGCTACCTCTTCCGCCACTTCCCTTCTTCGGGCAATCCTTAATACGGCGCTCAGTTGAGCCGCAAGCAAAACACCCTTGGATCTTCTTTGGCTTTGAAAAATTTGGCGATATGTGCCCCTCTTGGCAGTAGTTATAACACGTGCCCTTTCCTTTCCAGCACTCCCCTTGGTGACTTTTCCCACACTTCTTACAAGCTCCACTCCTTTTCTTAAAATTTCCCTAGTGACTCCCACCTTGATTATTGTTTCTGCTGTTGTTATTCTCCCACTTTCTCTTTCCTAAATTGCTTCCTCCACTACTGCTTCCTCCTATACAGTTCTCTCCTCCGGTATTCTTTCCTTTCTTCTCCTTGTTATACAGACTTAAGGCCTTACTACCACCTTCCGCAATGATTGCCTTCTCCAGTAATGCTGCAATGGAATCAATTTGAAGAACTGACACCTTATTGAATAGCCAAGGCTTCAGCCCTTGTTCGAAGCGTCTAGCCTTCCTCTCTTCATCACCAACTTGGTGCTCCGTAAATCGGGCTAGTTCATTAAACCTAGCCGCGTATTGCGGCACTGTCATCTCCCCTTGTTTTAACTCTAGAAATTTCACCTCCATCCGGTATTTAATGCTTTTTGGGAAGTAATTCTCGAAAAATAGCGTCTTAAACTTAGACCAAGCTATTATCCCTTCTCCAGCTCTTTGTTGATTAGCCTCCCACCAGTAGTTCGCTTCTCCCCTCATCATGTATGTGGCAAACACCGTCTTCTGATCTTCGCCTACTCGAGCTATGGTGAAAGCATTCTCGATCTCCTTGATCCAGGTTTGTGCGACGATTGGGCCGGTAGTTCCCTCGAACTATGGGGGTCCTACACTCTTAAAGTCTTTAAAGGTTGTTACTGGCACTAGCCTGAGGGTTGGGGCGAACGGGTTCATTGTTCCTTTCCCTTAAGACTTCTCCTAACAAGTCTACCAGTTTCTGGATCGGGTCAACTTGTTCCCTCTCGTTATTAACAGATTCTTCGGGTGCAGTCAATCTACGTCTGGGCGGCATTATCTGCATCACAAATTTTCATTTTATTATTATTCAAGTATATTACTTAAGTATTTCTTTTAATACTAAAAGAATAAATTTATAACACAATTCTGAAATAAACTTCATTTATATTCATATGCCAAATCATTTCATTACATGATTATCCTAGCATACTGCTATAAATGTTATCACATATATCCCCTAATATCACAAAAGACGGGGAATATACCAACCTACTACCATACTACCCCTCTAACAAAAGATAACACGGGGTTCACATCACTATCCCACATCTTACACAAAAGATTGGGATTACAACATAGTATGTACAACATATAAAGATAAATTCTACTAAACTACCACTACACCATCTAAGGAAATCTCATCACATCATCCCGCGCTCCACAGCTGCTCTTGTACTCCATCTGCGCTATAAACGCAACCAGCTCTCGACTCAAGGTATGTAGAGTCTGTCCCTGCTCTGCCGGGTAGTGGTACACACCATCAATCACCCTCTCAAAAGCTGAACGGAACACATACCCCATCTTGATCATCTTCCTCTTCTTGCACCTGACCTAATCCTCTAGGTCGTCAGCTCTCTCATAGGCAGCCTCCCATTTCTCCTCGAAGTGTATCCTATCCATCACCTCCAACTCTAGCTAAGTATGGAGTGCCTCTTTCTCAGTCTTCTCACTTAATTTTCTCTGTTCTACATTCTTCCAGCTTCCCTGCCAGATCTATGTTTCTCTCCACCGACATTTGGAATAAAGTTCCCATCTGGATCCCTGCCTCCCTGCGGTAGGTAATCTCCACCTCTAACTCCTGCATGGCCAACTTCCTCTGGTGGTCTTCGTCCCATAGTTTCTGGAACTCAGACTCTCTCTCTTGGGCCTCTGCCTCCATCTCCTGGACCCTGCAGTCTAACTCTAGGATCCGTTCCTAATACTCTCCTAGCATCTGCTCCTTTACAGTAGCCTCATCAGAGTCCTCGACTGGCTCATCCTCCATCGGCTCCTCCTCGGGATCAAGCTCTACCTCTATCTCGTCCTCGTCGTCAGACTCGAACGGTGCAACAGCCTGCACTGGTGTAGCCTCTAGAGGTGCCTCGTATACCACATGTATATCCCTGGGCTCCTCTTCTGCCACACTACTAGGTACACCTGTGTCTGTTATCCTACAATCATAAACACAAGACAAACAGCAACTTCATTAGAATGTTAAATAAAATATAAGTTCATTGTATAAAATGAAGTTACATTTCATAACAGACTAAGTCTCTCAAGGAAAACTCTACATGAGTTTTATCTCCTTCCTAACTTCTAAGTTCTCCTAAGTTATAGTCTAAGGACACTCGTTCCTAAGATTTATAACTACAGCTCTAATACTAACCTGTGACGCCCCCAAATTCCAGGACCGTCACGGGGTCTCTCGAATTCGATTCGTCACGTGCTCATGATAATACATCACAATAATAATACGACTAAATGTCGCATCGCACAGCGGTATAATACACAACTAATATCGAATAAATTACATTTAAGTAATATAATTATTCACGTCCCAAGGTCTCGTAACTTAAATAGTGATTACATAGCTTAGACATATCTTAAGCGTAAATAATCTTAACTAGTACATAATATCATAAGTGCTTTACTACAATCATAAAGTCATACATAAACAAAGTTACTCAGTAGCATTTCCCTTGCCCATGTCGGTACTCGAGGGTCCGCACTGCTCGACCTTAATTGAAATGTTTTTAGGGAAAGCAGGAATGGGCACAAATTGCTCAGCAAGTAATATGCAATAAGGGTTTGTAATATAATTCTCCATTCTCGAAAGGGTATAGCAACGTTTGATAGTTCAAGGATAACAAGAATATCAACAGTTCTCAATAACAATCGCTAAGGACAGAATAATATTAATGTGATTCAATAATAAATCAATTCAAGATTTTAAGATAACTGAATACTGAGCAGTCACTAAGGACTATGAATATCCACAGGATTTGACAATAATAAACTGAAAATCCAACAAAAACAAGTACAACAAGTGATCAGCCTAAAGTACCCTATGTTATGCATAACACTCAATCATACTAATTTGCGCGCGTCGGTTCTCCGACAGTTATATTTTGTTCTTCTCAGTCAAATATAAGATCCCGCACCAATCAATGGGTTTGGGTCACTTTTCAATAATATAAGTCTAGCCGAATCAAATAGCATAGACACTTTCACAATATTCAAGAACAATACCAAGTTCAACATGAATAATAGCTTTAATGAAATAAGAGTTCAAGTATGCTAATTCAATTCAAACGATTAAGTAAAGAAACTAACTCGCAATATACAAGGATAGAATACTTGCACCGTAAAAGAGTGTAAGTTAGGAAACTTGCATCCAAAGAGATAAGGTTTAGATACTTGCCTACAACGTTCCTTGAATAAATTAATACGAAGGTCTAGGATACTTGCACTATAAATGAGTGTAAGTAAGGAAACTTGCACTTTAAAAGAGTGTAAGTTAGAGAACTTGCCTTTAGCGTAGTTTATCCACGAAAAGCAAATCAACATTTTTGAGTTCCTATCGTAATACAGTTATGCATATATATGATATTCATTAGTCATATAATTTAACTTCACATTTTATCTTCAAATATACGATCAACACATAAGCTAAGTTTTAACCTAGCTATATAGAATATAATTTCTATCCTTAACGTTCCTCCTTTAGAGTTTAAACACATTCTCATATCATATAAGATCGCAACAATTAGCAAACATGCTCTCATATTATTAATATTACATAAGACCACAATCAATACTAAATATATTTCATTTTTAGCAAGTTATTACATTCTCATAAGTTAACAGTCAAAATCGGGTTCAAGCAACATCATATAATATCACGTAGCATGTATACATGTTTAAGGGATACTTTAATGCTCGTTCAACCTTTTCACGTTCAATTTACATGATATAGGTTCTAGCTTTACATCTTTAGACAATTTAAGGACTTACAATATCATGATATCATGTATACCATCATGCTTGTTATTTTAAACATACGAGGTGATCGCATAGCTCGTTTTAGGCATGCTCACAAGTAGTTATATCATACATATAAGAGTCATGCTATCTTAGATTCTTAGAATTCATCTATTCATACTAATGCAATTGGTTTTAAAAACATATCCAAGGTTTCCTTCGAAATCATTTTAACATGAATGATGGAATATAACATATCAAAGACAACTATAAAACTCTTATCACATGTAATTAAGTTATGTCATCATCTTTTTAAAAAATCAGAACCTACATCATGTAGCATTCATGTATATTAACTTTAATATATCAAGCTTTTTCTTGAAAACTTCTCTAACACAAGGTCTAACAAGTTTGGTCGTGAACAAAGATGCTATAACCACTATATCATACTTATGTATATCTGAATCAAGCACGTATACAACACAATAAGTTCAGAATTCATAGAACATGTATTACTTCAAAGTTTGTTTCTTTTTAAAATACTAAGTTTATCTCATAAACCATATGCTTTTCATTAACCATGTATGCTAGTACAATACAACATGTTTACATCGCCTTAAGATATTCATATACATGTGTTACACAAGCTAGCATGCAATCTTAAGCCAAATCAAACCATTAGTACGTAGCAGAAAACAAGCAGAATTAATCAACCATTTCCAGTGATCGGCGCAGCTCAAACCGACGCAGCTGCGCCGTGTCTTGTTCGTCCCAGAGAGTTCCCAGTTTTGACAAGTTCCAGGCCAAATCATGAAATTACTTCACAAAAATAGCTCTAAGCAGTCACATTATGGTTGAAACATGTTAATAAGTCTATATAACAACTAAGAACATGTCCTAATCCAATATAGCATGAATTGTAATCAAAATCAAGAATTGGAAATTGACAGAAAATGAAAATCATGAATGAAGAGTTTTATACCTCTGCTATGAATTAAGCTAGCTCAAATTGGATTCCCAACTCTCTGAAAACTATTTTGCTATCAACTATCAATATACTCTCATTTTCAAACTTAACCAATTTTCAGCAAAGAAAAATATGAAGAGATGAGGCTATATTTATAGAACTTCCATTAAACAGACAATGCAATTGCCTACCATTTCAAACCAATGGAAATTTGAATTTCATTGAGGTTATTAGGGGGTTGGTAATGGTGGTTGAAATTCAACATGATAGCCACACCCTTGCTTATTATTTGCTAGCCTATGTTGCTGATTTTAAGGAAGAATAGGGAGTAGCTAGCTAAGGTTGGCTGAAATTGAGTAATAGAGAGTAGACATAGGCTTGAGTGTATCATGTGAAGAGAAATATGTCTCTCATTATGGGACAAGCAAAGCAAATCTCAGCATTTTTATAAATGGACTACATGCTACACTTGTATATATACACCATGTACTTATGTTATATATTATATGTACTCTTAGGTTATAATTTAAATCACAATGTACTTCACATAATGTAATAAGTGTAATTTACACACATATAATCCATGTACATTTGTTTTACCGGATATAATTCAAATCAAATATTACCACATTACATTATCTCATTCATTATTAAATTCTATTAATTCAATAATTGTTTACAATATATATCTACACATGATGTATGCATAACACATAGCTTTAATATATACAATCATATAGTATAATATACTTACACATAACAATTAATATAACCTTATTATATTAATAACTTTACTTATTTGTTTCATTATTCATAATGTCAAATAAATAAATTTTCCATCTTATCAAATAATTAATAATATTAATTAATCCATTCCTCGTAATTATTAATAACACTTAATTAATAATCGTAGGATTAATTATTACCTTAACAACTATAAATCTCAACATATCTATAAACAAGTTGTTTATTATTATTATTATATTTCTTGCAATAATAATAATTACATATTATTAATTAATCACCATTAATATTCTATAACAATTATTCTACGAAGACAATTAATTAATATTCTACGATAGCGATTAACAATTAATATAGATTAATTGTTTACTTAATAATTCATTCGTTAATTAATATAATCATTAATAATCCTCATCACTGTGCCACACAAGGCTATCAACGGGTTTATCATAAAATCCATAAATTTCTCAATTATTATTATACTTATTCAATTTTATATAATTGAATCAATTCTTCTCATAACACAAAATCATTTATATACAAATAAATTCTCATTTCTATTAATATATTTATTTAATAATATTAGGGATTTCTCGGGTATTACATCCTCCCCCCTTATAAAAATTCCGTCCCGGAATTTCTACAAGGTTACACAAATAAATGGGGATAATCCCTCATCATCCTATCTTCTAACTCCCACGTTGCCTCCTCGACATCGTGGTTACGCCAAAGTACTTTTACAGTAGATATAATTTTATTTTTCGAAGTTTGCTCTTTCCTATCTAATATCTGGACAGGAATTTCTTCATACGCCAAGTTCTTCTCCACTTGAATGGGCTCGTAAGAAATCACGTGCTTGTAGTCGGCCTTGTATGGTCGCAACACGGAAATGTGAAACACGTTGTGGATGTGCTCTAACTCGGTTGGTAACGCAACTTTGTATGCCACTTCGCCTACTCGCTTTAGTATCTCGAACGGTCCTATGAATCTTGGACTCAATTTTCCTTTCTAGCCGAAACGGATCTTTCCCTTCTATGGAGATACCTTCAAGAATACGAAACTGCCGACTTTGAAGTCTCGGTCCTGCCGATGCAAATCTGCGTACTTTTTTTGGGGGTCTTGAGCTGCCACTAATCTGGCTCTTATCATTGTCACCATGTCTACGGTTTGTTGAACTAACTCTGGTCCGAGTATTCGTCGTTCTCCGACTTCGTCCCAACATAATGGCGTTCTGCACTTTCTCCCATAGAGAGCTTCGTACGGTGGCATGCCGATACTTGCATGGTAACTATTATTATATGCAAATTTGACTAAGGGTAGGTGGTCGTCCCAATTTCCCTTAAACTCCATCACGCAAGAACTAAGCATGTCCTCCAACATTTGTTTTGTTCGCTTAACTGTCCTTCTGTCTAAGGATGATAAGCCGTAATCAACCTCAACTGTGTTCCCATTCTCTCTTGAAAACTCTTCCAAAAATTGGACGTGAAGTGCAGATCTCGATCAGAGACAATTGACACCGGCACTCCATGTCGTGAAATAATCTCCTTTACGTACAGACTGGCTAATTGGTTCAAACTGTAGCGGATCTTGATTGGTAGAAAATGTGCGGTCTTCGTTAATCGATCCACGATAACCCAAATAGCATCATAACCTTTCTGCGTAACTGGAAGTCCTACCACAAAGTCCATCGTAATATGCTCCCATTTCCACTCTGGTATTTCCAACGGTTGTAGTAAACCACTCGGCCGTTGATGCTCTGCTTTAATGCGTTGGCAAGTCAAACAACTACTGACGCACTCTGCGACTTCCCTTTTCAAATTGGGCCACCAAAAATGTTGCCTTAGATCTCGGTACATCTTCGTGCCTCCCGAATGAACAGAATATGTCGTATTATGTGCCTCGTGCAAAATCTCTTCCCTTAACTCGGTTACTGCTGGTACCCATACTCTTTCTTCAAATCTCAAAATACCGTCTTTATCCATTCAAAATTTCTCTTCCTCATTTTCTGTGACCCTCTTTCGAATTTTCTCACACTCTTCATCCTTTTCCTGGGCTTCCTCCACTCTATCCAACAACGTCGGATTAGCTTCCACTACAAATAGCTTCTCTCCAGGCTTCTTTGGTTCTTTCACTTCTATCTCCAATTTCTCCATCTCTCTTATCAACTCTTCTTGAGTCGTCAAATTAAATAACTTTTCCTTTCCTTTTCTGCTTAGAGCGTCGGCAACCACGTTTGCCTTTCCTGGGTGATAAAGAATATCGCAGTCATAGTCTTTGATTAATTCTAACCACCTTCTCTGCCGCATGTTCAACTCCTTCTGTGTGAAGATATATTTCAGACTCTTGTGGTCCGTGTATATCTCACATTTCTCTACGTACAAATAATGCCTCCATATCTTCAACGCAAAAACTACTGCCGCTAACTCTAAGTCGTGAGTAGGGTATCGTTTTTCGTAATCCTTCAATTGTCATGATGCATATGCAATGACTTTGCTATTCTGCATAAGCACACAACCAAGTCCCTTGTGCGATGCATCACTATACACCACAAAATTTCCCGCATCATCTGGTAATGATAACACAGGTGCTTCGCTCAATCTCCTTTTCAGTTCTTAAAATCTTTCTTCGCATTTGTTGGTCCATACAAATTTCACCGTCTTTCTAGTCAAATTGGTCAACGGGGTTGCTATCTTAGAAAAATCTTGGATGAATCTTCGATAGTACCCAGCTAACCCTAAAAAGCTTCTCACCTCCGTTGGTGTTCTCGGTTGTTCCCAATTACTTACTGCTTCTACCTTCGCAGGGTCTACAGAGATTCCATTCTTATCCACCACGTGGCCTAAGAATTGAACCTTCTCCATCCAAAATTCGCACTTTGAAAATTTTGCATACATCTTCTCCTTCCTTAGTGCCTCCAAAATAATCTTCAGATGTTCAGCATGTTCTTCCTCTGCCTTCGAGTGGATCAAAATGTCATCGATAAAAACCACTATAAATTTATCCAAGTATGACTTGAAAACTCGGTTCATCAAGTCCATAAATGCTGCCAGAGCATTAGTCAATCCAAATGACATTAGTAGTGTCCATAATGGGTTCGAAACGTAATCTTTCGTATGTCTTCGTCCCTCACTTTTAGTTGATGATATCCTGTTCGTAGGTCGATTTTTGAGAAACACTTTGCTCCCTTCAGTTGATTAAACAAGTCATCTATCCTCGGTAGCGGATATCAATTCTTGATCGTTACTCTGTTCAATTCTCGATAATCGATACAGAGCCTCATCGATTCGTCCTTTTTCTTAACGAATAACACTAGTGCTCCCTAAGGAGAAACAATCGGTCGAATGTAACCCTTATCCAATAACTCTTGCAATTGTATCATCAATTCCTTCATTTCTACTGGCGCCATACGGTATGGAGCTTTCGAAATCGGTGTCGTTCCCGGTGCTAAGTCTATTACGAATTCAATTTCTCTGTCTGGCGGAAGACCAGGTAGATCGTCCGGAAACACATCTTGAAATTCATTAACTACGGATATATCCTTAATTTCTACTCCCTTTTTTTGAGTATCAACGATGTAAGCTAAATAACCTACACATCCTTTCCATAATAATTTCTTGGCCTGCATCATCGTAATGCAACACGATTGCTTAAGCGATGAGCTACCAAAAAACACTACCTTAGACTTACTCGGAGTCTGAAGGTTCACATATTTATTCTAACAGTCAATTATCGCAGCATGGTTATACAACCAATCCATTCCCAGTATTAAGTCAAATTCTCCCAATCTAATAGGAATCAAGTCTACGCTCAGTTCATGTTCTCTAATGTTTGCGCGACTAATTTCGATAAACGTATTCTACAGGGATCACTTTCTTATTAGCAAATTCTATGTTCAAAGGATTTTCTAACAGTTCTCGGGGTGTACTAAGTTTATAGCAAATGCTTCAGATATAAAAGAACAGGTGGCACCCGAATCAAATAATACATAAGCATTTATATCATTGATTGGGATTATACCTGACACCACGTCCTTCGCAGCCACTACGTCCTGGACTGTCATGTTAAAGGTTCTGGCGGTTGGGCAGTTGGATTGTGCCTGTCCACCGATCATAAGCTTGTTTCCTCCCCCTTGTTGGCTACCACTTCCGCCACTTCCCTTCTTCGGGCAATCCTTAATACGGTGCTTAGTTGAGCCGCAAGCAAAACACCCTTGGATCTTCTTTGGCTTCGGACAATTTGGCGATATATGCCCCTCTTGGCCGCAGTTATAACACGTGCCCTTTCCTTTCCAGCACTCCCCTTGGTGACTTTTCCGACACTTATTGCAAACTCCACTCCTTTTCTTAAACTTTCCCTGGTGACTCCCACCTTGATTATTGTTTCTGCTGTTGTTATTCTCCCACTTTCTCTTTCCCAAATTGCTTCCTCCACTACTGCTTCCTCCCGTACGGTTCTCTCCTCCAGTATTCTTTCCTTTCTTCTCCTTATTATATAGACTTAAGGCCTCACTGCCACCTTCTGCAATGATTGCCTTCTCCAGTAATGTTGCAAAGGAATCAATTTGAAGAACTGACACCTTATTGAATAGCCAAGGCTTCAACCCTTGTTCGAAGCGTCTAGCCTTCCTCTCTTCATCACCAACTTGGTGCTCCGTAAATTGGGCTAGTTCGTTAAACCTAGCCGCGTATTGCGCCACCGTCATCTCCCCTTGTTTTAACTCTAGAAATTTCACCTCCATCCGGTATTTCATGCTTTTCGGGAAGTAATTCTTGAAAAACAGCGTCTTAAAGTTATCCCAAGCTATTATCCCTTCTCCAGCTCTTTATTGATTAGCCTCCCACCAGTAGTTCGCTTCTCCCCTCATCATGTACGTGGCAAACACCATCTTCTGATCTTTGCCTACTCGAGCTATAGTGAAAGCCTTCTCGATCTCCTTGATCCGGGTTTGTGCAACAATTGGGTCGGTAGTTCCCTCGAACTCCTGGTGTCCTACACTCTTAAAGTCTTTAAAGGTTGTTACTGGCACAGCCTGAGGGTTGGGGCAAACGGGTTCATTGTTACTTCCCCTTAAGGTTTCTCCTAACAAGTCTATCAGTTTCTGGATCGGGTCAACTTGTTCCCTCTCGTTATTAACAGATTCTTTGGGTGCAGTCAATCTACGTCTGGGCGGCATTATCTGCATCACAAATTTTCATTTTATTATTATTCAAGGTATATTACTTAAGTATTTCTTTTAATACTAACAGAATAAATTTATAACACATTTCTGAAATAAACTTCATTTATATTCATATGCCAAATCGTTTCATTACATGATTATCCTAGTATACTACTATAAATGTTATCACATATATCCCCTATATCACAAAAGACGGGGAATATACCAACCTACTACCATACTACCCCTCTAATAAAAGCTAACACGGGGTTCACATCTCTATCCCACATCTTACACAAAAGATTGGGATTACAACATAGTATATATAACACATAAAGATAAATTCTACTAACTACCACTAGACCATCTAAGGAAATCTCATCACATCATCCCGCGCTCCACAGTGCTCTTGTACTCCATCTGCGCTATATACGCAACCAGCTCTCGACTCAAGGTATGTAGAGTCTGTCCCTGCTCTGTCGGGTAGTGGTACACACCATCAATCACCCTCTCAAAAGCTGAACGGAACACATACCCCATATTGTTCATCTTCCTCTTCTTGCACCTGACCTCGTCCTCTAGGTCGTCAGCTCTCTCATAGGCTACCTCCCATTTCTCCTCGAAGTGTATCCTATCCATCACCTCCAACTCTAGCTAAGTATGAAGTGCCTCTTTCTCGGTCTTCTCACTTAATTCTCTCAGTTTACTTCTTCTAGATCTACGTTTCTTGCCACCGACATGTGGAATAAAGTTCTCATCTGGATCCTGCCTCCCTGTGGTAGGCAATCTCCACCTCTAACTCCTGCATGACCAGCTTCCTCTGCTGGTCTTCGTCCCGTATTTTCTGGAACTCAGACTCTCTCTCGTAGGCCTCGTCCTCCATCTCCTAGACCCTGCAGTCTAGCTCTAGGATCCGCTCCTCATACTCTCCTAGCATCTGTTCCTCTACAGTAGCCTCATCAGAGTCCTCTACTGGCTCATCCTCCATCGACTCCTCCTCGGGATCAAGCTCTACCTCTATCTCGACCTCGTCGTCAGACTCGAACGGTGCAACAGCCTGCACTGGTGTAGCCTCTAGAAGTGCCTCGTATACCACATTATATCCCTGGGCTCCTCCTCTGCCACACTACTAGGTACACCTGTGTCTGTCATCCTACAATCACAAACACAAGACAAACAGCAACTCCATTAGAATGTGAAATAAAATATAAGTTCATTGTATAAAATGAAGTTACATTTCATAACAGACTAAGTCTCTCAAGGAAAACTCTACATGAGTTTTATCTCCTTCATAACTTCTAATTTCTCCTAAGTTATGGTCTAAGGACACTCGTTCCTAAGATTTATAACTACAGCTCTGATACCAACCTGTGACGCCCCCAAATTCCAGGACCGTCACGGGGTCTCTTGAATTCGGTTCGTCACGTGCTCATGGTAATACATCACAATAATAATACGACTAAATGTCGCATCGCACAACGGAATAATACACAACTAATATCGAATAAATTATATTTAAATAATATAATTATTCACGTCCCAAGGTCTCGTAACTTAAATAGTGATTACATAGCTTAGACATATCTTAAGCATAAATAATCTTAACTAGTACATAATATCATAAGTTCTTTATTACAATCATAAAGTCCTACATAAACAAAGCTACTCAGTAGCCTTTCCCTTGCCCTTGTCGGTACTCGAGGGTCCGCACTGCTCGGCCTTAACTGAAATGTTTTTAGAGAAAGCAAGAATGAGTATAAATTGCTCAGCAAGTAATATACAATAAGGGTTTGTAATATAATTCTCCATTCTCGAAAGGGTATAGCAAGGTTTGATAGTTCAAGGATAACAAAAATATCAACAGTTCTCAATAACAGTCGCTAAGGACAGAATAATATCAATGTGATTCAATAATAAATCAATTCAAGATTTCAAGATAACTGAATACTGAGCAGTCACTAAGGACTATGAACTTCCATAGGATTTGACATTAATAAACTGAAAATCCAACAAAAACAAGTACAACAGGTGATCAGCCTAAAGTACCCTATGTTATGCATAACACTTAATCATACTAATGTGCGCGCGTCGGTTCTCCGACAGTTATATTTTGTTCTTCTCAGTCAAATACAAGATCCCGTAGCAACCAATGGGTTTGGGTCGCTTTTCAATAATATAAGTCTAGCCGAATCAAATGGCATAGACATTTTCACAATATTCAAGAACAATACCAAGTTCAACATGAATAATAGCTTTAATGAAATAAGAGTTCAAGTATGCTAATTCAATTCAAACGATTAAGTAAAGAAACTAGCTCGCAATATACAAGGATAGAATACTTGCACTGTAAAAGAGTGTAAGTTAGGAAACTTGCATCCAAAGAGATAAGGTTTAGATACTTGCTTACAACATTCCTTGAATAAAGTAAATACGAAGGCCTAGGATACTTTCACTATAAATGAGTGTAAGTAAGGAAACTTGCACTTTAAAAGAGTGTAAGTTAGAGAACATGCCTTTAGCGTAGTTTATCCACAAAAAGCAAATTAACACTTTTGAATTCCTATCGTAATACAGTTATGCATATATATGATATTCATTAGTCATATAATTTAACTTCACATTTTGTCTTCAAATATACGATCAACACATAAGCTAAGTTTTAACCTAGCTACACAGTTATATAGAATATAATTTCTATCCTTAACGTTCCTCCTTTAGAGTTTAAATACATTCTCATATCATATAAGATCGCAACAATTAGCAAACATGCTCTCATATTATTAATATTACATAAGACCATAATCAATACTAAATATATTTCATTTTTAGCAAGTTATGGCATTCTCATAAGTTAACCGTCAAAATCGGGTTCAAGTAACATCATATAATATCACGTAGCATGTACACATGTTTAAGGGATACTTTAATGCTCGTTCAACCTTTTCACGTTTAATTTACATGATATAGGTTCTAGCTTTACATCTTTAGACAATTTAAGGACTTACAATATCATGATATCATGTATACCATCATGCTTGTTATTTTAAACATACGAGGTGATCGCATAGCTCGTTTTAGGCATGCTCACAAGTAGTTATATCATACATATAAGAGTCATGCTATCTTAGATTCTTAGAAATTATCTATTCATACTAATGCAATTGGTTTTGAAAACATATCCAAGGTTGCCTTCGAAATCATTTTAACATGAATGATGGAATATAACATATCCAAGACAACTTTAAAACTCTTATCACATGTAATTAAGTTATGTCATCATCTTTTTAAAAAATCAGAACCTACATCATGTAGCATTCATGTATATTAACTTTAACATATCAAGCTTTTTCTTGAAAACTTCTCTAACACAAGGTCTAACAAGTTTGGTCGTGAACAAAGATGCTATAACCACTATATCATGCTTATGTATAACTGAATCAAGCACGTATACAACACAATAAGTTCAGAATTCATAGAACATGTATTACTTCAAAGTTTGTTTCTTTTTAAAATACTAAGTTTATCTCGTAAACCATATGCTTTTCGTTAACCATGTATGCTAGTACAATACAACATGTTTACATTGCCTTAAGATATTCATATACATGTGTTACACAAGCTAGCATGCAATCTTAAGCCAAATCAAACCATTAGTACGTAGCAGAAAACAAGCAGACTCAATCAACTATTTCCAGTGACCGGCGCAGCTGCGCTGCGCCACAGTATTAAACCGGCGCAGCTGCGCCGTGTCTGGTTCGTCCCAGAGAGTTCCCAGTTTTGGCAGGTTCCAGGCCAAATCATGAAATTACTTCACAAAAATAGTTCTAAGCAGTCACATAATGGTTGAAACATGTTAATAAGTCTATATAACAACTAAGAACATGTCCTAATCCAATATAGCATGAATTGTAATCAAAATCAAGAATTGGAAATTGACATAAAATGAAAATCATGAATGAAGAGTTTTATACCTCTGCTATGAATTAAGCTAGCTCAAATTGGATTCCCAACTCTCTGAAAACTATCTTGCTATCAACTATCAATATACTCTCATTTTCAAACTTAACCAATTCTCAGCAAAGAAAAATATGAAGAGATGAGGCTATATTTATAGAACTTCCATTATACAGATAATGCAATTGCCTACCATTTCAAACCAACGTAAATTTAAATTATAGGGAGGTTATTAGGGGGTTGGTAATGGTGGTTGAAATTCATCATGGTAGCCACACCCTTACTCATCATTCGCTAGCCTATGTTGCTGATTTTAAGGAAGAATAGGGAGTAGCTAGCTAAGGTTGGCTGAAATTGAGTAATAGATAGTAGACATAGGCTTGAGTGTATCACGTGAAGAGAAATGTGTCTCTCATTATGGGACAAGCAAAGTAAATCTCAGCATTTTTTACAAATGGACTACATGCGACACTTGTATATATACACCATGTACTTATGTTATATATTATATGTACTCTTAAGTTATAATTTAAATCACAATGTACTTCACATAATGTAATAAGTGTAATTTACACACATATAATCCATGTACATTTTTTTTACCGGATATAATTCAAATCAAATATTACCATATTACATTATCTCATTCATTATTAAATTCTATTAATTCAATAATTGTTTACAATATATATCTACACATGATGTATTCATAACACATAGCTTTAATATGTACAATCATATAGTATACTATACTTACACATAACAATTAATATAATCTTATTATATTAATAACTTTACTTATTTGTTTCATTATTCATAATGTCAAATAAATAAATTATCCATCTTATCAAATAATTAATAATATTAATTAATCCATTTCTCGTAATTATTAATAACACTTAATTAATAATCGTAGGATTAATTATTACCTTAACAACTATAAATCTCAACATATTTATAAACAAGTGGTTTATTATTATTATATTTCTTGCAATAATAATAATCACATATTATTAATTAATCACCATTAATATTCTATAACAATTATTCTACGATGACAATTAATTAATATTCTACGATAGCGATTAACAATTAATATAGATTAATTGTTTACTTAATAATTCATTCGTTAATTAATATAATCATTAATAATCCTCATCACTGTGCCACACAAGGCTATCAACGAGTTTATCGCAAACTCCATAAATTTCTCAATTATTATTATAATTTTTCAATTTTATATAATTGAATCAATTCATCTCATAACACAAAATCATTTATATACAAATAAATTCTCATTTCCATTAATATATTTATTTAATAATATTAGGGATTTCTCGGGTATTATAATAGACCCGGCAGTGCTAGCAGGGTGGTTTAAGGCGTTAGACCGAGGCGAGCTTCTGATGTTCCTAAGCCCCTTCCAGCTTGACTGCCTCGCAGACTAGCAGAGTTGGTGATTCGTCCAGCCAAGAACGAGCAGCCGATTGATATTGATGATGAGCAGACTCTTTTTGCTACTTCTGCCCCTACTCAGGCCCCACGTGCGGAGGTTCTGGGCATTGTTGTGTCGACCCAGGAGTTGTTGGGAGACTTGAGTCATCATCCACAGAGATTTCTCCACGCCAACGAGGTAACTTGAAGTTTTCTTCTTTCTGGATTCTCTTTCTTTCTTTTGCCATTCTCGAGGCACAGGTTTTTGACATGGGTTGGTTTTTGATGCAAGTTCTCGGCTTTACGCAGCCTCGAGGGAACTGGTTCAACGTGGGCTCCTTGTACCATACTTTGCACCAAGACTACAGGGATATCGTTGATGGCTGGGGGTTTCAGGCCTTCTTCTCTATTTTTCCCCGCCATTGCCCTTGGGGGTATATGAAGGCTTTGTTTGAGCACTGGTTCCACCAGACTCAGTCCCTTCATTTGTTGGACTGTGAGGTGAGGATGACCCCTATAGACTGGAGGTTCATCACTGACATTGAGTTCGAGGGTGAGCCAGTGCCTGTCATAGCTGACATCACACCTACTGTCACTCGGTCCCTGTTGGAAGTTCCTGCGATGGAAATCAGGGGTCGGACTGTTCGATTGGGTCCCTTGAGTATAGATGCCCAGAGTGGGGCTTTAATTAAGATTCTGCCTGATGATCAGAGGGTTAGGGATCGCATCTTGAGGCGATTATTCCTGGTGATCATCAGGGATTGTTTTGTGGCAGACAACTCCTCGACTATGTCCTTCGCCCTGGTCAGTGCTACCCGACATGTAGAGCACCTCAGTGACTTTGATTGGGGTTCCTACACCTTTGCCTATTTTCTCTAGGGCATACGCATGCTTTCAGAGGGTTTGACGGAGGCTTAGTTAGGATTCTACCTGTTTCTACTGGTGAGTATATCTTTCTTGTACCTTTTTAATTTCTGCATTTACATTTGTTAGTCTTGATCATTGAGGACTTTTGATATTTATATTGCCAGTTCTGGGTCTATGAGAGGCTTCCTTGCCTACGGCCCGCCACTACTTTAGGTTTGGAGACCTATCCCCAAGGACGGCGTTGGCATCACTCCACTTTGACGGAGGTCCCTGTTGCTGAGGGCTTTACCCATTCCTGCCTGCAGTTGGAGCTTTTGACAGCCAGAGCGATCTCGTGGATCCAAATACCTTCGAGTTTTTAACTGTTGGATTTGAGGGAGGCTTCCCCACTGGTCGGGAGTTTGCATTGTGGACCCGCAGAGTCCTATTTTTGACAAAGGGAGGCTAGGAGCTCTATCTAGGAGAGCGTGCCATCTGGAGTATCATGGGTCAGATTTGCATTTCCATTATTCCTCCAGCTTGGCATCATTGTCCATTGATCCTGCCACTAACAGATATCCCTATGGAGGGCATAGATGGCTTTACCCTATCAGAGGGCCCTTACAGCTAGGAGCCATTCAACAATTGGTGGAGTCCTCGCATGCTTGGAGTTCAGACTCGTGCTACCTAGTTTATGGCAGACATGGTGCCTGGGTCTGTGATGATGACAGACTGGATAGCTTGCCTCAGGGAGCCAACTCATTTAGACCAGATCACAGGATTGACCCAGCAGCTGGAGAGAGCTCACCTATTTATCAGGCATCTTGGCAGAGATCCGTCAGAGGCATCTTCTTTTGACCTTTTTAGCTCCGGAGTGGGCCACTCTTCAGGATCATTTTCCAGTAGTTTTGCATGGGTTGATCCTCCCTTGTACCGCCCAGACATGATTGATGACCGCAACTTTGTGTCCACGGAGGAGATGGAGCAGGTTAACCACCTGAGCGTAGATGTTTTAGATCTTTTTGGATAGCTATTGTAGCTATATCTTTTGGTCGGCCACTGTTTTGGCTTTTGGGCAGCTGTGCCCCATTTTGATAGACCACTGTTATTAGTTGGGTGGTGGTGCCCTATATTCCTGTACTTTTTGTTTTGCTTTATATTATTAGACAGGGATGATGCTTGCAGTAGATAGTTTATTGCATGTTATTTCCTATCTATCGCATCATGTTTATCAATGTCATTATGCATATATTATGTCGTGTGTATGCATTTAGATAGATGAGTTCATGTTTGACCCCTGGATGGTCTTGTGATAGGGTGATACAGATGTCGTCGTCCACAGTCAGTCATATTGAGCACTTACCACCATCTGTGGTGGCGTCATCCTTGAGATCATGGCATGAGAGTCTACCCTTCCCTGCCAGAGGGACAATGGATCAGATGTTGGGGCATTCATTGGCCCTCGTAAACTTTTAGTTGCCATACGGGTTCGTAGATGGCATCTTATCCTGTTGGATACCCGACAGATATGCCTTTCGGTTCGGGCATCATGAGTTGACTCCGACCCTTATGGAGTACCAGCGGTTTACTAGCTTAGCTTTAGAGGTGCCTGAGCTCGTATGACGATAAATGACATAAGGAGACCGTTTATACGGATGTCAGGTCTTCGCTAGAGTGTAGTTATGGATGAGATCATCTCTGGACGTGTGATCTCCATCAACTTTTTGATCGATCAGTTTGGTGAGCTTGACAGTTACGATCAGTCACGCTCGGGATTTTATTGTATCGGTACAGGGTTGGCGTTTGGCCAGGATAGACGTTTTGCTGATGTACATTGTATCCTACATCAATATGCCGCTACGCTTGGACCATTTGGATGTGGGGTTGATAGTTGTGGTTCGTACCCTTAGGCAGGGTATCACCATTATACCGATGATATTGGCTGAGATGCTGAGGTCAGCCACCCACTGCATTACCCACCTAAATGGGTTTTTAGAGGCAGTTCGGTCTTGTTGTATATATGGCTCAGGTCCCATATTCGACCGATTGGATTTTTCAGGCATCAGGGGTACTATTTTCCCCATGATATAGCTATGTCCTACTCCTTTCAACTGGCGGAGTGCACTGATTCAGAGACATGGTCAGCATTTTTGTCTGATATTACGCATCCGTTCTCGATTCTGCCCAGCTCAGGGCTAGTCTCCCCCTATAGCTTTATTACCCATGCATCCGGCATGGACTATTTGCCTCTAGCGGGATTGAGGAGAGTGACTACTTACCATCCTCTAGCTGTTATGGGCCAGTTTGATCAGTTTTAGAGCCTGCATGCATTTGAGGGGGCTGTTGATCAGAGGAAGTTAGCTTTATCTATGTCATCTGCTGATTTGATCCGAGTGTATGAGTTTTGGATTCATAGGGAGAGGGCTGATTTCTCTAGTAGCCATCCGGATCATTCTCCAAAGTACTCAGCATGGTTAGAGGCAAATATTACATCAGCTGCATTCATCTAGTCAGCTTCTATAGTGAACTCAGACGAGGAGGAGCCTATAGAGGATCCCGAGTCTCCTACTGAGGATGAGTTATTCATGGGCCTGACAGCAGCACTAGTTAGTGATCTGCCTATCATTCCTGCTGGGGTAGATCCAGCTTTGGCAGACTCCGTAGCTAGGATGACCTTTGAGAGAGATAAGGCTAGAGCGCTGATGTTGATTGCGCTGTCTGGTAGAGATATAGCTTTTGCGAAGAGATATGAGGCTCGAGCCATTCGAGATATGGCATTGATTGAGAGAGACGAGGCTCGATCTTCTCAAGACGCTGATTTTGTTGATATTGAGGAGACATTGATTGTTAGAGATGCAGCTTTCACAGCAAGGGATGAGATTCGATCTGCCAGAGATGCAGCTTACAAGGAGATTGAGGAGGTTTTGATTGCCAGAGATGCAACTTTTATGGAGAGGGATGAGGCTATAGCTTCCTGGGATTTCCACATTGCCAACAGTACTGCTCTCAGATCTTATACTCATGGTCTGGTTACCGAGATGAGTGCATATATTGATGATCACAATGCCACACTGCAGATGACTATGGATGTTTTGACCCGTATGGAGGCTGAGGGTATTGCACTTGCAGCTGCTCCTTCATCTTCAGAGAGAGATGCCATGTTGGCATTGCTGGCCCGTTTATCCTTGGGTCCATAGACTAGCTTTATTTTTGCTGCACATACTAGATCAGCCATTTTTGTCATGTACAGGAACACTATGTATATATCAAACAGTATTATATATCAGAGAAATATATTTTGATTCACTTCCTTATTTGGATATGTATTGTAATTGCTGAGTGATTACCACTTCTTTCATGACTTGCTCTTGTTGATGCATCTTGAGCTTCTCCTTGATGGACTGACAGTGAGATGTAAGAGAGTATCTTAGATAGGCCTGCTGACCAAGGAGGCTTGATAGTTTTTAGTTTTTATATGGATTCAGTGTCTTGGAATTGGGATTTATTGGTTTTTTGTATTTTCTTAAAGGTCAAACCGCACCACGAATGGCTGCCTACGTACTCTCGAGTGTAGGAATATCAGGTTATTCGTAATTCAATTTTGTGTGAGAGAGATTTGAGAAGTGTCTCTTTTGAGTTTGGTTTGATGAGTTTTTTGAGTTTTTGTTTGGTTTGACCGCACCAGAAATGGTTGCCTACGTATTATCGGGTTAAGGGAGATCAGGTCATTCGTAGTTCAGGCTTCTAGTGAGAGCCAAACCTAATTTAATTTGTAGGACCATGATGCGCGTATGCATGCATTTCAGACATAGTACCTTTCTATGGTATCTAAATTGATGAGTTGGGGAAACTCTGTTCCGTCTATCTCTTATAGTCTGACAGCTCCTCCTAGTCAACACCTCCTTGAAAATGAAAGGGCCTTCCCAATTTAGGACGAACTTTCATTTAGCCTCACCTTGATTGGCCAAAACTTTCTTCAGCACCAAGTCGTTTTCTTTGAATTACCATATTCGGACCTTATTGTTGTAGGATTGAGCAATCCTTTGCTGATATAACTGTCCTGTGAAAAATAGTTGTAGCCCTCTTTTCATCTATCAGGGACAGTTGGTGGTATCGGTCTTGCAACCACTGATCTTCGTCCATCTGAGCCTCTATTAACACTCGTAAGGACTCCATCTCTACTTCTATGGGGAGGACTGCTTCCATGCCATAGACTAATGAATAGGGGGTAGCCCCAGTAGAAGTATGCATGGACGTCTTGTATGCTAACAGGGTTAGAGGCAGCAAGTCAGGCCATTCTTTGTGATTGGCGAACATTTTATGCATGATCTTCTTGATATTCTTGTTGGTCGCTTCGACAACACCATTCATCTTGGGCCGATAGATGACGGGATTGAGATGCTTGATGTGGAACTTACTGCAATATTCTTTCTTCATTTGATTGTTTAGGTTCTTGGCGTTGTCTAATACGATCACCTTCGATTGTCCATGTCGACATACGACATTATTTCTGATGAAACCAATAATGACCTCTTTGGTGACTTTTGGAAAAGAGGTTGCTTCAACCCACTTGGTGAAGTAATCATTCATGGTGAAGATGAATCGATGACCATTGCTGTCTTTTAGTTCCACTTGACAGATCACATCCATTCCCCATATGGAGAAAGGCAATGGTGAACTTATGTTGTGTAGCTCATTTGGAGGAGCGTGTATAGCATTTCCATGTACTTGGAATTGAAAGCATCTCCTGACATGATCATCACAACAAGCTTTGAGTGAGATCCAATAATGTCCTATTCTTAATATCTTCTTAGCCATCAGATGACCGCTCATGTGTGGACCACAGACTCCACCGTGGACTTCATCCATCAACCTCTGGGCTTGCTCTTTATCAAGGCATCTTAACAGTCCTATTCCAGCATCTCTTTTATAAAGTGCATCTCTGCTCAGATAGAGCTTTATAGCCATTTTCTGAATCCGTTTTCGCTCGGATTGGCTTACTCTAGCGGGTGTCGATCCATCTCGGAGATATTCCTTGATGTCTTAATACCAATGCTGTTTGACAAGAGGTATTTCATCTAATATGTCTCCAATGTAATTCTCGTATATTGGGGCTTTCTGAATTATGAATTTGATGCAGGGAATCCAACTCCTATCGGATATGCGGATCAATGAAGCCAATGTCGCCAATGCATCAGCGAAGTCATTCCTACCCTGAGGAATATGGCTGAAGGTTATATCTTCAAACTCCAGGGATATTTTGATGACTTACCGATGATAGGGCAGCAAATGCAGTTATTTGGTGTGATATGCCCCAGTGGTTTGTTTGATAACCAACTCAGAGTCTCCAAAGACCAGTAGGTGTTTGATACCCATGAATTGGGCTAATTTCAACCCCATTATGTAGCTTTCATACCCGGTTGTGCTATTGGTGTTGCCAAATTGATGTTTCATAGCCACATGATATTATTTTCCTATACCAAAGATAAGGACTACCCCAGCTCTGGCACCTTCCATGTTTACTGCTCCATCAAAATACATTTTCCATGGTTGGACTGTATTCTCTTGCTGGAGTTGTTGAATTATCATGATCCCAACATCCAGGAAATAAGTCTCCAGGGGGCTCGAACCCTCCTGAAAGTGCTTCAGCTAATTGATCTGCAATGCCTTGACCCTTGATTGACTTCTTAGTCACGTAGACAATGTCGAATTATTGTAGGATCAACTGCCATTTGGACAGTCGACAATTCAATATTGGCTTGTTGAATACGTACTTCATGGGATCCATGTGGGATATGAGGTAGGTCGTGTGCCCATGAAAATAGTGTTGCAACCTCATGGCAGCCCATGATAACGAATATCATATCTTCTCGATCAGGGTGTACTTCTATTCACCACTGTTGAATCTTTTACTGATGTAGTAGATGGCTCTCTCTTTTCTACTATCATCCTTTTGTCCTAGCATGTAGCCCATTGCATTGGCATTGACGGACAGGTACATGAACAAGTGAACTCCTTCCCTTCGGGGTACAAAGATTGGTGCTTCGATCAGCTGCTTTTTGATAGCAAGGAAGGCTTTTTTACAATCCTCATTCCATTTTGCGGAGGAATTCTTCCTTAGTAGCTTGAAGATGGGTTCACAGATTGCTGTGAGCTGGGAAATGAATCAGCTTATGAAATTGATCCTTCCCAGGAACTCACGTATCTCCTTCTATGTTCGAGGTACTGGCATCTTAGTGATGGCTTTGATCTTGGTAAGGTCTAGCTCGATGCCTCGATTACTCACCAAGAATCCCAACAGCTTGCCTGATTTGACGCCAAAAGCACATTTAGCGGGATTTAGCTTGAGGTTGTACTTACGGAACCTGTTGAACAGCTTCTTGAGATGGTCTAGGTGATCATCCTCCGTCCAGGACTTGATGATGATGTCGTCCACATAGACCTCTATCTCTTTGTGCATCATGTCATGAAATAGGGTCATCATGGCTTGATGATATGTGGTCCGACATTGATGAGGTCGAAGGACAACCGTCTATAGCAGAAGATTCCTCAGGGAGTGATGAAAACTATTTTCTCCCAGTCCTTGTAAGACCCCAACTTTTTATAAATAAGATTTAATTTTCTCTATATATTATTTTAAATAGTAAGGTATTGATTAGATAAATGTGATAAGTTATGGGTGATTTATGCAAATTTTACAAAGTAAACAAGTGGTCATAAAATATTCATTGTGTCAGAGAATGTTTGTTTGGTCCGGGAATATTTTTTTTATCGGAGAATATTCGTAAGACGGCGTAGTCATTGGTTGACCTCATAACGGTATAATTGTCGGATATAGAGAGCGACAGAAGTAACCTTTTTATAAAAATAACGACAAAACTTTTACAGTTAAACTATTGAAATACCCGGTGATAAAAGTACAGTAATACGCGGTGTTGCATAGTAGCACATGATATTGCACAGTAATTTCTAGTTATTGATTCTTAGGTAAGAAGTCACTCATTCAATAATTGTTACAGTAATTACTGTTCAGTATTTTATATTTTTGATTCAATAATTACTACATTGATAGTTGAATATTATTCTATATTATTGATTCAATAATTGTCACAGTAACCACTACACAATATTTCATAATATTAAATCAATAATTCTCACTCATATTATTGAAATGATATTATTAGATAGCATTATTGACAATGTTTAGAAAGTTCGGTCGAGGAAAGGGGTTAGGTTATATAATTGCGCGTCAATGAGGAGAAATTCTTATTGGAAAGCCCCCTCTTTCCTGGGAACGACCTGGTTGTCAATATTGTGATTCTATAATATTATTGTGAATAATTGATGAATAAAATAAAATTTGTTGATAAATATGATAAGTAATATTTGTTCAATTTTGATATAAATAGAGGAATTTTTAGTATGAGACATTAGTTGAAAGTTGACATTTTATCTTCTCCGATAAAATATTCATTCAAATATATTATTATAATATTACATTATAATAGTATAATGTAATAATATAATAGTATAATTTTATAATTTAAATAGTAATATTATTATAATATATGAGTTCCACGCATGTGAATTTGTTAAAGGTGAGTGGAGATAGGAAGGTTGCTTTGCATTCCTTTATTTTCCAAGTTAGCGGATGGAGTATTTCTCATTCAAAGGCAATGCAAGCTATGTTTTCTAAGTGTGGGCCCTCAACCTTGAAAATGAGAAGTTAGGCATATGCAGGAAGTTAAGCGGAGGAAAAAGTTGGTAGAGTTAGGCATAGTTATTTTATTTTTCCTCCGAGGTTGCAATATAAAAGGGGAGGCAACCTCCTTCCTAAACTCACCAAAAATCTCAAGCTTTCCTACTGCAATATTGTGAGTAATTCTTTTGAGTATAATAATACTTTGAGTGTAGCTTTTAGTGCAAGATTTTCTCAGGATAATATCCGATATTCCAGACAAATCTAATTTCTACTAAGGTAAAGGATATTATTTTTCTCATAAATGATATTATTTTCTTTCAATATTCGTAAAGAATATTATTTTCTTTCATATTTCATATTATGAAAGTAATAATATTTCATTTCATATTCTTAAATTTAAACTTAATACGGTAAGTATTACTTCTATAATTCCTGAAAATGATTAGAACGTCATTGAATTTTGCACTTCATCTAATATCATTTCACCGGAATATTGGTCTGAACTTTCTTATAAAATTTTTGTCTTTTTATGTAGAGGTACTATTCATACATACGGCACTATTCACGACTACTATTCACGACAAAATTAAAATTTCTTTTCTTTGTCCAAGTTATCTTTTATGGATCTTATTCTTGAAATTGGATCTATGTTTTGATCTTTATTCTTGAACTCTGGATAAATTGAATTATAAATCTCTAATATTTATCCTTTATCTCACTTGATTCATTCTTTATATCATTTTTCATCATCATCTGTCTTAAATTATGGTGAAAGTTATATTTGGCCCGTACTGCAAAAATGAATTGTTGATTGATGAATATCTTTGGCCAATAGAGCAAAGATGAGCTGTTAATTTATGAATATCTTTGGCCTGTAGTGCAAAGATGGACAGGTGTTTGGCATTATCATGGCCACTGGTGATACAAACGAATATCCTTGGCCCATAGTGCATGGATAAATTGTTTATTGAAAATATTATTGATTGGTGTTACAGGGATAAAATATTGATGATGGACTTTTAAATCATAGAAGATAGTAGACATCATTCTTTACTTGACTCTTCTAATGGATTGTTATTTCCGTTGCAGTTGTTGATCTAAAAGTTGTTGTCCATAATATTTTATCTGATTTATTAAAATATAACGATAATTTATTCTTCATTATCGTAGGCATAATATTCTTTACTGGGCTAGTTGAGCTTACCCTTTGCTTCCATTGTTTTCTTCAGGAATTGAGAATATCGCGGGGACTAGTCGGGGAATAGAGTGATGGTCCAAGATAGAGCTGTAGAAGTCCTCATTATTTTATAAAATAGTGTGATAATAATTATAATGGGGACTTATTTGAGTGTTTATATTTTCATATTATGTACGATCTGTATTGAAACTCACAGTTTGTGTGGTCGTATTTTGCACGACCATTTGATATAAAAATATTTGTATTTGAATTCTGTACCATGTATTTGGCTACTCAGAATGGGTTATGTGGACTTATTTTTGGGGCGTTACAGTCTTCTTCAGCAACCATGATTTGATGGTAACCATCAAAGCAATCCATGAATGAATATATGCCATACTACGCTGTATTGTTGATCAGGATGTGGATAAAAGGTACCAAAAAATTGCCCTTGAGACAGGCTTTGTTCAAGTCCCGGTAATCCACACATACTCGTACCTTCCCTCCTGGTTTTGGCACGGGGACTATGTTTGACAGCCACTCCGGGTATGTTGATACCATGATGATACCCACTTTGAATTGTTTAACTGACCTCTTCTTTGACTTTTAGACTCCATTCAAGTTTCAATCGCCTGAGCTTCTGTTTGACTGGCTTGAATCCATCTTTGATGGGCATTCGATGGATGATAATATCAGTAGATAGGCCAATCATGTCCTCATGTGACCATGCAAACACATCCTAAAACTGCGTTAGGAGTTCGATCAGATCGATTTTTTGGTCTTGGGTGAGGTCTATGCCTATCTGGATTTCTTTCATGTTTTCGGAGGTTCCTATGTTGATAGTGGTGATTTGGTCGAGGTTTAGTTTTGGTTTGTCTTCGACCCATTCTTTGATCTCCTCGGGCAGCTCATAGTCATATTCCTCTTCTTGATCAATATACATCAAGTCGAAGTTTAGTTCTACATCAAAGTTGTAGTCATTTTGATAAGGTTGGCATCTCATCAGCAGAGACAAACACATCCAATGCTTGAGTCCTGAAAACAAAAATGCTTTCATTTTAAAATCTACAACTGCTTAAATATACAAAGCATTTGGCAAAGCATGACAAAAGTTACTGCTATAGCTGTGCAATAAAAAATAACAGTAAATGAAAGCATGTTTAAAGGGCAGACGGACTATCTGCCCTTTTACCCTTTTTGACTGAGGTAAGAGACACTGCTCCAGTTATCCAAGGTTAGATTCTCATGAACAGGGAGGATCAAGGAACTGTGCTAGTCTGTCTCATCTCGGATAATGACTGAGACATCCTTTACTATAAAGTCAGGGTTTTTCTTTGAATTGCCCCCTTTTTCCTTCTTGATGTGAGGAATTTGAATCTGATCCTCGTCGTCACTGTCTAGAATCTCATACTTTATACCCTCGTAGTTTATGATAACACGCATGTTAGCAAATGGGTCTCGTCCTTTGTACAGGACCTTTTCTTTTCCCTTTTTGCTATCCATCTCGGATCTGGGAGTTGTTCTCTCACTGGCTGGTATGATGGGAGGAAATAACATGGTTGATACCACAGCTGGGATTTTCCTCATAGGTTTCACCCATCCGACATCCGTAAGTTTTGGCAGCAAAATTATGGAAGTATGATCTTTAGAGTGCTTGACCCGGATGAATAACCCAATCCGGCTCTCCCTTTCTGGCTTGGGATTTGAACTGGACTTCTGATACCTTGTTGATTCTTTCCTAATCCTTTTCCAAGTTGAAAATCCTAAAGATACCATCTCTTGGCCGACTGTCATCACTTCAAGGGAGACCTTTGGCTTTAGGGCTGGTGCTTTGATAGGTAGATACTGAGTATCACTCACTTCTAGGGCTTGAAAACTTGTAGGTTCAATCCTTGCATCCAGGCTGATCACCGGCATATCTCTCTGTAGGCAGACATGGTATTCTGGTTCGATATTGATCCGTGATTAGGTTATCGTTGATAATGTATTTGAGCTGTTGATGGAGGGTGGATGGCACTGCCCTTACCATGTGGATCCATAGCCTGCCCAGCAACAAGTTGTATCCAGTGGTGATGTTGAGCACCTGAAAGGACACATAAAAAGTGTGCGGACCAATCTCCAGAGGAAGCTTGTCTGCGAGATCCATCGAAAACCCGGATGACCACATGACTGATTTTTATCCTGTTCGGGCTGATCTTCATTCTCTCCAAGGTGTCGTATGGACAGATATTGAGGGATGATCCTCCATCTATAAGCACACCTCCGATCACATACCCGAATAACATTACAGCTATATGCAGGGACTTACGATGGCCCGTCCCTTCTGCAGGGATATCATTATCAGTGAAAGATATCACATTGATATTGAAAATATGTTATACCACGTGACAGAATTTCTCAGCATCCACTGTCTTTGGCATGTGGGCTTCTTCCAGTACTTTCACAAGAATGTTGCGATGATCCACTGATTTTAAGACCAAGTCTAGGATGGGCATTTTCTTGGGTATGTCTTTCAGACTTTGCACAACTTTGATTTCGTTGTGTCCTATTTTGTTGAGGAACTCTTCGATTTTCTCTTCAGCACTTTTTCTTTGGCTTTGATGACTGGTTTGATCACCCGCTAAGTCAGGTAAAATGGATTATCCTTTGGTACTATGGCAATGTTGTTTGAGGTGGAACCTTCGTCATTCCCATAGTTCCATGGGACCCTCTTCAGACTAATAGTTGGATACTAAAGTCTGAAGGGCAAGATTAAAGGCTCAGGGTGCGGCCACCTTCACAGGATTTTGTGTTTCTTGGACCCCTTTTCCTGGCAGTACTAAGGGTGTGAGGAATGGCTTCCTGTCACAGGAAACAATAGCCATTTTTTTCTTGATTCCCTTCATCTGGGAGGCCATAATCCTGATTCCCTCTTATCAATTCAAAGCTTTCAATCATGTTCTGAATCAGGTTACGAAGTGCCCAGCAATCTTCAGTGTCATGGCCGGGAGCATTGGAGTGGTACTGATAAATTTGGTCAGGCTTGAATTTTCTGGATCGCGGGTTCAATATGAGTAGTAATTTTGCAACCATTCCCCCGTTGATTAACTTCTAGAGGATTTCCTCCATTAGGCTGATTCAGGTTGGTGAAATTCCTTTGAAATAAGAACTTCCTGCCATCTCGACAATTCTCTCCTTTGACCATTTTGTCAGCCCAGGGTTCATGCTCATGAGATCGGTAGTGATCCTTCTTGGAGATGGGACTGATCTCCGGTGTGGGAGGATGATCGGCATTAGACTGGTTGGCCTGGTTCATCATCTGTCTAGTGATCTGGTGTTGGTATATGATCAGTTTAGCTAATTGTTCAATTTGTTCCTTGATAGACTTAATCTCTTGTTCTATCAGGAATCGCCTTTCGAGACTTCCCAACTGTCTGGGCTGTTGTTGCTAGGATTGAGTTGATTCTCTGATATATCGGAGGTATTTGGATCCTCCTCCATTTTCTGTACTGATTATGTTGACACTCTCCTCTTTGTGCTGAGGGAGGGGATTTTCTTGTACGTGTGGTTGTTCTGGTTTGGTCACCACAATCTCTCCATTGTCAATCAAGTCTTGGATTTTATGCTTGAGAAACTAACTGTCTTGAGTGTCATGGCCTGGGGATCCGAAATGGTAAGCACACTTCTTGCTTGGGTCAAAATTTCGTCCACCAGTGTTGGTTAGTGGAAGGAGTTGAACAATCTTCTTCTGTGCTGTCAACAGTTTTAGCACTATTTTCGAGTGAATCCCTTAGAAGGGTGAAAGTTCTTCGCGCCTGACCTCCATATTTTTCTGAAATGGAGGGTTTGAAGGCTGTGCTGGAGTTTGGAAAGCTGTATAGTTCCTCCTTTGAATGGGCATACTGTTTGACTCACCTCATTGATTCTGTCCTTGTAATACTAAGGACACTTCTTCATCGTTCTTTTTGTATACCCTCCTGAGGATTACTCCCGTAAATTTTGGACTGGATATGTTCAGCAACAGCTTCGAGGGAGGTTAGATCCTTTATCTTCCTGAACTTAATCCCTATTTCTGCCATCTCGCCTTGTTTGATCGTTTCAGAGAATGGTTTTCCTATGCCTGCTACGACCCTCTCATAATATGGAGCTTCTTGAATGTCGATGAAGGTCATGACTATCTCAGATTCAGTCATGGATGGAGTGCCTTGTGCTACAACTTGCCTCCAGCGTTGGGCATATTCTCTGAATGATTCAGTGTTTTGTTTCTTGATTTTGGTTATTTGGTATCTGTCTGGAGCCAGCTGAGATTGGAAGCTATATTGACTGAGGAAAACATATGCCAATTCTTCCCAACTGTGAATTTTGGAGTTGTCTAGACGGGCGTACCAGGCCCTAGCCACTCCGCTTAAACTTTTCTGGAATAACTGCATTCGAAGTTTCTCGTCCTCTGCATAGGATCCGAGTTCTCCAATGAATACTTTCAAGTGGGTATAGGGGTCTCCCAATCCATCAGATTTCTCAAAATCAGGAGTTCTAAATTTTTTGGGATAACGAGCCTCAGGAAAAATACAAAGGTCTGAATAATTGACCCAACCAAAGGCCTCAGTCCCTTTGATAGACCGGATGGTTTCTTTCATTTGCTATACTTTCTTCAGAATGTCACCAGTTTCCTATTCTTTGTTGAGGGTGGTGATTTCAAGGATTTTGTGGGTTGTGTCCTGGTTTTGTGGTCCAGGAATCTAAGTCTCTGCCTTTTCAGTCTCTTGACTGCCACCACTACCACTAGGTGTTCCCGGTTCTGTGTGAGCTTGGGCTTGCTTCCCTTTAAGAGCTTTGCTTTGCTCTCTCAGTAAACTAGCCAAATCTGCTATCTGATTCTTCTGTCCTTCAAACTCTTCGCTAAAGATAGGGGTGGATTCTGGTTGAGCACTAGAAGTCTTGTCCGTGGATGGACTTAGTGTTTTTTTAGACTTAGATCTAGTGACAAGACCAATTTTTTCACCTATAACAAAACGCAGGCGTGTTAATTTTCTGATGTAAATAGAGATAGGATGCATGCCATGATGTATTTTTTGTGGTTTTTTAATCTTATCCTGCAAAACAGAGGTTAGTTGTTTTGATGACAGGATAACATGACATGAATGTAATTTTTTTTTATGATATTTACATTGTGTTCCTTTACATTTAAATTGAAAACTTGACATTGAATTGAAAGAGGAAGGCATGAAGAAGCTTCCCATCGGATTTGGTTAATCAGAGGCTAACCTATCTTAGGCTACTCTCGCGGCTTTTTGGCATGAAGGTCCCCAGATCATCGTAATCTACTAGAGGGGAAATTAATCTGATCTTTCAACTGGAGTGAATCTGGGTGGTGCATTTTCATGAGCCCCCCAGAGACTTAGTTGTCCCCAGAGTCATTACTTATCACCGACGGGTTTTGTCTCCCGAAGGAGGAATCACACAACATACATTCACATACATCGTGCCTCACCGTATGCATATGATGACATTGTTGTGAAGCACTAATATGGGTGCAAAGCACTAAAAACAAGAAAGAATTCATTAACATTCATTTAATGTAAATACGCAGCATTCACGCATTCATTAAATGTAAAGACGCAGCATTTGCGCATTCATTCAATGTAAAGACTCAACATTCACACATACGTAGTTTTGAAAGGGAAATTTTTGAAAAGATTTGAACGAGGCCTAAGCCCTCTACTGTCTCCAGCAGAGTCGCCACCTGTCGATGTCGGGAAAAAATCCGCAGGTCGGGTCACAACCCGAATCTCTCTCTTCTTAAGTTATCTCTATCCTTACTCTTTTTATTTGTGAAAAAGATTTTGAAAGGATTTTTAGAAAAAGGCCAACATGTATCATGTCGACAATTTGAACGTTTTATAGAGTCGCCAGTTGGTAGGTTTGAAATGGTTGTACCAACTCAACCGAGTTTTGTATGGAAGAGGACCCAATTGCTGGACACTGTCGAAACTTGATCTTTGAAACCAAAGTTTTTAGTTCAGGGGCTTGGTTAAGTGTGGGGAAGGTGTTAGGCACCCCAAAACTCTCGTGTAAACACGGTACCACATCTTTTCAATATTTCCCTTAAAATCTGAAATGTGTGTGTGTGAATGCTGGAAGAAAATTGGGCCTATGTTTGATTGAAAGCATGTCTATGCATCGTTGAACCTATATACGAAGTGTTTGATTTGATTTGCAAAAATTCTTTGAGTTTATTTGCAAAAGTATTTGATTTGATTTGTAAAAACTTCTTTTTTCAAAAAGATTATTAAAATGATGTTTTGAAAGAAGGTTTTCAAACCCTTACGCTAACATAGGAATTGAAGTATATCGATACTTTAGTTTTATCTTTTCAGCCTTATGGCTCAATTTGAATGGTGATTGTCGGGCTGCAAAGCATCCTCGACCACAAAATATATACAAGTGTCGGTCTTCTCATGGGTATGATAACCATTGGAGGGACTCTGACAAGACAAGCCACATTTTCATTATATTGAGACCTTAAATCCGGATAACTGTTTTAAGATCTTTTGTATGTAATTTTTACAAAAAAACTGGCAGGGTACATTTGTAAAGTGGAGTTTGTCCATCGTGGGAATCAAATTTTGATCAATTTGATCATGAATCCCACGATTCCTAGGCTCACATAGGGAAGCCAATAAACCTGCACAGCTCAAATTTGTACAGAAATATATCCAAATATCGCCAGAACCAAGGATTCATCAGTAAATCCTGGCTCGCACATGGCCGAAGCATCTCGTTCTCACTAGATAGCGATCTAAGGGCCGCGAGGTAGCTTTTATAACTGAAACTAGAAAAAAATACTAGATTTGAATAAATCTCAGTCATTCTGGTGCAGAAACAGTAAAAAGGCCACAGAATGATCCAGGCTAAACTGGAATGTAAATATATATATATATATATAGACAGAAAATTAGTCAACCAAGACTGGGAAGATAACCCAGTATGGTGAATGTTGCTTAGATATGCATAAATATATATATAAGTAGTAAAAAGGTCATAGAATGATCTAGGCCGAACTGAAATATAAATATAAATATATATAGACAGAAAAGTAGTCAACCAAGACTGGGAAGATAACTCAGTGTGGTGAAGGCTACTTATATATGCATATTTATATATAAAAGTAGTAAAATACCACGGATTTGACATTCGGGCTTGACAGAAATGAAAAGTTAGTATATATACAGCTAAATATATACAAAAAAGGCCAAACCCGGACTGGGAAGATAACCCAGTCCGACGAAGTTGCTAGTAACGAAGATGCAAGTATATAAAAGCTGCTGGAAGCGACGGATCGTCAATCCGAGTTGTAGAAATGACAGAAAATGCATTTAGGTACTAAAATGTACCAAAAGTTAACGGAACTGAGTTCTGGGCATATTTAGAAAACAAAACTTGATATGCAAGTGTATAAAAGTGCGAAGAAGTAAGAATAACTTTCTGATCTTAAAAATACTCACAATGGATTGCTACACGGGCTTTTTGCCAAATCGTTGGCTTTAACGTCCAAATCTACCGGTTATTTTCTAATATGTGGTAGTATGTGGGTATAAATACGTGTTATAGTGAAAAAATTTGGGTTTGGAAGACAAGAAAATAGCCAAAAAACCAAACGGGCAGAGGTTCGGAGCGTTTCTAAATTCTTGAAATAAGAGGGGGGTGCACCTCTATATATAGACCAAGGAGCCTCCACTCTACCTGTTGCTGCAGCAAGTAGAGGTACGGCTCCTGTTGGGTGTTTTCTATACGTACAACACACAAGAATACGTGGTCAACAAGTAATAAAGTGAAAGTAAATTATCGCTCCCACGAGGAATTATTTAATAAGAATCACCAAGTACTAACCCGTAACCAACTCAATCTTATTTAAACGAATGAATTAACAATATATATATAATTACACTACTTCTAATTACCACTAATTAAGTAAGATTACGGAGATTTAAGATCACAACTTCATTTATTACTTCACTTAAGTTAATACACTTCCTATCAATTATAATCACTATTCTAAATTGTTAATCAAGAACACTTAAGCAGATATAACCATCTCCCAATGCATTATACCCAAACACACTCGCATCCACAGATGATAGAATTAAGCAAGACACCCTAAATAACTAATCTACTATATCTCTATGTGAATTACAATTAACAAGGATTTCACACACAAGTTCTCTATCAGATTACATATGGCGTAAAGGTATATTCCTATCCTAAACACAAATCATGCAGAAAACACAATCACATGCTATGATGATCAGATCTAAATCTATATGTCCTCTCCCGATTTCATATAGATTATCACGGTAATTGGTAGCTAAGAAATTAAACAATTAATTCCAAATCACAATAGACAATCTCAACAATAGATTATAATAATTGATAGAGAAGCATATTAAAATAAACTACATAATAAGATCCATTATAATCTTAAACAAAAGATTTAAGTCATTAATATTGAATCAAACCCAAGAATCCACAATTGAATAAACATTAAAAGAATACAAATAGAAATAGAGAAGAGAATTGAATCTGTTGTCAGTCAACAAATCTCATGCGCCTTCTTGCTCCTACTCTTAATCTTCAATGGTTTCCAATATGCTTCAATCTCCAACCCTTTTCTACCTAGGGTTTTTTATTTAATTGAAAACTACTCTAAAACTAAACTAATTTAATCTACTAATAAAACTAAGCTATATCTAATATATTCCTCTGCTGCCGCCTACTAAACTATATATATATATATATATATATATATATACTAGCAGCCTTCATTTTGTATCTAGTTAAGTATATTCCTTTATATATATATATATTAAATGAGTAACCCACTATCTCTCCAATTATCTTCCATGCCAATTCGAGTCAAGAAATGATATTAAGCAGCTTGATTGCACCTCCCCTTTTCATGCATCCGAGTCATACTAGGAAAAGAAGTCAGCAGCTCTCCAAATTGATAGCCCAAAGTTCATGTGCAAGAAAAGGAACGTGCCAGTACTGCCGCCTCCCCGCCCCAGCGAAGTCTCCAAGCAACAAGCCCCACCCCAGTGGGGGTGGGTACTGCCCAATCAAAATTCTTTGTTGATCCTCCTCTGCAAGCTAGCTGCATGGGCCCATGATACTTATCTTGCTTGCATGATTTCATGGATGCCTCCTCAACTGCATGTTTGAGCTACTAGTTCACTAAATCAATGGCCCACATATATACTGAATCATTTTGAGTCCGTGAGCTGCTTGGCCTATAAGTGAGCTTCCTCCAATTTTGAATGCATGCACGGCTTTGCATGGATATGAACATATAATTAGAAGGCCCACTTGATAATTATTTTGCATGGCAACCAAACCGTGGCCCACTTTGGTGAGCATGATGATGATTTGAAGGATTTTAGTTGCCACATGCTTTCATTGATGTAGGAATATTTTAGCAGGCCCATATGCTTGGCAAGTAACTCTTAATCATGTTTGAGGCTAAATTTCTTAATCCGTGTGTAGCCCACATCAACTAGGAATTTGATCTTTTAAAGCTCCTTTCGCATCCAATCTATTACCTGCACATAAACGTATAAACTCAGTAGAAATGATAGGCAAATTACTCAAAAACATTTAGAATCAAGCTATAACGACTACCGATTCGTAGGTATTAAACCCACTCATCAAATACCCCCAAACTTCAGACTTTGCTTATCCTCAAGCAAACACACAAATTATATATATTCATTCTTTAGCAATGATCCACTCAAGCAATGACTCAATATGAATTTGAACACTAGCCTCAAAGGTTGCAACAAATGATAACCCAAAGAAGATTTCAAAACAATGCCATGTCTAAAATTTCAACGACTTTCATCAGTTCCACATCTACTCATGATCTTTTAAGTGCGTGTGTGCATCCAAACTTTCAACTAGTCATGATTTAGCTAAAATCAACCAACACTCATAAAATATTTTTAAAAATAACTCTCAAAACTTCTTATCACATCAATCACCGCTAATATAGACAAAGCACAAATATTTCTTGAGGATCAACGGATATTTAAACATTTAAGCACGTATGAACCTTTCCCAAGTATTTTAAAAATACATCTTTTCGATATTTTTAGTGAGTGCGTTTTACACTCCATCTCACTTTTCATTTCCATTAGCCTAGTGCGTTTTACGCTCCATCTCGTGCCTGTGTTTATGGGGAGTGTGTTTTACGCTCCATCTCGACCCACCACATGATTCAATTATTCAACTCGGGAAGGTTCCAAATTGTTTTTCAAAAATACCCCAAGATTTCCCCCCAAACTTATGTGAGTGCCTAATTTTCACTTTGAATGACGCTCAAATAAGATTTCTCAAGTTGTAATGATATATTTCATAAGCATTTAGTAAAAAAAAATCAATCCCAACTGGCTAAACAAATGAATATGTGTATAGAAGTTCAAAAAATTTCACAAGTAGTGTGAAACCAACTAATAAGTTGAAATATAGACTAAGCATGCTCATCAATTCTCCAAGAGTTAAAAACTCATTAACCACCCATTTATCATTGACCAAAATCAAATTCCATCAAAACATTGTCCAAGTAAATACCAAACATGACAAATACCCCCGAACTTAAAACAGACATTGTCCTCAATGACTAAGATAGGAAAAAAAATAAAGTAGAGGACTTCCCTGAAAATATAGCAATTTTCCTTCTTGTATGCTATGTCTAAATAATAGGCTAGGCACATTGGAATGAGTCGAGCACCACACTTGAGTTGGACTTGACTAACCTGTGAACACAATAGAAGCAAGTTTATTCGATCCTAATAAATTTAAACCTAAAAAAAATAAAAACTAAAAATTAAACTTGGGTTGCCTCCCAATTAACGCTTGATTTATAGTCCTTCAGCCAGACTTTGTCTCATCAATGCTATCCAATTCCTCTTTGAAAGTTGAGGAACCCTCCATCCATCAGTAATAAATTATCCTTTTGGAGGTTCCCACAGGCGATGGACAGTGCATTGAAGTCACCTAGCATGCTCTAATTCGGTATGATCTCATTTAAAAACGTCCAACAGCTAGGAGTATTCTCCATTGTGTATGTGAGTACATTGGGGCATGGAAGCTTGTCAAACACAATGGGCTCTTCATCTATCTTCTCTTTCTCGTCCCACCATGGCTTCAACATTATACTTGCTCTTATGTCATAAAGAGCTTCGTCGATGACATGACAACTCAGCGGGCATGGTTTTGTAAATCTGACTGAGTCTTTGATCTTTGGTGGAGACCCATTTAGATCTTTGTCGACCTCTATTTCATTATCCCCAATTGTCTCCTCTCTTTCGATATCTTGTGGCTCATCCAGCTGTAGGTTCGGTTCGGGTTCTCTATCAGTTTCGTCATCCATGTCATAAAGCCAAGTGTTTGGAGGAAGGTTGTTTGAGGCTCTGGTCATTTGCTCTATCTGATTCCCAAGATTTTGAATTGACCTCTCTTGAGTAATCTGCCTCTCCTCATTCGACGCTATGAACTTGGACAACAATTCCCCCAGCCTTGAATTATCTGTTTGTATTTCAAAATCCATGTATTGAGAACCATTGGTTGAGGCATTGGTGAGTTGTTTCATCTGATTATTAAGATTTTGACTTGATAACTCCTGACTAATCCTCCTCTCCTCTAGGTCTGCTATGCCCTTCAACAGTAGTTCCCTCAGATTTGGCTTTTCTTCTTGTGGCATTAGAGATGGACATGAAAATTCTGGTGTGTATAATGGATTTGGAGCGTAGTATTGATCTTCATAATTGTAGCTCTATGAAGAATCCAGGTGATACCCCCAATCTTGGTAATAGTTATGATCAGCATTGTTGAAGAGGTAATCACTGCTATATTGTACCGGTACAAAACTGATGGTGCATTGATGACTCGGATGATTGCTAGCACAATAATTACACGTAACAGCAATTCTTCGACTCCGTTGGGCTGCAAGAACATCCAACTTCCTCGAAAGTGCCTCAATTTGTGCTGACAATGCAAAAAATGCATTAAGTCTATCAATCCCTACATCCCTTGGTTGAGACGTACTCAAATATTGCCATTAATAATTGTATCCAGCCATGGTACCTGAGAAGAGAGTTAAATAGGAAGAGAATTAAATAAAATAAAAAATGTTTAAATTAAGACTAATTTGATTGAAATTAATATTGGCAAATAATTATTAAATTAATTCACAGGCAACGGCGCAAAAAAACTTGTTGACTGTTTTCTATACGCACAACACGCAAGTATACGCGGTCAACAAGTAGTAAAGTGAAAGTAAAGTATCGTTCCCACGAGGAATTATTTAATAAGAATCACCAAGTACTAACCCGTAACCAACTCAATCTTATTTAAACGAATGAATTAACAATATATATAATTACACTACTTCTAATTACCACTAATTAAGTAAGATTACGGAGATTTAAGATCACAACTTCACTTATTACTTCACTTAAATAAATACACTTCCTATCAATTATAATCACTATTCTGAATTGTTAATCAAGAACACTTAAGTAGATATAACCATCTCCCAATGCATTATACCCAAACTCACTCGCATCCACAGATGATAGAATTAAGCAAGACACCCTAAATAACTAATCCACTATATCTCTATGTGAATTACAATTAACAAGGATATCCCGCACAAGTTCTCTATCAGATTACATATGGCGTAAAGGTATATTCCTATCCTAAACACAAATCATGCAGAAAACACAATCACATGCTATTATGATCAGATCTAAATCCATATGTGCACTATCGATTTCATATAGATTATCACGGTAATTGTTTGCTAAATAATTAAATAATTAATTCCAAATCACAACAGACAATCTTAATAATAGATTATAATAATTGATAGAGAAGCATATTAAAATAAACTACACAATAAGATCCATTGTACTCTTAAACAAAAGATTTATATCATTAATATTGAATCAAACCCAAGAATCCATAATTGAATAAACATTAAAAGAATACGAATAGAAATAGAGAAGAGAATTGAATCTGTCATCATTCAACAAATCTTATGCGCCTTCTTGCTCCTACTCTTGATCTTCAATGGTTTCCAATATGCTTCAATCTCCAACCCTTTTCTAACAAGGGTTTTTTATTTAATGGAAAACTACTCTAAAACTAAACTAATTTCATCTACTAATAAAACTAAGCTATATCTAATATATTCCTCCGCTGCCGCCTACTAAACTATATAATATATATATATATATATATATATATATACATTAGCAGCCTTCCTTTTTGTATCCGGTTAAGTATATCCCTTTATATATATTTTAAATGAGTAACCCACTATCTCTCCAATTATCTTCCATGCCAATTCGAGTCAAGAAAGGATATTGAGCAGCTTGATTGCACCTCCCTTTTTCATGCATCCGAGTCACACTAGGAAAAGAAGTCAGCAGCTCTCCAAATTGATAGCCCAAAGGTCGTGTGCAAGAAAAGGAACGTGCCAGTACTGCCGCCTCCCCGCCCCAGCGGGGGTCTCCAAGCAACAAGCCCCGCCCCAGCGGGGGTGGGTACTGCCCAATCAAAATTCTTTGTTGATCCTCCTCTGCAAGCTACTGCGTGGGCCCATGATACTTTTCTTTCTTGCATGATTTCATGGCTGTCTCCTCAAATGCATGTATGAGCTGCTAGTTCACTAAATCAATGGCCCACGTATATATATACTGAATCATTTTGAGTCCGTGAGCTTATTGGGCTAGAAGTGAGCTTCCTTCAATTTTGAATCCATGCACGGCTTTCCATAGATATGAACATGTAATTAGAAGGCCCACTTGATAATTATTTTGCATGACAACCAAACCGTGGCCCACTTTGGCGAGCATGATGATGATTTAAAGGATTTTAGTTGCCGCATACTTGCATTGATGTAGGAATATTTTAGCAAGCCCACATGCTTGGCAAGTAACTCTTAATCATGTTTGAGGCTGAATTGCTTAATCCATGTGTAGCCCACATCAACTAGGAATTTGATCTTTTAAAGCTCTTTTCGCATCCAATCCATTACCTGCACAAATACGTATAAGCCCAGTCGAAATGATAGGAAAATTACTCAAAAAATTCATAATCAAGCTATAACGACTACCGACCACGGCGGGTTCTGTAGTCTCGAAGTATGTGCACTCCGAGCAACGCGAGGTCGAAGTCAAAACTTTATAACTTTTGATCGGAGCGTCAGTTTGAGGCGTGCGATACCTTTCCAGAAATCCCTCACTGAGAGTGTCACAATGACATGGGATAAAATATTTCCCATGTCCAAGAAGAAGGGTTCATAACCAGGTCTTCGATTCCCCGTAGTTTGTCCGTTGAGCTGTCTTGCGCTATTTGCACTCGGGATCATCCTTATGGTTTGTTCTGACCTTGGTGGCATCAATTCATCTTGAGTTTGACCGAATCGGCTTAGAGTTGGTAAAATAACCGTTTTGCCCCTCACGGGATGGCCTTCAATGTCGGTATGGCCTTCGATTGACTTCCTAGGGTTGTTTACAAGACATGTATCCCATTCGAGTCTGTTTGTCCTCAGTGTTGTCTCTGAGGTTAACTTGGTCAGTCCAAATTTTCCTCTGGAGATGTTGTGAGGCTTCAGGATTATTTCCGAAGTTGACCTGACCTCCCGGGTTAAGACCGGGGATGACCTGTACCTCCCAGGTTGAGACCGGGGATGATTTGTACATCCTGGGTTGAGACCGGGGATGACCTATACTTTCCTGGGTTGAGATCGGGGCTGATCTGTACCTCTCGATGTCAGACCGGGGCTGATATATACCTGTCGAGTTGAGACCGGGGCTGACCTGTACTTCCCGGGTTGAGACCGGGGCTGATCTATACCTCTTAGTGCTGAGACTGGGACTGATATGTACCTCCTGGGTTGAGATCGGGGCTAACTTGTACCTCCTAGGTAAAGATTGGGGCTGATCTGTACCTCCCGGGTTGAGACCGGGGCTGACCTGTACTTCCCGAATTGAGACTGGGGCTGATCTGTACCTCCCGAGTTGAGACCGGGGCTGACCTGTACTTCCCAGGTTTAGACCGAGGCTGATCTGTACCTCCCTGATTGAGACCGGAGCTGACTTGTACTTCCCGGGTTGAGACCGGGACTGATCTGTACCTCCCGGGTTGAGATCGGGGTTGATCTGTACCTCCCAAGTTAAGATCGGGGCTGACCTGTACCTCCCGGGTTGAGACCGGGGCTGACCTGATGGCCCGGTATTGAGACCGGGGTTGAATTGACGGCCCGATATTGAGACCGGGGTTGAATTGACGGCAGATATTGAAATCGGGGTTGAATTAACGGCCTGATATTGAGACCGAGGTTGAATTGACGACCCGGTATTGAGACCGGGGTTGAGTTGACTGCCTGGTATTGAGACCGGGGTTGATTCAAAAGATAATTTTGCCCTCCTACAGTGTTAGTAATAGGGAAAGAAAATTTCGAGTGTCTACAGGTTCTATTTTATTATTATAGATATATATATATATATATATATTGATATAAATATATAAGTATATATATATACTTATATAATATTAAAGCAAGAAAAAGCCACAGATCTACGATCCAAGCACAACTAATCAGTATATATATATATATATATACTTATATATATATTAAAGCAAGAAAAAGCCACAGATCTACAATCCAGGCACAACTAATCGATATAAATATTAATACATATATATATTAAAGCAAGAAAAAGCCACAGATCTGAAGAGATCTTATAGCTTTGCACGAGATGAGCTATCGAACGACTTTAAACGTCCTTAAACTCGATTTCCACCGGTGAAAACTTGATATGTTGTAGTATATATGTATATGAAGGCTTACAAGTGAGATTTACAAGTTTAGAAGCAAGATTTGAGGGATTTTTGCACTACAAACCCGAATTCTCTCCCTTCTCTCTCTCTCTTCTCTTTTTTTTTTCTTTTTCTTCTCCTTCCTATACAAGCTGATGGGCACCTGATATATATAGACTAGGCTTTTGTAGTTAGACCTGCGACTTCCACTAGTATACCTGCAGAAATGCCTAAGAGGGCCCTGCCTCGAAGTATGTACAATCTCGATTGACGTAGAGTCCTCCAAAATGCTTGTAACTTGCAATTCGGAAATTCGATGGAGATGTTCCATACCATTCCGAAAAGCTCTCTTCGAGAGCTACGCAATGACGTAGGGTTTGTCCTTTTATGAATCTAGGAAGATGGGTTCATGACCAAAATGGCATTTTTTGGGTCTTCGCAGGTATTCCGTTGAGTAGTTTTGCGTAGTTTTCACTCGGAAGTTCTGCAATAGCTCTTTGTAACCCTTTTTTTAGCTATTTTGTGGTTGTTGAAGTTGACTCATTAAATGACCATTTTGCCCTTTCGGGGGTTGTCTCCAGGGTTAACGGGGCTTTTGGCTGTCATTTGGGGTTATCTCCGAGGTTTGATCGCAGTAGGTTATATTTTTCCTCAGTGTCTCTGAGGGTTGATTTGATATCTTGGGGCTGTCTTTGGGGTTGGATTTAATGTTGTGGTCCTCCAAGATTATCTCTAGAGTGTGAATAAGACGCTTTTACCCTCATGCATAGTTAGTAACAGGAAAATAAAATTTCAAGGGTCTACAATGATTTTAGTAATTAAACGTTGATTAAAAGTATTTAAACTTAAAACTTGAAATTCAAAATCATAAACCGTGAATCGTATTCGAGTTTAACGCACGTCTTAAGGTTACATGGTAAATAACAGACATGCGTGATACGAGAATGTTAAGAAATGAAGATAAAATTTTTGTAATTCTTATAAGGGGTCTAATGTCGGGAATTCGGGGGAAATATAACCAAACTAATGAATTAATTAGGGTTACGACTATTGTTATATGTTAACGATGATTGATGAGTGTAAGTTTATGACGTATTCATGTTAATAAGCCATAATAAAATGATAACTACCTTAAACGAATGTTATTAATGAAATAAATTCGATTAAGCTACAGAAGAGAAAAAATTTGGTTTAAACAATGTGCGTAGATTGTTTAGTAGCTCATTACAGTGTGTTATATGAATATATCATGTAGAAACTGTAAAGACCGAGAATGGTTGAAATTTAATTTGAAGACGCTTGAAGGCAAGTTCTTCTAACGCTTGTCTGACCTTCGTGTTAGTTAAGTTTCTATGATTCTTATTATAATATGCATGAATTCTTTTACGAAATAGTCGATGCAAATTTTAACTTGGCTAGACTAACCTTAAGAGTTTGATTGATTTGTTTACAAATCTTTCATACTAGTATTGATAGTGCTATCTTACGCCAATTGTTTGGTACGGATTCAAAGGTAAACCTGAGTATGAATAAACAAAGGTATTTTTCGTCGTTTATTTGACGGGCACGCGAGGTTGCCAAAACTTAAACGTAAATACGTTTAACGAATGAGTGTTAATCAACATAGAGTACTATAGGCTGATCACCTAGAAGTGCTCATAAGTTATGTCGGATGTACGGTCTTAGTGCCATTATATCCTTTTTATGAATTAAAACCAAACGAGAATGTTCATGGTCTTTTGACCTACTCAGAATTCTTAACTGTATATATATACTTTGGAATTATTTTAAGATAATGAAAAGTGTTATTTCGATTGTTGAAAGTACTTCATAACTACTTTTTCAGTTATTGAAGATTTAATCTATGATTCTTGATTTTTTGGTTGCTTATATATTGTTAGACTTGCTGAGATAGTTATGCTCACTTCTTGCTTGAATTATATGATTGCAGCTAAGAATGAATGAACCGAAGGATCCGGTAAGGATAAGGCCAAAGCCAAAATAGATAAATAGCTATCCTTTAATAGAATAGTGTATGTAATGAACTTATACTATGACAATAAAATATGTAATGGTTAACAGAACCTGGGAAGGATTTATTATTATTATAATATAAATTTAGTAAATATGTTCATTTTGATGCGGTTTTATTGGATTGAATGTATAGTTAGTAATACCGTGTAGCACCATATCTGTGGGTTGAAAGTACCCGAATTTGGGGGCGTCACAGGTTGGTATCAAAGCTTTTGGTTATAAAACTTAAGGGGGGGAGAACCTTAGGATATAACCTCGGTAATAGTAGAAGAATTTAGAAGTGAATGAATTCAAATAGAGTTCTTAAGTAAGTAGTGTGTAAACTCATTATCGAAAGATATAAAAGATGGAAGTTAACCCTAAATAAATTAAATGTGATTTGTGCTTATAATATTTTGTATTATGTACTAATCAACATGTTATGTGTTATTGTAGATGTTAGGCCATAGCTCTATGTATAAGGATATACATATGGTTAGCGATGAGTCGGTGAACAGGATAAAGCCAATACCGATGTCGGTGGTAGAGGTACCGATAGTGCAGGTTGAGGAGTCAGAACAGGAGGAAGATTCGTCCGAGTATCTAGGATCAGCATCATATCTTGATGTGATGGTGTGACGCCCCCAAATCCGTGTTCTCTAACATCGGGTTCAGTGCTCACGATCCATCATCATCATAAGCATTCTATAAACTATTGCAGAATAATAAACATAAATTGTTCATTATAATAAAGTCTTACAACAATATCCCAAGGCCTATTAACCTCAAACTTAAACATACCTCACTTAAGTTACACGTAGTAACACAAAAGGTTTACAATATCAATGTACATAATGTCTCTAGGCTTAGCTGAAATAAATGTCATGATATAGCAAGGGTAAGCAACTAATTTGCTTAGCAAGTTTAAATACAAAGGAGATATATCATGATTAGAAAAGAATTTAGCTTTTAATGTTCAACAAGATAAATTGATTACGAAAGAACGTGAATAAAGTCTCGATAACTAAATATTCAAATAATTGAATAATAGATGCTGAGTGGTCAAAATGACTATGAACTTATGCGAAGGTTGTCAGTTTTTAAACTGGTCCTTTCAGTAAGTTTTGGTAAGTAAGGGGATCAGCCTTCTATACCCGGTGAAATATGCATAAATACATAATATACGAGCAACAATTATTTTCTAATAATGCTTTAATCAAATTGTTCTTTTTTCTCAGTCAAGACCAATTCAATTGGTTAGGAATAGCTTTCAAAATATAATTTGATTTAACAAATTTAAACATGCTTGATCTAGCTGATACAACTAGAATAGATCTATGTCATAAACACTTCATGAATGAAAGAGCCTTAGCTAATTCACAGTTCAATAATATTAGAACATGAATTCAATTGCACAAAGTCCGAATATCAATAATCAGTGTAGATGTGAATAATCAACAATAATTATTCACTAACATGCTTTGAAAATAATAACTCAAGTTAGAGTTAGAGAACTTGCCTCGATCGCGGTCTACTGGTACGCAATTAAGTTTAACTTCATTAGAGAAAAGACCTATAATTGATCTTTCCATTAGTTATAGCATATAATCACTTATAGTATCATTACTCTATATTAAATTGTCTAACATTTAATCACATAATCAAGTATTAGACATTACATTAAAGTCTTAGTATTATTATCATCCCTTGATAATCTTTTAATCACTTCATTGCTTAATCTTTCCTTATATAAGTTCTTCTTTATAATCCGGTAGACCGAATACTAAATACGGCAACCCAAATACTAATCCAGCAAACCAGATGGCAATCCAGCAACCCATATTGCCAATCCAGCAACCCAGATAGCAATCCACCAAACCAAATTCAAATCCAGCAAACTGGATTCAAATCCAACAACCCAGATAGCAATCCAGCAAACCAAATTCAAATCTAGCAAACTGGATACAAATCCAGCAACTTGGATTCCCTTTTCCAACATACTAGATACTACATATAGCCCATTGAATGTCTAATTCATCAAACCATATTCATAAAATAAATTACTTCTCTAATTTATTCATTTTATCTCCCGTTTAATATTATTAGTTAATTAGTAATATCTTAAGCTAATATTATTAATCTCCCAATAATATTTTAGTCGAATATTATTAATTATATATTAATAATATTTTAATCTAATATCATTAGGTATGTAATAGTATTTTAAATCATTTATTAAATTACTAAATAATTTATTTTAATTATTTACCCTTTACTAATTAATTTATTTAATCATCCTAAAGTGCCATAAACATTATATCTCATCAACAATGACAAAAACTGCATCATAAATCTGTATATACCATATTTAGGGTTTTCAAGCCATAAATTCCTATTTTTCTAATTTTCAACATCACATAATTAATTTAATTTATTTATCCATAATATCATTATTTATATGAAAAATAGCAAAACACCTCTAAAATTATTTCTTTTCTGGAAAGCGACTAAATATAGTTCCCTTATGAAAATATATTTTTCCTGGAATTGTTAAAATCCATTACTATATTTAATTAGTCCAAAACAGCCAAATCTTGCTACATTTATCATAAATTCAAACTTTGTCCAAAACTTCCGAAATTTTCAAGGTATGTTCCTGTCATATACATATACTTCTAGTGAAAATTTCAAAATTATTGGAGTTAATTACAAAGAATTATTCGGGTGTACTTTTGAAAGTAGTAATTGGCCGTAAAATCCATAACTCTCATTGTACATAGCCAAAAATTCTCATTGTTTTACAGGACTTAGATAGCTTCTCATATTATCATTCCAAATTTTCTCAAAATTTTTAAAGCTCTGAAAAATAGCGAAATAGTCCCTGGAAGTTGCTGGTCAGCGAGATAGTTTACCCTTTTTGTTCACTACCCAGACTGTTTTGACTAAAATAGTCACCACGATTTGTAAAAATATTATTTTTGAGTGCTACAACTTGGGTTTACTAGTTAACGTACATATCTAGCACCCCTCTTTGACGGATCACAAAAAAAGGTGTAGATTTTAAATGGTAGTTGATCAAAGGGAGAAAAAGATGGGGTTTTCTCAAGATCTTAACCCTAGTTTTTCTTTCCTTCCATTTGTTCAACTTTTTAACACTAAAATAAGTAATATCTAAACATAAAACACTATAAATCATGTATATCTAGAGTTTTGAAGTTAGAGAACACAAAAAAATCCAGATTCCATTAAACTATCAAAAGACATGGATCAAAAGCTTTAAGTTTTAGGGTTTTACCTTGATTTGTTTGCTAATCTTCTTACTTTCCCAAAATATGTGATAAATCTTGGATGCATAGAAGATTGAACTCCTTCTTCCTCTTCTCCTCTTCTAGCCGAAATCTCTGTCTCTCTTTTTCCTTTCTATTTTGCTAGCTAGTTGTAAATGAGATGAAAGAGATAGGAAATAGATTTTTTGGTTGTTAAAAAAATGTATAGATAGGTTTTGTATATCTGGTATACAATCACCACATTCTTACTCTTTCTCTCTCTCATTTATTAAGTGCTTACTTGCAAGTTTGGATAAAAGTGTTGGTGAATTCCAAAAGTGACAAGCAAGGGGAGTTGGTGAGCGTTTCGTAAATCCCATCATTACATACATTCCCCCTCCTTTTTCTCCCTTATGTGTCCGGGCACTATGCCCCTCTTTTGCCCCATCTTTAGTTTAGTTTTTAATGCTTTATTTACTTTATTAAATGTCCAAAAAGTCATTCACTTGTTGGGCTAACTTTGGGTCATCATTTTCAGTTATTTTGGGCTTCCTAACCATTTACTTAGGCCATATAAATATACATAGTCCAATACTTTAAATTTTATCTTACCCTAATCATTTAATTACCCTATATTTATAATTCAATTCCTTCTCATGTACATTTAATTTCATAACCCAATTAGACTTACTTTAATTAGGTTATAAAATTAATTAATTGGGATATATAAAATAAACCTCTTAGGGTTTGTACATATCTTAAGTACTAATATTCTCTCATACCATAACCCTTAGGTTATTCAATTCTCATACCTACTATATATTTAGGTTATGTAGCTTTTCTTTTTAATTATCTCTATAAAATAAATAAACATATATACATAGTTACAGTTCACATATTTATTTAAACACCTAGTCATTCCACACATGACACAAGGTTTTCAATATCATTAATATTTAATTAATATATCTATTTACAAAGTGACTTGGAATTCTTGGTTATTACATTCTCCCTTCCTTAAAAGAATTCTGTCCCCGGAATTTCACTTAAGGTTACTAAAAAAGATTCAGATAATTCTTTCTCATCTTTTCCTCGAGTTCCCACGTAGCTTCCTTAGTATTGTGGTTTCTCCAAAGTACCTTGACAGAATGTATAACTTTGTTCCTTACTTTTTGCTCTTTCCTATCCAATATTTCTACAGGAATTTCCTCGTATGATAAATCTTTCTCGACTTGAATCGGCTCATACGATATCACATGCTTGTAATCTGGCTTATACGGTCATAACACCGACACATGAAATACATTATGAATATGTTCCAGTTCAGGAGGTAGAGCTACCTCGTACGCCACTTCGACTATCTTCTTCAGTATCTCAAATGGTCTAATAAACCTCAAACTTAATTTACCTTTCTTTCCAATTCTTATCTTCTCTTTTCCAAGAAGATACTTTTAAAATACATAACTTCCCACTTCAAAGTCTCTTTTCTTGCAATGAAGATCTGCATACTTCTTTTGACGATCCTGAGCTGCTACTAGTTGAGCTCTTATCACTTTAATGATCTCTACTATCTGTTGCACCAATTCTGGCCCCAATAGTCCTCGTTCACCTACCTCATCCCAACATAAGGGCATTCTGCATTTCCTTCCATAGAGGGCTTCGTACGGTCGCATTCCAATGCTTGTGTGATAAATATTGTTATATGCAAACTCTACCAGTGGAAGATGATCTTACCAGCTTCCCTTGAAGTCCATCACACAGGCTCTGAGCATGTCTTCTAATGTTTGAATCGTTCTCTCGCTTTGCCCATCTGTCTGTGGATGATATGCGGTATTCAACCTTAGCTGTCCCCATTCTTTCTTGAAAACTCCTCCTAAAGTTTAACATGAAGCGCAAATCTTTATCAGACGCAATTGATACTGGCACTCCATGTCTCAAAATTATTTCTATGATATACAATTTGGCTAACTATTCCAAATTATACGTGATTCTGATCGTCAAAAAGTGTGTTGACTTTGTATGACGATCAACTATCACCCATATGTTATCATAACCTTTCTGTGTTACTAGAAGTCCTACCACAAGATCCATCGTGACGTGCTCCTACTTCCAGTTTGGAATTTCTAATGGCTGTAATAATCCACTTGGTCGTTGATGCTCTACCTTAACTCTTTGATAAGTTAAACATCTACTAACGCATTCTGCAACCTCTCTCTTCATATTCGACCACCAATAATGTTGACGCAAATCTTGGTACATCGTTGTGCTTCCTGGGTGTATTGAGTATCTCATATTGTGCGCTTCTTGTAAAATCTCTTCTCTTAACTCTAGTGCTGAAGGAAGCCACACTCGTTCTTCAAACCTCAACAATCCAATGCCATCAATCTTATACTTCAACTCTTCACCTTTAGCTAACCTCTACTTGATGTTACCACATTCTTCATTATTCTCTTGTGCCTCTTTTACCTTGTCTAATAAGGTTGGACTTGCTTCCATTTATATTACTCTATCCGAATTCTTTGGATTTTTCACCTCCAACTCCATTTTCTCCATTTCTCTTACTAATTCTTCTTGCTCTGTCAATACAAATAACTTTTCTCTGCTCTTCCTCCTTAATGCATCTTCCACTATATTGGCCTTTCTCAGATGATATAGAATATCACAATTATAGTCCTTGATCAATTCTAACCATCTCTTCTGTCTTATATTAAACTCCGTTTGTGTAAATATATACTTCAAACTCTTATGATCTGTGTATATCTCACACTTTTCTCCATAGAAATAATGTCTCCAAATCTTAAGGGCAAATACTACCGTAGCCAATTCTAGGTTATGGGTAGGGTATCCCTTCTCATAGTCCTTTAATTGCCGTGACGCGTACACAATGACTTTACCATTCTGCATCAATACACAGCCTAGTCCCTTGTGTGACACATCACTATACACTGTACAACCTCTCGTACTATCTGGTTAAGATAACACAGGTGCTTCACTAAATCTCTTCTTCAACTCTCGGAAACTCTTTTCACACTTTTTTGTCCACACATATTTAACAGTCTTCCTCGTCTGATTAGTCAATTGGTGTCGCTATCTTAGAGAAATCCTGAATAAACCTCCGGTAATATCCTGCCAATCCCAAGAAACTTCTAACTTCTGTCGGTGTCTTCGGTTGTCCCCAAATTTTCACCGCTTCTACTTTCGTTGGATTAACAGAAATTCCCTTGTTGTAGATGACATGTCCCAAAAACTGAACTCTCTTCAAACAGAATTCACAGTTTAAAATTTCGCATATAGCTTTCTCCCTTCTTAATGTTTCCAATATAATCCGTAGATGTTCTGTGACGCCTCCAAATTCCAGGACCGCCACTTGGTCTCTCGAATTCGGTTCATCACGTGCTCATGGTAATACATCGCAATAATAATAACTAAATATCACACAATCACAGCGGAAAATCTATTCTAGAATAATTTACAATGATTTATTATAATTATTCCCCCAAGTCTCGCAACCTACAGTACTTAATAGATTACATACTAATATCAATTAACGACTTACTACATAATCTAACTTAAGCTTAAACATAATCAAATCCAGTCTTACTTCATAATCTTAATACAACATTAAAATATATAAAAAAAAACATAAAAGAGACAAGCTAGTTGGTAGCCTTGCCCTTGCCCTTATCAACGCCCGAAGGTTCGCCCTGCTCTGCCTTAACTGAAATGTTTTAGGGAAAGCAAGAATGAGCACAAATTGCCCAGCAAGTAATATACGACAAGGGTAAGTGATATAATTCTCAATTCCCGAAAAGGTATAGAAAAGTTTGATAGTTCAAGGATAGCAAGAGTATCAACAGTTCTCAATAACAGTCGCTAAGGACAGAATAATATCAATATGATTCAATAATAATTCAATTCAAGATTTCAAGATAACTGAATACTGAGCAGTCACTAAGGACTATGAACTTCCACAGGATTTGACAGTAATAAACTGAAAATCCAACAAAAACAGATACAGCAGGTGATCAGCCTAAAGTACCCTCGTTATGCATAACAATCAATCATACTCAAGTGTGCGCGTCGGTTCTCCGACAGTTATAGTTTGTTCTTCTCAGTCAAATACAAGATCCCGCACCAATCAATTGGTTTGGGTCGCTTTTCAATAATATAAGTCTAGCCGAATCAAATGGCATAGACACTTTCACAATATTCAAGAACAATACTAAGTTCAACATGTATAATAGCTTTAATGAATTAAGAGTTCAAGTATGCTAATTCAATTCAACAATTTAGTAAGAAACTAGTTCACAATATACAAGGATAGAATACTTGCACCGTAAAAGAGTGTAAGTTAGGAAACTTGCCTTTAGCGTAGTTTATCCACGTAAAGTAATTCAACACTTTTGAATCCTATTTATAGTGTATTATAAGTATAGGATTTTCATTAGTCATTTATGCTCACATATGATATGTAATTTTAAACGCACCCATAAACGTTTAACTTAGTTGCATACTATACACATACTTCATCATATACTTTTGCGTACATATAGCACATTTCAGTTTACAAGACATTATGAAGTCATCACATAGTTTTTAATCGTTGCTTTATAGTCCCCAAACACCTTTTGGACTTATCCTTGGGAAGTTTATAATCAAACATTCAATTTTATCACTTAGCATGCCTCTTAACACATTTCTTAGCATACTGGTCATATATTACAAGTTAAAGTAATCGCATAAGCTAACTGTCAAAAAAATCAGATCAACAACTGGCTCAATTCTGATTCCAGACTGGCGCAGCTGCGCCATGGCTAAGCCTAGGGCCGGCGCAGCTGCGCAGCCCTCTGGCTAAGCCAAGGCTGATATGTGCCTTGTGGTTTCTGTCCGGTCATGCAAGCTAACATTCACACCAGGTATACTGACATGTTAAAAGTCCTTTCGTGTTTTCCCAAGGCAATCTAGGTTCCACTTTCCATAACATGATTCTAGACTTACATTTTAAACAATTCAAGTCCTTACAACATCATAAAATCATGTAAGCTATCATGCTCGTTAATTTTAAATATACGAGGTGATCATATAACTTGATTTAGGCATGCTCACAAGTAGTTATATCATACACGTATTCAAATCTAAATTTATCTTTACATATTAGGGTCTTAGTTTAGGATTTCTAAGAGCTTAAGGTCAAATGTGGCCATGCAATCACAACGTATACAATTAAACCATAGATACATGCGAGAAGGTCATACAAATTGTAATATACATGCTTGCGATTGTCCACATCCTTTATTCATAACTAGCATTGTTTGTTACTTTAGAAACATGCGTAAACCCGTGCTTGGTTAACTTCTTATTGGATTTTAACAAGCGAGTACACACGTATGGTAGACTAGTGATGTTATATTCATTATTAAGCATGTTAAAAATATCAGAATATGGATTCTAATACAACATGTTAAGTCCATGTTCAAAGTCCATGTTTCGTTAGTAAGTTCTATTAACGAAGTCTAACATGTTCATGTTACCTTAAGATACATATATACACAAGTTATCACATCCTTCATGAATCTCTAAACCATAATAACATGTAGCGAAAGTCAGAATATAAATATAACATATTCAAGTCTCTCTTTATAACTTTAAGTTCCTTTTTAAACATATACGTCGTTTTGTCAAAAAGGTATACCATCTTGGTTTAAACATGCTTACGTTAGGCTTATGTACTCATACATATGTTCTACTCATGTTCACGTGCTTGCCTTATCTATACAAGTAACTACCACATAGCAGTTTTAGGAACAAAATTAGATTCTGGTTTCAGAGGCCGGCGCAGCTGCGCTGCGCCTCAGTAGTAAACTGGCGCAGCTGCGCCGTGCTTCGGCCAGCACCAGTGAGCTCCCTGCTTCGGTAGTTCCCAGCCCAAACACAAATTTACTTCACGAACTTGCTTCTGATCAGTCACATTGGCTCATTAACATATGTATAAGACTATATAACAACTAAGAACATGTCCCAATCCAATCTAGTATGAATTGAAATCAAAATCAAGAATTGGAAATTTTGACAGTAAGCAAAATATAGAACATGAATGAAGAACATGGAAGGATAATTATACCTCTGTTAGATAATTGAACTTGCTGCTACTTCACAATGCTATTATACTGATATATGTATATGCTCTCAACTTATCAACTCAAACAAAATCTCAGCAAGGTGAAATGAGAAGGAAGGAAGCCATATTTATAGAGAAAACAAAATACAGACAATGCAATTGCCTACCATTTCAAACTAACAGAAATTTGAATTGCATGCTAGATAAGAGGAAGTTGGTAGATAGTTGTTGAAAGCCATCATTATGCCCACACCCTTCTTCATCATTTGCTAGCCCATGTTGCTGAGTTTAAGGAAGAATAGGGGAGTAGGATAGCTTGTATATTTCACGTGAAGGAGAAAGGGTCTCTTATAATGGGACAAGGCAACAATACTCAGCATTTTATTAGCACACAACACTTAAATTATTATACACACATAATATACTTCCTACTCTTATGTTATATTATATATACCTATTGTCCATACATAGGTTAAAACTTAATGTCACAATATAAATTTGCATAAGGAATACTTCAATATAGTGAAGGTGACTTGTACGCATATAATCCATGTACATTCTGTTAATACCGGATATAATTTAATCAGATACTATCACATTATTAAATTCTACAATCAATAATTGATTACAATATATTCATGATATATTATTTTACTGTATACACACTCACCTTGTCACATAGGCATTATCATGTATTCCTATATAGTTTTAACATAATCACATTATGCTTCATGTAATATATGGTTTCTATGTGTAATATATTCGTATTGCATTATATAACATAGTTTATGTATATACATGCATGGTCACACTTAAGTGTCTCTCTACACTATATAATATAGTTGTATTCCATATACTTTATATATTCAAGTATTGCACATTTGCACATATCAATTAATATAATCTTATTATATTAATAACTCACTTATTTGTTTTATTATTCATAATGTCAAATAAATAAACTATTTATCTCGTTGATTAATTAAAAATAATATTAATTAATTTATTCCTCATTGATTATTAATTACACCAAATTAATAATCATAGGATTAATTATTTCATTAACAAATATAAATCTCAGCACAATTATAAACAAGTGGTTTATTATTATTATATTTCTTGCAATAATAATAATCACATATTATTAATCAACCATAGTTAATATCCCACAACAATCAATTAATATTCTCTAATAACAATTAACAATTAATTAATTGTTCACTTAAAAATTCTTCGTCAATTAATATAATTATTAATATTTCCCATCACTGTGCCACACTAGGCTCTCAACGAGTTTATCGTAAACTCCACATTTTTCTCAATTGTCATAGATATTCAATTTAATATAATTGAATTAATCATTCTCATAACACAAAATCATTTATATTCAAATAAATTCTCATTTCCATTAATATATTTATTTAATAATATATGAAAATTCTCGGGTATTACATCCTCCCCCCCCCCCCCTTATAAAAATTCCGTCCCGGAATTGCTACGAGGTTACACAAATAAATGGGGATAATCCCTCATTATCCTATCTTCTAATTCCCACGTTGCCTCCTCGACATCGTGGTTACGCCAAAGTACTTTTACAGACGAAATAATTTTATTTCTCAAGGTTTGCTCTTTCCTATCTAATATCTGGACAGGAATTTCTTCATACGCCAAGTTCTTCTCCACTTGAATGGGCTCGTAAGAAATCACGTGCTTGTAGTCGGCCTTGTACGGTCGCAACACGGAAATGTGGAACACATTGTGGATGTGCTCCAACTCGGGTGGTAACGCAACTTTGTATGCCACTTCGCCCACTCGCTTCAGTATTTCGAACGGTCCTATAAATCTTGGACTCAATTTTCCTTTCTTGCCGAAACGGATCTTTCCTTTCCATGGAGATACTTTCAAGAATACAAAACTGCCGACTTTGAAGTCTCGGTCCTGCCGATGCAAATCTGCGTATTTCTTCTGGCGATCTTGAGCTGCTACTAATCTTGCTCTTATCACTGTCACCACGTCTGCGATTTGTTGTACTAGCTCTGGTCCGAGTATTCGTCGTTCTCCGACTTCGTCCCAACATAATGGCGTTCTGCACTTTCTTCCGTAAAGAGCTTCGTACGGTGGCATGCCGATACTCGCATGGTAGCTATTATTATATGCGAATTCTACTAAGGGTAGGTGGTCGTCCCAATTTCCTTTAAAATCCATCACGCAAGTCCTAAGCATGTCCTCCAGCGTTTGTATTGTTCGCTCACTCTGTCCGTCTGTCTGAGGATGGTAAGCTGTACTCAACCTCAACTGCGTTCCCATTCTTTCTTGCAAACTCTTCCAAAAATTAGACATGAAGCGCGGATCTCGATCAGAGACAATTGATACCGGCACTCCATGTCGTGAAACAATCTCTTTTACATACAGACTCGCTAATTGGTTCAAACTGTAGCGGATCTTGATTGGTAGAAAATGTGCGGTCTTGGTTAGTCGATCCACGATAACCCAAATGGCATCATAACCTTTCTGCGTAGCTGGAAGTCCTACCACGAAGTCCATCGTAATATGCTCCCATTTCCACTCTGGTATTTCCAACGGTTGTAGTAAACCACTCGGCCGCTGATGTTCTGCTTTAACGCGTTGGCAAGTCAAACATCTACTGACGCACTCTGCGACATCCCGTTTTAAATTGGGCCACCAAAAATGTTGCCTTAGATCTCGGTACATCTTTGTGCCTCCCGGATGAACGGAATATGTCGTATTGTGTGCCTCGTGCAAAATCTCTTCCCTCAACTCGGTTACCGCTGGTACCCATACTCTTTCTTCAAATCTCAAGATACCATCTTTATCCATTCGAAATTTCTCTTCCTCATTTTCTGTGATCCTCTTTCGGATTTTCTCACACTCTTCATCCTTTTCCTGAGCTTCCTTTACTCTATCCAACAATGTCGGATGAGCTTCCATTACAAACAACTTCTCTCCAAGCTTCTCTAGTTCTTTCACTTCTATTTCCAATTTCTCCATCTCTCTTATCAATTCTTCCTGAGTCGTCAAATTAAACAACTTCTCCCTTCCTTTCCTGCTCAGAGCGTCGGCAACCACATTCGCCTTTCCCGGGTGATAAAGAATATCGCAATCATAGTCTTTGATTAATTCTAACCATCTCCTCTGCCGCATGTTCAACTCCTTCTGTGTGAAGATATACTTCAGACTTTTATGGTCCGTGTATATCTCACATTTTTCTCCGTACAAATAATGCCTCCATATCTTTAACGCAAAAACTACTGCCGCTAACTCTAAGTCGTGAGTAGGGTATCGTTTTTCGTAATCCTTTAATTGTCGTGATGCATATGCAATGACCTTGTCGTGCTGCATAAGCACACAGCCAAGTCCCTTGTGCGATGCATCACTATACACCACAAAATTTCCCGCATCATCTGGTAATGATAATACAGGTGCTTCGCTCAATCTCTTCTTCAACTCCTGAAAACTCTCTTCACATTTGTCGGTCCATACAAATTTCACCGTCTTTCTAGTCAAATTGGTCAACGGGGTTGCTATCTTAGAAAAATCTTGGATAAATCTCCGATAGTACCCAGCTAACCCTAAAAAGCTTCTCACCTCCGTCGGTGTTTTCGGTTGTTCCCAATTACTTACTGCTTCAACCTTCGCAGGGTCTACAGAGATTCCATTCTTATCCACCACGTGGCCTAAGAATTGAACCTTCTCCATCCAAAATTCGCACTTAGAAAATTTTGCATACATCTTCTCCTTCCTTAGTGCCTCCAAAATAATCTTTAGATATTCGGCGTGTTCTTCCTCTGTCTTCGAGTAGATCAAAATATCGTCGATAAAAACCACTACAAATTTATCCAAGTATGGCTTGAAAACTCGGTTCATCAAGTCCATAAATGCTGCCGGAGCATTAGTCAATCCGAATGACATTACCAAAAACTCGTAGTGTCCATAACGGGTTCGAAACGCAGTCTTTGGTACGTCCTCATCCCGTACCTTCAGTTGATGATATCCTGTTCGTAGGTCGATCTTCGAGAAACACTTTGCTCCCTTCAGTTGATCAAATAAGTCGTCTATCCTCGGTAGCGGATATCGGTTCTTGATCGTTACTCTGTTTAATTCTCGATAATCGATACAGAGCCTCATCGATCCGTCCTTATTCTTAACGAATAGCACTGGTGCTCCCCAAGGAGAAACACTCGGTCGAATGTAACCTTTATCCAACAACTCTTGCAATTGTATCATCAATTCCTTCATTCTACTGGCGCCATACGATACAGAGCTTTCGAAATCGGTGCCGTTCCCGGTGCTAAGTCTATTACGAATTCGATTTCCCTGTCTGGCAGAAGACCAGGCAGATCGTCTGGAAATACATCTTGAAATTCATTCACTACGGATATATCCTTAATTTCTATTCCCTCTTTCCGAGTATCAACTATGTAAGCTAAATAACCTACACATCCTTTCCTTAACAATTTCTTGGCCTGAATCATCGTAACGCAACACGATTGCTTAAGCGATGAGCTACCATAAAACACTACCTTAGACTTACTCGGAGTCTGAAGGTTCACACATTTGTTCTGACAGTCAATTATCGCAGCATGGTTATACAACCAATCCATTCCTAGTATTACGTCAAATTCTCCCAATCTAATAGGAATCAAGTCTACGCTCAGTTCATGTTCTCTAATATTTGCGTGACAATCTCGATAAATGTATTCTACAGGGATCACTTCCATATTAGCAACTTCTATGACTAAAGGATTTTCTAATCGTTCTCGGGGTGTACTAAGTTTACTAGCAAATTCTTCAGATACAAAAGAACAGGTGGCACCCGAATCAAATAATACATAAGAATTTATATCATTGATTGGGATTATACCTGACACCACGTCCTTCGCAGCCACGGCGTCTTGGACGGTCATGTTAAAGGTTCTGGCGGTTGGGCGGTTGGATTGTGCCGGTCCACCGATCATCAGCTTGTTGCCTCCTTGCTGATTACTACCCCCGCCACTTCCCTTCTTTGGGCAGTCCTTAATTCGGTGCTCCGTCGAGCCACACGCAAAGCATCCTTGTATCTTCTTTGGTTTCGGACAATTGGGCGAGATGTGCCCTTCCTGTCCGCAGTTGTAGCAAGTGCCACGTCCCTTCCAGCACTCGCCCTGGTGATTCTTCCCACACTTCGGGCATCCTTCAGCCCTCTTCTTGAAACCTGCACGAAAATTCCCTGATTGATTATTGTTGTTTTTGTTGTTGTTGTTATTCTCCCACTTTCTCTTTCCCAAGTTGCTTCCTCCGCTACTGCTTCCTCCCGTACGATTCTCTCCTCCAGCATTCTTTCCTTTCTTCTCTTTGTTATACAGACTTAAGGCCTCACTGCCACCTTTCGCAATGATTGCCTTCTCCAGTAGTGTTGCAAAGGAATCAATTTGAAGAACTGATACCTTATTAAACAGCCACGGCTTCAACCCTTGTTCGAAACGTCTAGCCTTTCTCTCTTCATCACCAACTTGGTGCTCCACAAATCGTGCTAGTTCGTTAAACCTAGCCGCGTATTGCGCCACCGTCATCTCACCTTGTTTTAACTCTAGGAATTTCACCTCCATCCGATTCTTCATACTCTTCGGGAAGTAATTCTCGAAGAACAGCGTCTTAAACTTGTCCCAAGCTATTATCCATTCTCCAGCTCTTTGTTGATTAGCCTCCCACCAGTAGTTCGCTTCTCCCCTCATCATGTACGTGGCAAACACCGTCTTCTGATCTTCGCCTACGCTAGCTATAGTGAAAGCTTTTTCGATCTCTTTGATCCATGTTTGTACGACGATTGGGTCGGTAGTTCCCTCGAACTCTGGGGGTCCTACACTCTTAAAGTCTTTAAAGGTTGTTATTGGCACAGTCTGAGGGTTCGGGCGAACGGGTTCATTGTTCCTTCCCCTTAAGGATTCTCCTAACAAGTCTACCAGTTTCTGGATCGGGTCTACTTGTTCCCTCTCGTTGTTAACAGATTCTTCGGGTGCAGTCAATCTACGTCTGGGCGGCATTATCTGCATCACAAGTTTCCATTTTATTATTATTCAAGTATATTACTTAAGTATTTCTTCTAATACTAAAAGAATAAATCTATAACACGTTTCTGAAATAAACTTCATTTATATTCATATGCCAAATCGTTTCATTACATGATTTTCCTAGCATACTGCTATAAATGTTATCACATATATCCCCTAATATCACAAAAGATGGGGAATATATCAACCTACCACCATACTTCCCCTCTAACAAAAGCTAACTCGGGGTTCACATCATTATCCCACATCTTACACAAAAGATTGGGATTACAACATAGTATATACAATACATAAAGACACAACTAGTACTACCACTAGACTGACTAAGGAAATCTCATCACATCATCCCGCGCTCCACTGCGCTCTTGTACTCCAACTGTGCTATATACACAACCAGCTCTTGGCTCAAGGTATGTAGAGTCTGTCCCTGTTCTGCCGGGTAGTGGTACACACCATCAATCACCCTTTCAAAAGTTGAACGGAACACATACCCCATCTTGTTCATCTTTCTCTTCTTGCACCTGACCTCGTCCTCAAGGTCGTCAGCTCTCTCATTGGACGCTTCCCACTTCTCCTTGAAGTGTAACCTATCCATCACCTCCAACTCTAGCTGAGTACGGAGTGCCTCTTTCTCAGTCTTCTCACTCAGTTCCCTCTGCTCAACCTCTTCTAGCTTCTCTGCCAAATCTACATTCCTAGCCACTGACCTATGAAATAGAGTCCCCATCTGGATCCCTGCCTCCCTACGGTAGGCAATCTCCACCTCTAACTCTTGCATAGCCAGCTTCCTCTGGTGGTCCTCGTCCCTCAGCTTCTGGAACTCGGACTCTCTCTCTTGGGCCTCTGCCTCCAGCTCCTGGACCCTACAGTCTAACTCTAGGATCCGCTCCTCGTACTCTCCTAACATCTGCTCCTCTATAGTAGCCTCATCAGAGTCCTCTACTGGCTCATCCTCCATCGGCTCCTCCTCTGGATCAGACTCTATCTCAATCTCGTCCTCGTCGTCAGACTCGAACGGTGCAACAGCCTGCACTGGTGTAGCCTCTAGAGGTGCCTCGTATACTACATGTATATCCCTGGGCTCCTCCTCTGCCACTCTACTAGGTACCCCTATGTCTGTCATCCTACAATCACAAACACGAGACAAACAAACAGCAACTCCATTAGAATGTTAAATAAAACATAAGTTCATTGTATAGAATGAAGTTACGTTTCATAACAGACTAAGTCTCTCAAGGAAAACTCTACATGAGTTTTATCTCCTTCCTAACTTCTAAGTTCGCCTAAGTTATAGTCTAAGGACACTCGTTCCTAAGGTTTATAACTACAGCTCTGATACCAACCTGTGACGCCCCCAAATTCCAGGACCGCCACTTGGTCTCTCGAATTCGGTTCATCATGTGCTCATGGTAATACATCGCAATAATAATAACTAAATATCACACAATCACAGCGGAAAATCTATTCTAGAATAATTTACAATGATTTATTATAATTATTCCCCTAAGTCTCGCAACCTACAGTACTTAATAGATTACATACTAATATCAATTAACGACTTATTACATAATCTAACTTAAGCTTAAACATAATCAAATCCAGTCTTACTTCATCATCTTAATACAACATTAAAATATATAAAAAAAACATAAAAGAGACAAGCTAGTTGGTAGCCTTGCCATTGCCCTTATCAACGCCCGAAGGTCCGCCCTGCTCTGCCTTAACTGAAATGTTTTAGGGAAAGCAAGAATGAGCACAAATTGCCTAGCAAGTAATATACGACAAGGGTAAGTGATATAATTCTCAATTCCCGAAAAGGTATAGAAAAGTTTGATAGTTCAAGGATAGCAAGAGTATCAACAGTTCTCAATAACAGTCGCTAAGGACAGAATAATATCAATATGATTCAATAATAATTCAATTCAAGATTTCAAGATAACTGAATACTGAGCAGTCACTAAGGACTATGAACTTCCACAGGATTTGACAGTAATAAACTGAAAATCCAACAAAAACAGATACAGCAGGTGATCAGCCTAAAGTACCCTCGTTATGCATAACAATCAATCATACTCAAGTGTGCGCGTCGGTTCTCCGACAGTTATAGTTTGTTCTTCTCAGTCAAATACAAGATCCCGCACCAATCAATTGGTTTGGGTCGCTTTTCAATAATATAAGTCTAGCCGAATCAAATGGCATAGACACTTTCACAATATTCAAGAACAATACTAAGTTCAACATGTATAATAGCTTTAATGAATTAAGAGTTCAAGTATGCTAATTCAATTCAACAATTTAGTAAGAAACTAGTTCACAATATACAAGGATAGAATACTTGCACCGTAAAGAGTGTAAGTTAGGAAACTTGCCTTTAGCGTAGTTTATCCACGTAAAGTAATTCAACACTTTTGAATCCTATTTATAGTGTATTATAAGTATAGGATTTTCATTAGTCATTTATGCTCACATATGATATGTAATTTTAAACGCACCCATAAACGTTTAACTTAGTTGCATACTATACACATACTTCATCATATACTTTTGCGTACATATAGCACATTTCAGTTTACAAGACATTATGAAGTCATCACATAGTTTTTAATCGTTACTTTATAGTCCCCAAACACCTTTTGGACTTATCCTTGGGAAGTTTATAATCAACCATTCAATTTTATCACTTAGCATGCCTCTTAACACATTTCTTAGCATACTGGTCATATATTACAAGTTAAAGTAATCGCATAAGCTAACTTTCAAAAAAATCAGATCAACAACTGGCTCAATTCTGATTCCAGACTGGCGCAGCTGCGCCATGGCTAAGCCTAGGGCCGGCGCTAGCTGCGCAGCCCTCTGGCTAAGCCAAGGCTGATATGTGCCTTGTGGTTTCTGTCCGGTCATGCAAGCTAACATTCACACCAGGTATACTGACATGTTAAAAGTCCTTTCGTGTTTTCCCAATGGCAATCTAGGTTCCACTTTCCATAACATGATTCTAGACTTACATTTTAAACAATTCAAGTCCTTACAACATCATAAAATCATGTAAGCTATCATGCTCGTTAATTTTAAATATACTGAGGTGATCATATAACTTGATTTAGGCATGCTCACAAGTAGTTATATCATACACGTATTCAAATCTAAATTTATCTTTACATATTAGGGTCTTAGTTTAGGATTTCTAAGAGCTTAAGGTCAAATGTGGCCATGCAATCACAACGTATACAATTAAACCATAGATACATGCGAGAAGGTCATACAAATTGTAATATACATGCTTGCGATTGTCCACATCCTTTATTCATAACTAGCATTGTTTGTTACTTTAGAAACATGCGTAAACCCGTGCTTGGTTAACTTCTTATTGGATTTTAACAAGCGAGTACACACGTATGGTAGACTAGTGATGTTATATTCATTATTAAGCATGTTAAAAATATCAGAATATGGATTCTAATACAACATGTTAAGTCCATGTTCAAAGTCCATGTTTCGTTAGTAAGTTCTATTAACGAAGTCTAACATGTTCATGTTACCTTAAGATACATATATACACAAGTTATCACATCCTTCATGAATCTCTAAACCATAATAACATGTAGCGAAAGTCAGAATATAAATATAACATATTCAAGTCTCTCTTTATAACTTTAAGTTCCTTTTTAAACATATACGTCGTTTTGTCAAAAAGGTATACCATCTTGGTTTAAACATGCTTACGTTAGGCTTATGTACTCATACATATGTTCTACTCATGTTCACGTGCTTGCCTTATCTATACAAGTAACTACCACATAGCAGTTTTAGGAACAAAATTAGATTCTGGTTTCAGAGGCAGGCGCAGCTGCGCTGCGCCTCAGTAGTAAACTGGCGCAGCTGCGCCGTGCTTCGGCCAGCACCAGTGAGCTCCCTGCTTCGGTAGTTCCCAGCCCAAACATAAATTTACTTCACGAACTTGCTTCTGATCAGTCACATTGGCTCATTAACATATGTATAAGACTATATAACAACTAAGAACATGTCCCAATCCAATCTAGTATGAATTGAAATCAAAATCAAGAATTGGAAATTTTGACAGTAAGCAAAATATAGAACATGAATGAAGAACACTGGAAGGATAATTATACCTCTGTTAGATAATTGAACTTGCTGCTACTTCACAATGCTATTATACTGATATATGTATATGCTCTCAACTTATCAACTCAAACAAAATCTCAGCAAGGTGAAATGAGAAGGAAGGAAGCCATATTTATAGAGAAAACAAAATACAGACAATGCAATTGCCTACCATTTCAAACTAACAGAAATTTGAATTGCATGCTAGATAAGAGGAAGTTGGTAGATAGTTGTTGAAAGCCATCATTATGCCCACACCCTTCTTCATCATTTGCTAGCCCATGTTGCTGAGTTTAAGGAAGAATAGGGGAGTAGGATAGCTTGTATATTTCACGTGAAGGAGAAAGGGTCTCTTATAATGGGACAAGGCAACAATACTCAGCATTTTATTAGCACACAACACTTAAATTATTATACACACATAATATACTTCCTACTCTTATGTTATATTATATATACCTATTGTCCATACATAGGTTAAAACTTAATGTCACAATATAAATTTGCATAAGGAATACTTCAATATAGTGAAGGTGACTTGTACGCATATAATCCATGTACATTCTGTTAATACCGGATATAATTTAATCAGATACTATCACATTATTAAATTCTATAATCAATAATTGATTACAATATATTCATGATATATTATTTTACTGTATACACACTCACCTTGTCATATAGGCATTATCATGTATTCCTATATAGTTTTAACATAATCACATTATGCTTCATGTAATATATGGTTTCTATGTGTAATATATTCGTATTGCATTATATAACATAGTTTATGTATATACATGCATGGTCACACTTAAGTGTCTCTCTACACTATATAATATAGTTGTATTCCATATACTTTATATATTCAAGTATTGCACATTTGCACATATCAATTAATATAATCTTATTATATTAATAACTCACTTATTTGTTTTATTATTCATAATGTCAAATAAATAAACTATTTATCTCGTTGATTAATTAAAAATAATATTAATTAATTTATTCCTCATTGATTATTAATTACACCAAATTAATAATCATAGGATTAATTATTTCATTAACAAATATAAATCTCAGCATAATTATAAACAAGTGGTTTATTATTATTATATTTCTTGCAATAATAATAATCACATATTATTAATCAACCATATTTAATATCCCACAACAATCAATTAATATTCTCTAATAACAATTAACAATTAATTAATTGTTCTCTTAAAAATTCTTCGTCAATTAATATAATTATTAATATTTCCCATCACTGTGCCACACTAGGCTCTCAACGAGTTTATCGTAAACTCCACATTTTTCTCAATTGTCATAGATATTCAATTTAATATAATTGAATTAATCATTCTCATAACACAAAATCATTTATATTCAAATAAATTCTCATTTCCATTAATATATTTATTTAATAATATATGAAAATTCTCGGGTATTACATGTTCGACATACTCCTCTTCAGTCTTCGAATACACCAAGATGTCGTCAATGAACACAACCACAAATTTATCTAAATACAGTTTAAACACTATGTTCATCAAGTCCATAAAAGCAGTTGGCGCATTCGTTAGTCCAAACGACATCACTAAGAACTCATAATGGCCGTAACGAGTTCTAAATGTTGTCTTTGGTACATCCTCTGTTCTCACCTTCAAATGATGATAACAAGTTCTTAAATCAATATTCAAAAAAAATCTTGCTCCTTTAAGTTGATCAAACAGATCGTCTATTCTCGGTAACGGATAGTTGTTCTTAATTGTCACCTTATTCAACTCTCTATAATCCATACACAACCTCATTGAACCATCTTATTCTTTACAAACAACACTGGTGCTCCCCACGGAGATACACTAGGTTTGATGTACTTCTTTTCCAACAACTCCTGTAGTTGGATCATTACCTCTTTCATTTCTACTGGAGCCATCCTATATGGTGCTTTTGATATCGGCGATGTCCCGGTACTAAATCAATCACAAATTTTATCTCTCTGTTTGGTGGAAGTCCCGAATGTTCTTCTGGAAAAATATCCCCAAACTCATTAACTATAGGTATCTGCCTCATGTCCGAATTCACCATCCGTGTATCCACTACATGAGCCAAATAACCTTCACATCCCTTCCGTAACATCCTGTTGGCATGCATCATCATTAGACAACTCGTTCGTCTTGGCGACTTGCTACCATAAAATACAACCTTAGACTTATTTAGTGTATTAAGGCGTATACTCTTCTTTTGACAGTCTATAACTGCTTCATGGTTAAATAACCAATCCATTCCTAGGATAACATCAAATTCTCCTAAGTGTATCAGAATCAAATTTATGCTTAACTTATGTCCCCTTATTTCCACACAACAATTCCTATGGATAAACTCTATAGGGATCACTTCTTTATTTGCAACTTCTATATTCATTAGGTTCTTTAACTTTTCACAAGGTAAATTTAATCTTCAAGAAAATTCATCAGAAACAAATGAACAGGTAGCTTCTGAATCAAATAATACATATGTATTTATATTATTGATCGGAATAATACCTGACACCACCTCCTTTGATGCAACTGTATCTTTCTTGCACAGTCATATTGAATGTTTGAGCTGTTGGCTTGCTTTGCTGCGTTGGCCCTCCAATTGTTAACTTTTAGCTATTGCTCTTATTTCCACGTACTCTATCAAAATTCTTTTCCAAATGACAATCCTTAAACCGATGTCCCATTCCTCCACATGAAAAGCAACCTCCCTTCCTTGGCTTAGGACAATTTGGTGATATATGTCCTTCCTGGCCACAATTATAACAAACATTTTTACCTTTCATACACTCCCCCGAGTGATTCTTTCCACCCTTTTCACATCCTGGCTTCTTCTATGGTGTTCTCCCTTGTTGAGTTCCTGAGTCGTTGCCATTGTTCCACTTACGTTTCCTACTGTTACTGCCACCACTGTTGGCACCCTAATTTCCATCTTCAATCTTCTTCTTATTCTTTTCCTGATTGTATTTGGACACTACTTCACTTCCACTTTCTGCAATGATAGCCTTTTCCAACAGCGCTAAAAACGTAGCAATTTGTAACACTGCAACCTTGTTGTATATCCACAGTTTTAACCCATTCTCAAACCTACGTGCCTTTCTTGCCTCTGTATCCACCTGATGTGGAGTGAATCTGGCTAACTCGTTGAATTTGGGGCATTTTCAAAAACTGTTATATTCTCTTGTTTCAACTCTAGAAACTTCAATTCCATCATGGCTTGCATACTTGGTGAGAAATAGTTCTCAAAGAACAATTCCTTCAACCTTGTCCAAGTTACTACTGTTGTTCTAGGCTCTAGCCTGGTTCGACTCCCACCAATAATTAACCTCACCTTTCATCAAGTAGGTAGCAAAATCTATCTTTTGCTCCTCTACTACCCTAGAGATAACAAAAGCATTTTCCATCTCCTTCACCCAAGTCTGAGCTTCAATAGGGTCAGTGGTTCCTGTAAACTTTGGTGGTCCTACTTCTTTAAAATCTTTGAAGTTTGCCAATCTATTATCCTGTTCGATTTATTGCTGCTGGCGCTCTCGTCTACATAGCTTGAGCTATCATATTTGTGAAGTTTTGCATTGGGTCAACTTGATCTCTTTTATTATTCACAGATCGTTCCTCCCTCTAGGTTAAGGTTTTGTTGTCTTGTCGACAATGTCTGGTTAAACAAAATCTTACATTATTACTTCGAGTTGTATTATATGTTATATCTTCTAAATGTTTAAAATAAAACATGTAATTGAAACTCTGATAATCATACAATCATAATATTGGATTAACTAATTCAACTTGTTGAAATTCAGCTTGCCGAATTAACACATTCATCTTGCTGAATTAACAAATTCAGCTTGTTGAATCAATAAATTAAGTTTAATAAATTTTCAAATTATCAGACAAACAACTTACTATCTTAATTCTAAAAACTCATCTACTTAATCAAACATATACTCATAATATTACATTTATATTCATATACTAAATCTTAGTGTCATACACTTACATGCCTGACATATTTCTATAAATGATACTATCCTATTTTAAGCATCAAAAGATGGGATCTATCAAAAGATATACTCCCCTATACACATAAGATGGGGATACATCCTAGTTACATACTACCTCACACTGCCTGAGGTTTACATCATATATAACATCACCCTAGTAAATAAAGGGTACTAATGCATCTATATACATCACAACCAAACCAACACATCACTAGTTATCAGGCTGAGCCACCTCAATATGGATATGTTCCTGCTCCTGCAGTGCACCTCCATCCACACGGCATCACACGAAATGGCTCGACTCGCCTATCTCAAAGTGCCGCCTCCTATCACCAACCTTACGACCCTGCATATGCTGCATCTAAAGCCCATCCCAAAGACTCTATCCTGACCTCCCTATCCTCCAAGGTTGCCTCTAGATGTTCCACTCTTCTCGCTGCTCGGATCCAGGCATCCTCAACTCGAATCTTGTTAGCGATCTCTAGATCGAACTCAAATCGCATCGCCGATGCTTGACTCTCAGCACTCCCAGCTTCACTTCCTCTTGCTCCACCCTTTCCCTCAGCTCTACATTCACATCAATCATTTTCTAAGCCGATGTCACCTATCCTTCTAACTGTACCTTTACCTCTGCTAGCTCTGCCTGAGCCTGATATGCTAACTCTTTATACTGCGTCTCATTAAATTAATTGGTCGAGTTTTCATGTTCCAATTGTGCAATTATATTTCCCAATGCTACATTCTCCTCAATCAAATCTACCATCATCATATCATCATTATAGTACTCACTCTCAATGTGCTCCTCAACAGGATTCCTTGACTCCTGCTCCACAATATGGCTATTCTGTCTCTCCTCGGACATCCTATAAACAAACAAAGATAATATCAGTATCACAACAAAATATATTCATTAATAAAATGAAATGATATTTTATTGTGTACTATCTATACTAGATTATTCTCCACAATCCATCTCCTAGCATACTCTATACGAGTTTTCTTCTAAGGTTATAACCTATGTTTCGCATCCTAATGTTTATAACCTACAGCTTTGATACCAACCTGTGACGCCCCCAAATCCGAGTTCTCTAACCTCGGGTTCGGCGCTCACGATCTATCATCATCATATGTATTCTATAAACTATTACGGAATAATAAACATACATTGTTCATTATAATAAAGTCTTACAATAATATCCCAAGGCCTATTAACCTCAAACTTAAACATACCTTACTTAAGTTACACGTAGTAAAACAAAAGGTTTACAATATCAATGTACATAATGTTATATAATACTTGAACATTCACATTAACTATTCTTGGACTTTTCCTTAGCCTTTGTCCTTCTTGGACGTCTCTAGCTTAATTGAAATAAATGTCATGATATAGCAAGGGTAAGCAACTAATTTGCTTAGCAAGTTTAAATACAAAGGAGATATATCATGATTAGAAAAAAAATTAGCTTTCAATGTTCAACAAGATAAATTGATTATGAAAAAACATGAATTAAGTCTCGATAACTGAATATTCAAATAATTGAATAATAGATGCTGAGTGGTCAAAATGACCATGAACATATGCGAAGGTTGTCAGTTTTTAAAATGGTTCTTTCAGTAAGTTTTGGAAAGTAAGGGGATCAGCCTTCTATACCCGATGAAATATTCATAAACACTCAATATACGAGCAACAATTCAATTGGTTAGGAATAGCTTTCAAAACATAATTTGATTTAACAAATTTAAACATGCTTGATCTAGCTGATACAACTAGCATAGATCTATATCATAAACAGTTCATGAATGAAAGAACTTTAACTAATTTATAATTCTATAATATTAGAACAGGAATTCAATTGCACAAAGTTCGAATATCAATAATCAGTGTAGATGTGAATAATCAACAATAATTATTCACTAACATGCTTTGAAAATAATAACTCAAGTTAGAGTTAGAGAACTTGCCTCGATCGCGGTCTACTGGTACGCAATTAAGTTTAACTTCTTAAGAGAAAAGACCTAGAATTGATTTTTCCATTAGCCATAGCATATACTCACTTAATTATAGTATCATTACTCTATATTAAATTGTCTAATATTTAATCACGTAATCATGTATTAGACATTACATTAAAGTCTTAGTATTATTATCATCCCTTGATAATCTTTTAATCACTTTATCGCTTAATCTTTCCTTACATAAGTTCTTCTTTATAATCCGGTAGACCGAATACTAAATACGGCAACCCAAATACTAATCCAGCAAACCAGATGGCAATCCAGCAACCCATAGTGTCAATCCAGCAATCTAGATAGCAATCCAACAAACCAAATTCAAATCCAGCAAACTGGATTCTAATCCAGCAACCCAGATAGCAATCCAGCAAACCAAATTCAAGTCTAGCAAACTGGATTCAAATCCAGCAAACTGGATTCCCTTTTCCATCATACTATATACTACATATAGCCCATTGAATGTCTAATTCATCAAACCATATTCATAAAATAAATTACTTCTCTAATTTATTCATTTTATCTCCCGTTTAATATTACTAGTTAATTAATAATATCTTAAGATAACTTTATTAATCTCCTAATAATATTTTAATCTAATACCATTAATAATATTTTAATCTAATATCAATAGGCATGTAATAATATTTTAAATCATTTATTAAATCAATAAACAATTTATTTTAATTATTTACCCTTTACTAATTAATTCATTTAATCATCCTAAAATGCCGTAAACATTTTATCTCATTAACAATGACAAAACCCCCCATCAAAATCTGTATATACCATATTTAGGATTTTCAAGCCATAAATTCCTATTTTCCTAATTTTCAACATCACATATTAATTTAATTTATTTATCCATAATATCATCATTTATATGAAAAATAGCAAAACACCTCTAAAATTATTTCTTTTCTGAAAAGCAACTAAATATAGTTCGCATATAAAAATATATTTTTCCTAGAATTTTTTAAATCCATTTACTATATTTAAATAGTCTAAAACAACCAAATCTTGCTACATTGCCAAAAATTCTCATTGTTTTACAAGACTCAGATAACTTCTCATATTATCACTCCAAATTTTTTCAGAATTTTTAAAGCTCAGAAAAATGACGAAAAAGTCCCTGGAAGTGGCTGGTCAGCAAGATAAATTACCCTTTTTGTTCACTACCCGGACTATTTTGACTAAAATAGTCACCACGACTTGTAAAAACATTATTTTTGAGTGCTACCTAGTTAACTTACATATCTAGTACCCCTCTTTGATGGATCGCAAAAAGAAGGTGTAGATTTTAAATGGTAGTTGATCAAAGAGAGAAAAAGATGGGGTTTTCTCAAGATCTTAACCCTAGTTTTTCTTTCCTTCCATTTGTTCAACTTTCTAACACTCAAATAAGTAAGATCTAAACATGTAACACTATAAATCATGTAGATCTAGAGTTTTGAAATTAGAGAACAAAAAAAATCTAGATTCCATTAAACTATCAAAAGACATGGATCAAAAGCTTTAAGCTTTAGGGTTTTACCTTGACTTGTTTGCTACTCTTCTTACTTTCCCAAAATATGTGATAAATCTTGGATGCATATAAGATCTAACTCCTTCTTCCTCTTCTCCTCTTCTAGTCGAAATCTCTCTATCTCTTTTTCCTTTCTATTTTGCTAGCTAGTTGTAAATGAGATGAAAGAGATAGGAAATAGAATTTTTGCATGTTAAAAAAATGTATAGATAAGTTTTGTGTATCTAATATACTATCACCACATTCTTAATCTTTCTCTCTGTCATTTATTAAGTAGTTACTTTCAAGTTCGGATAAAAGTGTTGGTTAATTTAAAAAGTGACACTTAAGGGGAGTTGGTGAGGGTTTGGTAAATCCCATCATTACATACATTCCCCCTCCTTTTTCTCCCTTATGTGGCCGGGCACTATGCCCCTCTTTTGCCCCATTTTTAGTTTAGTTTTTAATGATTTATTTACTTTATTAAATGTCCAAAAAGTCCTTCACTTGTTGGGCTAAGTTTGGGCCATCATTTTCATTCTTTTGGGCTTTCTAACCATTTACTTAGGCCATGTAAATAAACATAGTCCAATACTTTAAATTTTATATTTCCCTAATCATTTAATTAGGGTTTCCATTCCTCATATTTGTAATTCAATTCCTTACTCATATACATTTAATTTCATAACCCAATTAGACTTGCTTTAATTAGGTTATAAAATTAATTAATTGAGATATATAAAATAAATCTCTTAGGGTTAATACATATCTTAAGTACTAATACTCTCACTTACCATAACCCTTAGATTATTCAATTCTCATACCTACTATATAATTAGGTTATGTAGCTTTTCTTTTTAATCTTCTCTATAAATTAAATAAACACATATACATAGTTACAGTACACATATTTATTTAAATACCTAGTCATTCCACACATGTCACAAGGTTTTCAATATCATTAATATTTAATTAATATATCTATTTACAAAGTGACTTGGAATTCTTGGTTATAATAGATGGCCGATGAGGATGATAGCATGGTGGTAGCATCATTCAATACGGTGGTACCTGATAGTAGTGTGCATACAAGCCAATCATGTATGATAATAAAGCACATACTTTGTAAACAATCTTATTAATTATTAATAAAATATTTATTTATTAAAGGCATTTAATTATCTACATGGTGCTGTTTTTATAATATATAAATAACCCATAGTTTTAAGTAATACTTTTAGAATCATGATGTTGATCATGCTAATGAGATCTAAATTCTTAGAAAGCTTTAAAACTAAAATAGTTCCCAATCATGGGATTACTAAAAAGGGGATTAGCAAATCCGGATAGATTGGTACATATGTTGGTTGCTCATTGGATGAGGATGATTGATCTCATGATCATTTGTGTGGAGACACTAAAGCAAGTATGTAGGTGCTTATTGGAGAATAAGTTCACTGAACGTGACTCGCTATGGAATACCTAATGGAGTTTTACTCGCCTGTCAATAGGAATTCCTAATATAAAAGTAGTACAAGTGATCCTTGGACTTGAGATCATCATAGTATCTTGTATGTAACAAATTATACTTTGACTTATTCCTTAAGACCTTTTAAGGCATATATAGGGTATGCTTGGGTATAATGAGTTACATATGGAGATAATGAATGATCGATAAAGAATCTATCACCTCTAGTAAAAGAGGATATATGTCCTATGTGATTCGTTAAATGACAACCCAGGAATCCTTGGCCAAGGTGGAATGAAATTAGAAAGAGGTTTCTAATTTGCATTAATCGGAGTTGTGCATTTTCTAATCGAAATACATATAATTAAATAAAATAAGACTTGACAGTAAATTCATGTCTTATATTTAATTGGGACATTGTATGGTGGAAGGATTGAATTGTATGGTAACTATTTACTCACAGGTTCTTTTATGATTAATGTTGAAATATATATTATCTGAAAAGTCGTTGATCGCTAGGGAGGCTTATCCCTATTGTAGAATAAATATTATTTATTTAAATAGATTATTAGTTTAATTTATTTATTTAAATAAGATTAGAATTGTTCTAATTAATTTATTCACAACCGGTTTAATATAGAGAACCTAAAGGGTCACACCATAAAAGGAATAATAATTATTTAAGAAGGTAATGGCATAATCGTAATAATGCATTAAGTATAATTAATTTAATCTATAGTGATAGAATAAATTAAATAGCTTAATGTTTATTATTTAATATTTTGAAAATATTAAATATAAATTAATAAGAGGAGTATTATTAATATTATTACGATTATTATTAGTTTAATTTCTAAAGGAGTTTAGTAATTAATTTAATATTAGTACTCTCATTTATTCCTAATAAGATTAGGAGACAAATTAATTAAATAAATTTAATTAATTATTCCCATGTGGTGGGAAGCCTAAATTAATTAAAGGAGTTTAATTAATTAAAAGAAATCCCATGTCTAATAGGATTAGAAAGGTTGACCAATATCTATATAAGATGAGTCTTATAATAAATATTGATTGATGAAATTCCAATTGTTGGAGAGTACTTCTTTTCTATAGTGGATAGAAAACTAAGGTTCAGCCAAACACCCTCCTTCTTGATAATTCCTCTTCCTTGGTGGATCACCTCTAGAGGCCAAACACTTGGGTGGCTAACGTTGATCAAAGGAAGGAATCTAACTCAGAAATTCAAGGAGATCACGAAGAACAAGGAGTTGAACTCGTACCTGTGGAAGCTTCGTTTTACAAGGGTATGATTCCATAACTTCTTATTTATCGTTTTAAATTAATAATTTGCATAAAGGATGATCCGGGTAATAGTTTTGTACAAATTTTTTTAAACTCTGATATACAATGCTTCTGCTAATTTTTTTTAATTTGATTGCATCACGATTTCGTACAAACCCAACAGTGGCATCAGAGCCAAACCTTTATGCAATTATTAATTTATTTTTGATTTCATATACATATGGGTATATATTTAAAATAATTTATTGGGCATAATTTTATTGTATAAAATTATTTTTTTTAAGAAAAAAAAATAGCGTTTTTTTTTTGGGACGAATCACAATTTTTTTTTTTGAGTGCTAATCTTGAATTCTGCAAAGAAAAGGTGTTGTCTCTTTCTTACTCCAAAAAGAAGGTGACCCATCAGTAAAGGACTCTTTTAATAAACCTGCAGGACTCTTTTAATAAAAGAAGGTGACTTCTTTTTAAAAAATAAATATGATATATTTATATATTATATTATAAATAATTTTATAATTAAAATAAGAGTTTATTTTAATCTTGAAATTGGATTTCATGCAATTTAAAATTGACCATTAAATGATACTCATATATATATGGAATGTTTTAAATCATGAGATGAATATTTATTTATTGATATATATGGTGATATGTGTGATAATAAATGGGGATTGATTATGGACTATTTGACCAATGTGATTGGATTTTATTTTAGTTGAATGCTTGAATGAATGGGTTTTATTAAATGGGGTCTGTGTACGTTCTTCTCTAATTTTTTTTCTTGATGTAAAATTCTATCTTCCTCCTATGTATTTCCCCTTGACTGCTGATCAAGGTTTCTATTTAAATTAAATAGTTTAATGTAATAGAAATAGTTAGAATTATCTTGAAAAAATTGGAGACCAAGGAACAAGGAGCGCGTGAAGACCCGTTTGTATGGAGCCCGGGTTTAAATGTAATAGTTATATTTAAATTTAAATTCTTGAACTCCTAGATTTGACATTTTGGTTCACTTGGTGGCTCTAGTGAACCAAACTAGAATAAAAGTCCATAATCAATCCGGGTAGAATATAATATTCTATATTGCATACTAAATATTATATATATTATATTTTATGCAAACATGCTTTGCATGTTTAATAAAATGACGCGTATTTTATATATATATATATATATATATATGTGAATGTTCGCTAAACAAGATGAGACAAATAATAACAAACCCCTCAAAGAAATAATATTAAGTCCGAAGCGTTCAAAGATATTTGGAATATCGAACGTCGCCTTCTAGCATGATAAATTAATAGAGTATTAAATATTTAATATGAGCTTGTTGTGCTATCCACAAGGCGAGTATTGCGTATTTAAGATGTTAATTAATCACATTTGATGCTTATCAACAAAATTGAACGATCTAGTCTTGTTGTGTTATCCACAAGGACGAACATTTTTCTTTTTTGAATTTATGGAAATGCTAGGCTGGACTTAACTTAAATCATTTTAGCTCGGATGTGCATACACTTGACCATTATGATTTAAGAGGCAAAATAAAAGGAGTTATATAGTGATGTAATTGACAAGAGTTGTTTACCTATTTATTTGTATATCGCTTGTTGTGCTATCCACAAGGTTATATACATTTGAAATGGGATCCTTATTCTCACTAGCAAATCTTTAATTAGATGTTGCAGAACTATATAAGTGAGGGTAATATAGTTTGATAAAAATAGTGGGAGATACCAATTTAAAATAAAGACCTAAATTTATTTTGGTATGCAAAATTAATAAAATGAATGTTTGCTAAAATGTTGTTTTTCACATGCAGAATTTTAAAAATGTCAAAATCACTAATTTCACTGCGAAGCATACTTGATGCTAATAAGCTTACCGGGCTGAATTATACGGACTGGCTAAGAAATCTGAGAATAGCTCTCACTGCTGAAAAGATTTCTTATGTCCTAAATTCCACTATCCCTGAATCTGTTTCAGAAACAGCCTCTGAGGAAGAGATTGCCACTTTCAATAAGTGGCAAGATGATGCATCTGTGGCTCAATGCATCATGCTCGCATCCATGAATAACGAGCTTCAGCGTCAGCATGAAAACATGGATGCTCCTACTATGTTGATTCACCTCAAGGAGTTGTATGGTGAACAAAGTAGGACTGCTAGATATGAGATCTCTAAGGAGCTCTTCCGATCTCGGATGACCAAGGGCAGAGTGAACATAAAGGAACAAAAGAAATCTGATCCAGCTAGCAAAGGAATGTGCTTCCATTGCAACGAGCCGGGTCATTGGAAGAGGAACTGCAAGAAGTTTCTGGCAAAGAGGAAGCTTGGAGAAGCTTCGACTTCCAATCAAGGTTTGTTCATGATTGAAATTAATTTTTTAGAAAGTCAAAATTCTACTTGGGTATTGGATACCGGCTGTGGTTCTCATGTATGTAATAATGTGAAGGGACTGGTCAGAAGTAGAAAGCTGAACAATGATGAGGTGATCCTACGAGTGGGGAATGGAGCAAAGGTTGTTGCATTAGCTTTAGGAACTTATTATTTAGCAATGCCTTCGGGCAAGTTCATTTATCTTAATAATTGTTATTATGTTCCGAATAGTATTAAAAATATTATTTCAATTTCTGTATTGGATATGGAAGGATTTAACGTTGTTATAAAGAACAATAGTTGTTCTATTTATAAAGACGATGTTTTATATGGTGTTAGAAATTTGCGAAATGGACTTTATACACTTGACTTACAAGAAAATATTTTTCAAATTGAACAAACTAAGAAAAGGAAAAGAGTGATATTAATTATACCTACATGTGGCACTGTAGACTCGGTCATATCAATGAAACAAGATTATCCAAGTTACATAAAGATGGGCTCCTTGAGTTATCTGATTATGAATCATATCCAACTTGTGAATCTTGTCTCATGGGTAAAATGACTAAATCTCCTTTTAGTGGAAAAAGGAGAAAGAGTTACAGAGTTGTTGGCATTGATTCACACAGAGGTTTGTGGACCTATGACAACAAGTGCACGGGGTGGGTATTCTTATTTTATTACTTTCACTGATGATCACTCAAGATTTGGATATGTGTATTTAATGAAATACAAGTCAGAATCATTTGAAAAGTTCAAAGAGTTCAGAAGTGAAGTAGAGAAACAAACGGGCAAGAGTATAAAGATACTTCGATCAGATCGAGGTGGAGAATACTTAAGCGGTGAGTTTCTCAATTGTCTCAAATAAAATGGTATAATCTCACAATGGACTCCTCCAGGTACATCACAGTTAAATGGAGTATCTGAAAGGTGAAATTGAACACTGTTGGACATGGTTCGATCCATGATGAGTTTTACCGACCTTCCAATTTCTTTCTGGGGATATGCCCTAGAAACGGCTGCATACCTACTTAACAAGGTACCTACCAAATCCCCCCCAAAGACTCCATATGAGATGTGGAAGGGGAGGAAACCAAATCTTAAGCATGTTAAGACTTGGGGTTGCCCAGCTTATGTCAAAAAGTTTGAAAATGATAAGCTACAGACTAAATCCGATAAGTGTAGATTTGTGGGATACCCTAAAGAAACTTTAGGGTATTATTTCTATCATCCAACTGATCAAAAGGTGTTTGTTGCGAAACATGCTGCCTTCTTGGAAAAGGAGTTTATCCATGAAGGGGTTAGTGGGAGTAAGATATATCTTGAAGAAGTTCAAGAACCGCAAATTACCACGGATCAAAGTCAGGTACCTGACCAAGTAGAAGAACCTACTATACCACACCCTGTTCGTAAATCTGGAAGAGTACCGAAGATACTTGAGAGGTATGGATTCATTATAGAGGATGACGATGAGGTACACATCATGAATGATGATGATCCATTGAATTACGAATAGTCTATGAGTAATAAAGACTCAGGAAAATGGCTTGAAGCTATGAAATCCGAAATGGACTCCATGTATGAAAACAAAGTATGGGCTTTGGTTTCACCACCTGAAGGCATTAAGCCTATTGGGTGTAAATGGGTCTTTAAAAGAAAGACTGGAGCGGACGACAACGTAGAGACCTATAAGGCCCGACTGGTTGCAAAAGGTTTCAAACAAAGACAAGGAGTTGACTATGATGAAACCTTTTCACCAGTAGCTATGCTTAAGTCCATTCGGATTTTTCTTGCGATTGCAGCTTATAACGACTATGAGATCTGGCAGATGGACGTGAAAACGGCCTTCCTCAATGGGAAACTTGAGGAGGATGTGTATATGACACAGCCAGAGGGATTTGTTTCAAAGGTTGGAACAAATCAAGTCTGTAAGCTGCAACGATCCATTTATGGATTGAAGCAAGCTTCTCGTAGATGGAACATTCGTTTTGATGAGACAATCAAAGAGTTTGATTTTATCAAAAACGACGATGAACCATGTGTGTACAAGAAGGTTAGTGGGAGCGTAGTTTTATTCCTTGTATTATATGTTGATGATATATTACTGATAGGGAATGACATTCCTATGCTACAATCGATTAAAATTTGGTTATCTAAATACTTCTCCATGAAGGACTTGGGAGAAGCATCCTATATTTTGGGGATAAAGATCTATAGAGATAGATCTAAAAGGATGCTTGGTTTATCCCAAGGAACGTACATTGATGCAATGCTAAAGAGATTTAGCATGGAAGATTCCAAAAGAGGTCTCATGCCGATGAGCCATGGAATACATCTCTCCAAGAAACAGGTCCCAAAGACACCTGAGGAGAGAGACCGTATGAGTAAGATCCCTTATGCTTCTGCAATAGGATCTATCATGTACGGTATGATATGTACTATACCGGATGTTGCTCATGCACTTAGTGTAACGAGCAGATACCAGTCAAATCCTGGAGAAGAGCACTGGAAGGCAGTGAAGAATATCCTAAAGTACTTGAGAAGGACTAAAGATATTTTTCTTGTCTACGGTGGGTTTGAATTAAAACTCGAGGGATTCACAGACTCAAGTTTTCAAACAGACCAAGATGACAGTAAATCTATTACGGGGTATGTGTTTACCTTGAACTGGAGGCGCAGTGAGTTGGAAGAGTTCCAAGCAGCAAACAGTTGCTGATTCAGTGACAGAGGCAGAGTATATAGCTGCAAGTGAAGCTGCAAAGGAAGCTGTTTGGATGAAGAAGTTAATAACTGAACTTGGTGTGGTTCCTAGCAATGGAGAAGCAGTTCCAGTTTACTGTGACAACACAGGAGCAGTTGCACAGGCTAAGGAACCCAGGTCTCATCAGAAATCTAAACACGTGTTGTGGCGATTTCACTTGATCAGGGAGATCATTGAAAGAGGAGACGTCACCTTGGAGCGTGTAGACTCTCAAGACAACATTGCAGATCCATTTACTAAAGCTTTAACACAACAACAGTTTGATCGTCACTTAGAGAAGATGGGTATGAGATACCATGGCGATTGGCTTTAGTGCAAGTGGGAGATTGATAGTAGTGTGCATACAAGCCAATCATGTATGATGATAAAGCACATACTTTGTAAAAAATCTTATTTATTTATTAATAAAATATTTATTTATTAAAGGCATTTAATTATCTACATGGTGCTGTTTTTATAATATATAAATAACCCATAGTTTTAAGCAATGCTATTAGAATCATGATGTTGATCATGCTAATGAGATCTAAATTCTTAGAAAGCTTTAAAACTAAAATAGTTCCCAATCGTGGGATTACTAAAAAGGGGTTTAGCAAATCCGGATAGATTGGTACATATGTTGGTTGCTCATTGGATGAGGATGATTGATCTCATGATCATTTGTGTGGAGACACTAAAACAAGTATGTAGGTGCTTATTGGAGAATAAGTTCACTGAACGTGACTCGCTATAGAATACCTAATGGAGTTTTACTCGCCTGTCAATAGGAATTCCTAATATGAAAGTAGTACAAGTGATCCTTGGACTTGAGATCATCATAGTATCTTGTCTGTAACAAATTATACTTTGACTTATTCCTTAAGACCTTTTAAGACATATATAGGGTATGCTTGGGTATAATGAGTTACATATGGAGATAATGAATGATCGATAAAGAATCTATCACCTCTAGTAAAAGAGGATATATGTGCCTATGTGATTTGTTAAATGACAACCCAGGAATCCTTGGCCAAGGTGGAATGAAATTAGAAAGAGGTTTCTAATTTGCATTAATCGGAGTTGTGCATTTTCTAATCGAAATACATATAATCAAATAAAATAAGACTTGACAGTAAATTCATGTCTTATATTTAATTGGGACATTGTATGGTGGAAGGATTGAATTGTATGGTAACTATTTACTCACAGGTTCTTTTATGATTAATGTTAAAATCTATATTATCTGAAAAGTCGTTGATCGCTAGGGAGGCTTATCCCTATTGTAGAATAAATATTATTTATTTAAATAAATTATTAGTTTAATTTATTTATTTAAATAAGATTAGAATTGTTCTAATTGATTTATTCACAACCGATTTAATATAGAGAACCTAAAGGGTCACACCATAAAAGGAAGAATAATTATTTAAGAAGGTAATGGCATAATCGTAATAATGTATTAAGTATAATTAATTTAATCTATAGTGATAGAATAAATAAAATAGCTTAATGTTTATTATTTAATATTTTGAAAATATTAAATATAAATTAATAAGAGGAGTCTTATAAATATTATTACGATTATTATTATTTTAATTTCTAAAGGAGTTTAGTAATTAATTTAATATTAGTACTCTCATTTATTCCTCATAAGATTAGGAGACAAATTAATTAAATGAATTTAATTAATTATTCCCATGTGGTGGGAAGCCTAAATTAATTAAAGGAGTTTAATTAATTAAAAAAAATCCCATGTCTAATAGGATTAGAAGGGTTGACCAATATCTATATAAGATGAGTCTTATAATAGATATTGATTGATGAAATTCCAATTGTTGGAGAGTACTCCTTTTCTATAGAGGATAGAAAACTAAGGTTTAGCCAAACACCCTCCTTCTTGATAATTCCTCTTCCTTGGTGGATCACCTCTAGAGGCCAAACACTTGGGTGGCTAACGTTGATCAGAGGAAGGAATCTAACCCGAAAATTCAAGGAGATCACGAAGAACAAGGAGTTGAACTCGTACCTGTGGAAGCTTCGTTTTACAAAGGTATGATTCCATAACTTCTTATTTATCGTTTTAAATTAATAATTTGCATAAAGAATGATCCGGGTAATAGTTTTGTACAAATTTTTTTAAACTCTGATATACCATGCTTCCGCTAATTTTTGCAATTTGATTGCATCACGATTTCTTACAAACCCAACAGTACCCACTATAGAGCCCACACCACCAGAGGCAGTAAGAGCACTGTACCTGGCGGTGCTAGACCAAAATATGCAGCTGCGGGGAGAGTTACAGAATCTAAAGGAAGAGGTTGATGACCTCCAAGAGGCTAAGACATCTACTGAAGCAGATTTCGAGTTAGAGCACGATGAGAATGTGCTAATGAAGGATAAGGACTGGGACTATAAGAACTAGGCCGTAGAGCTTCGTAAAGAGCCGGGAGAGTAGAACCGGAAGATAGCACAAATGTCTTACATCCATAGTAGTGCTCATGAGGATTTCAACTATAAGATAGCTTGTTATTCGAGAATGCCGTTAGGTAGTGCGAGTAGTAGTAGAGAAGGTGTAGATATGTAAATACTGTGTGTATCTTGTAATGACGTAAAATCCTATTTTGTATAACCAAAGGGTAGTCTGTTGTAAATCCAAATTTTTGTAAGTCAATCGCGGGATAGTTATGTAATAGATTTAGCTAGAGAACCCTCTGTGTAAATAGTTTTAAACTATGAAAAAGCATATTAATATAATGAAATTTTTACTAAATGTGCTTGATGTTAATTATGTATTATTGGTTGATGAATGATAACCAATAAAAAGGGATAAGTAAATAAATTATAATGAAACTTTATTTATTTAAACAAGAACATGCCGTTAAGAAGAAGACAACATAATTAGGAAGCTGAATCCCATAATGAAAATCAAGAGGGACAGAACAAACCTATGCAAGAGTTCGTTAATTTATTAATGGCTGCATTTAATCAAGCTAGGGGTATAGCACTAGTGGTTCCTAGGGTAGGTCGAGCGACTACCTTTAAGGAATTTAAGAGTGTGGGTATGCCGGAGTTTAGGGGAACTACGGGCCCTATTGAGGCCCAAACCTATGTGAATAAAATAGATAAGGCATTTTCTATATCAAATGTTAGGGAGGCGCAAAAGACTTCTTTTGCGACCTATATGATGAAATGAGAGGCCAACTTCTGGTGGGAGGCTCACCAGAGTGAGGCTAGAGCAGGTGCGGTTACATGGGAGCAGTTCAAGAAGGTTTTCTTCGAGAACTACTTTCCTACTAGCATGAAGGGTAGGATAGAGATTAAGTTTCTAGAATTTAAGCAGGGGGGACATGATGGTTCCCCAGTATGCAGCCTAAGTTAAATGAACTGGCGAGGTTTGCTACACACTAAGTGGACACTGAGGTGAGGAATGCTCATAGGTTTGAGTAGGGACTGAAGCCCTGTCTCTATAGCATGATTTCTGTGTTCTAGAGCGCGTCATTCGAAACTATGACACCCCCAAATATGGGTACTTCATTTCCATAGGATTTGGTGTTCACAATACAATTATCACATATCTATCTACCCATAAATAAAGCAACTCATGAAATAAATAGAAATTTTCCCCTTAAGGGGTTACAACATCTGAATAAGTGAATCCCAGGTCATCTAACCTTAATACATCGAGTGCGGATTATAAAGAAACAAATAAGTCATAACATAGCATCATAGTCTTAAACATAACATTCATAAACATATAACAAGACTTCAGCACTTGTTAGCTTTGCCCTTACCTTTGCTAGTGGAAGGCTCGTAGGACCTTTCGTTCTTAACTGCAATGTTATTATGCAAGAGTGAATATGATTGCCCACAAGTATAGCAATACAACAGTAATAATAACATGCGAGTAAATCAAAGAGTTTGGAATAATTGAAAGCTCGGCTTTCGAATCAAGAATGAATAATAAGAATCAAAAGTATATCTGAGGGTCATAAGACCATGAACTATGTCCCAAGTTGTTAAGTATTTCTACTTGAAACCTTTAATAGTCATAAGACTATATGGACTCTACTACTCGTACTTAGGGGAATCAGCCCTTGGTACCATGAATGTGCACATCATCTCAACGCTAGCACGTAAATAATCCCATATAAAGGGTTGTTCATCTCAGTTTGATATCAGAGTTCGTACCAAAGGAAGTTTGGTTTGGATAACCTCAATAACAGTTCTAGGATTTAGAACGTTCATCAACTATGGACTAGTCAAATCAATAAGGGTTCGTTAGTCTTACAAGGTTCAACAATAACTGATAATCAAATTGAATAATGAATCTCAAGAGTATACAATTGAATAAGTATTGTATACTGAAGTAATACTTTAAAGGAATTATAATATCTCATATGGAATCTCAACTTGAATAAACGAGAATAAGAACTTGCATCATGATAGTATTTTGAGGATCGAAAGCTTGCTCAATAAAAGTAAAGTTTAGGAAACTTGCCTCGTGCGCAAGCTACAAATATAACTCACGATCTTCAAATAATCCTACATATTTCATTATGTTTACAATATCAATTAGTTTCATTACCACTACATTTAACTGTTGAACTCCCACTTTAGCACAACTTAACAACTTGGTCCATAATCTTAACTTGTTGACTAACCACATAACATAAAACTGAACCCACAACATGCATACCAGACAAGTATAAACTCTTAAACATTCATAATCAAACCTTACAACAACAAATCCAAGTTCACATACAATCTTGTTAATATGCAACTTCAAATTGTCTTATACATGTCAATAATATGTTATAGTACTGTGTTAAATGCTTAACACGTTATCAGGTTCATTAGGTTAAGTTAACTCATCATGTTATGGACTTAAAACCACACAAAAAAAACCACCTCATCTCTGTAGTTCCCTGCCTGGGCGGGGGTTTGAACTACAGGTTGCCCGCCGGGGCAGCATGCTCGCCGGGGCGGCGGTGTCCTACACTAGAAAGCCCGTCGGGGAGGAGGTCTCTAATATGACGAACTGCAGTTCGCGACTGCACTGTTCATCAGCCCAAATAACCCACGAAAATACAAAAAATTATGTTCAAACAACACTTTTAATGTTACCCATAGTTTGTGAACTTAACATAAATATCATACAACGCTTCTAGCATGTTTTTAACACTTTAGATCACATAATCACTCAAATTAGAACACATAAATTTATTGTTTTTGGTATTTTTCTAAGCTTTGAGACAAATCATGAAATTCATCATTATAGATTCGTTATAACACCGAATCTGTCCGTTTGAATTTCATTTTCTTCGTTTAAACATGCATAATCATAATTATCCTTCAATTTCAAGTTAAATAAATAATTAAAGCATACAAATTTGTACATAAAGTCCATATTCATATGTTCATAGTCTGTAACTTATGAAATTCTAATTAAAGCATAATTACATGGATTTAATTTCTTTAAAGCATATATAAATTATAGAAAAACATGTTATGAATATATATTAACACGTATATAATCATATAATTAACAGTCATTCTGAAATTTTATTTATAAAGAACTTAAAAATATACGTTAATGAAAACTAAGAACATGAACTATAAAACTTAAGATGAGGGAATTACCCTTGCTAGTTTATTTAGGTGATGATAGGAACTTCTTTAATTCTCCTTACATCTTTAATCTTTCTCTCCACTTTCTCTTTAAGTTATCTCTGTATATTTCTCTGATATGTATAAAGTATATGAAAGAATATAGATATAATGTATAGAGTCTGATATATAACTTTACGTATAAATTAACCGTACAAGTCATGGGTAGCAGTTAAGCGCATCAGGCCTTAACTGCTCCCTTGTTCCTTAGGGATTGTTTGGTTGGTCACAAAAGAGTTCCTTTCCCATTTAATTTAATTAAAGTGTTATTATATAGTTTAATTGTCACACTTTAATTAATGAAATAATCTTATTTAAATCAATTAAATAAAATATGATATTACATATTAAATCACATCATCACATAATTAAAATTCTCATTTATTAATTATGTCAAATCTTTAAATCTCTAATTAATTATTAAATTAATTAGAATAACATTATGCATATTAAATAATTAATTTAATTAAATAAACTTAATTAAACTCACACTTTGAACTATAAAAATTCTTCACATTAATTTAATCAATGTAACACATATAATTAAATTAATCTACCCCAATTCCATCAAATAATTATTTAACTCAATAAATAAATCATCAAAACTATTTCTTTAATTTAATGAATATTTAAATTAAATTAAAAAATTATCATTCGTCACATCGTTCCCCCCTTACAAGGATTATGTCCCCAGAATCACGGTTCAATTAAATTCGTCCCGTTACAGGAACAATCCTGGAGAAGGCAATTATTGCCAAAGATGGTAGTGAGGCTTTGAGCCAATACGACAGGGAGAAGAAGAACAAGAACAAGGGAGATGGAGTCCCTAAGACTGAGGGAGCTAGTAGGAGCGAAAGTGCTCCCAAGAAGAAGGGTTTTAGCTCTAGGAATACCTAGAGAAAAATAAAGGGATCCTGAGCGTAGGATCGAAGCGTGCAAGATATGCGGGAAGGCTCATCTAAGAGTCTATTTAAAGGGGAAATTAGTGTGTTATAACTGCGGACATGAAGGTCATATTTCACCCAACTGTCCCTAAGAAGAGTCAGGGGTGCTTTATGTGTGGGTCGATGGACCACTATGGTGAGAAATTACCAGAAAAAGGGGTCAGGAGAGTTGTAAAGGTACTAGTAGTGGTAAGTTAGCCATTACTGGTCCAACACCACCGGGTAGACTTACTGCCCATACTTTAAATATGACAGTCCAAGACACAGTTGCATCAACAGATGTAGTGGCATGTATTATCTCGGTCAATGAAATAAATGCTTATGTGCTGTTTGATTAGGGTTCTACTTGTTCTTTTATAGCATGTGAATTTGCTAAGCGTTTAGGATTACTCCCGGAATGATTAGAAATACCTTTAAACATTAAGGTAGCGAACGAAGAGATAATTCCCGTTGAGTATATCCATAGGAATTATTTTGTAGATATTAGAGGTAACAAATTGTCGGTAGATCTTATACCGATAAGGTTGGAAGAATTTGACATAATTCTCGGGATGGATTGGTTGTTTAACCATGGAGCGATGATAGATTGTCAACAGAAAAGTGTGAACCTTCGAATTTCTACGAAACCTAAGGTAGTGTTCTACGGTAGTAAATCACCGAGACGCTCTTATTATCTGACCATGACACCTGCTAGGAAATTGTTGAAGATAGGGTGTGTAGGATATCTATGCCATGTTGTTGATACCCAGAGAGTGAGAGCACCATTGGAACAGATAGATGTTGCCTAATTTCTTAATAGCACTGTAACACGCAAGTATACGCGTTCAATTGTAATATCCAGCAAGCAAGGATATCGTTCCCACGAGAAAATAGATTAACTTTTATCAATTATAAATTTTAATTCCATTAATCTTATTTTAAACTATAAAATATTGGTTGTGATATGAAAATCTAAATTAAAAAAATTAATAACTAAGATCAAAGTTCACAAGATTAATGCAAATTTAACAAGTTAAGATTACAACTTCCCTTAGTATTTCATTTAAATCTGTTTACTTCCCATTTAAATCAATTACTTAATATGAATCATTATCCAAGAATGCTTTATAAAATTCACGCAATTTCTCCAAAAACATGTGAACAAATCCTCCTAAATCTGATCCTTAAGACACAGAATTACAAGGAACACCCTAGTTAATTTATACACTATATTCCTATGTGAATCAAGTTAATTATGGTTTTATGCACAAATTCATTCAATGGATACAAAAGACACTTAGGTATATTCCTATCCTACATGCTAATCATATTAACCCTATTCAGATTATATGAACAGATGTTATCATATTCAGATCTCAATCTATACTCCATCTTCCAAATTTATATAGATTATCACAGTAATTGTTGGCCAAACAATTAATCAATAAGCAAAAGATATAATAAATAGCTCAATAAAAACCAACTTTCATTCAATGGGAAGGTTCAATTTAAACTACATACCAAGTTCCGTTGCAATCTTAATTAAAGTTTAGTTCATAATAATAAAGAAAAACATCATTCATATTAATAATCCAAACATCCCAAGTAATTACAAAAGATAAAACTAGAGAAGAGAAGAAGAAACTCTGAATTTGCTCCAATACTCTCTCTTTGATCTTCAACCCTTGCAATCCTCCTTCATGTTTTCCTTCGTTGTTCTCTCTGCAATTGCCTTGATAATTCCTCAATACGTCTTTTCTAAAGTCTTCTCCTATTTATATTAGTCAAAACCCTCATTCAGATTCCTTTTTGGCTTCGAAAACCAACTCATCAGTAGCAAAATCCCTCATTAGCCGCAGAGGAGCACCTAGGCGCTCAACCCAGGTCATTTCCAAGCGCCTAGGCGCTTGACCAGGACCATGTACTTACAAAATGCCACTCAGCTCTATTTTTAATGATTTTTGATCTTTTTCTTCTCCCAAATGACCAATTTATCCCTCCAGCTCCAACCTACAAGAAATAAACACAAAAACACATAAAAAGATACTAAAAACACTTAAAGATAGCAATAATTAAGTTTAATAACATCGGATTCATAGGTATAAAACCTACTCATCAAATACCCCAAACTTAACCAATTGCTTGTCCTCAAGCAATGCAATAATGCAAATGCAACCTAACTATATGCCTACGAATCAAACAACCAAATAATATAGCATCCAATATCAGGCCTTAAAGATAGTAGATAATACTCAATTTAGAACATCTAACCAACATAAAGTATCCAACTCAAACCAATTAGCCAAATTATGCCTGTCGTCACTCACGTTATGTGTGTGTGCAAACCAACTATTTTAATCAATCACAACTCAAATCACTCACATAAGCAACTTCTTAAAAAGAAATTCTAGTTTTTACTTAACACAACCAATCCGACTAATGCCAGCAATTACTAAGCACGGGGGTATCTCCAAGGTTTATCATACACATACTTTATTATTGCACGAGTGCGTTTTACGCTCCATCTCGCTTTTTAACTTGACTTGTGCAATGTCTAGTTTCCTTAGACTTTCAAAACTACCCATGTATCGAGCTTTCGACCAGTGACTCCCAAACCAGTTGGCTTTAGGGCACTAGGTGTTAAGACACCCCTACGGATCTAATAACCCAAGTAGCAATGACCACAGAACTAAACTAGTCAAGTTTGATTATTTATTCCTGTTGTTTCTCTTTTCTAAATTTTTTTTATCTTTTTTTTTGTTTTTTTTATGATTAACCCCAAGATTCCCCCAAACTTAGTTTCTTGCTTAACTTCCGCCTTCATGAATGTTTCACTGATTTTATCAAATATTAGCCCAAATTTTCTTACCAACAGATAATGCAACGATTTGAATCAAATTGACCAAATAGTCAGTTATGTGCTTTTCTTGCTACTTATGAGTTTTAGACAAGCATAATTAACTTCACAATTTAAGACATCACTCCACATTAGTGTTCAATCCTATTTGAGTCTCAAACTATCAATTCAGTCTTATCATTGGCCAAAATTAGATAGCTACATCATGCACTGCTTGATTCGTGCAACTAGATGCAAAACATGCAATATAACTATAATAAAACATGCATATACCTAACTAACATGAGTAAACTAAGCAACATGCTCCTACTCTAAATGCATAGACTATTAACTACAAAACATAATACACCCCCAAACTTAAATGACACAGTGTCCTCATTGTGTAATCGTAAGTAAATTAAGAGCTGAGGACTTCCCTGATCAAAGCTTACTCCTCTCCGTCATCTTCATTTTTGGCATTAGGAGGAGGTAAGTCTGGAGGTGGATAAACTGACAGAGGTGGAGGGAGTGTGAACTGGTACAGAGTCCCGGCTGGATTCATTTGGTAAAACATATCTGCCAACAACGTGGTACAATGAGAATAAATTTTTGCTTGGCGTTGGGCAAGAAAAGATTGCTGCCAATCCATACGGTCAAAACCCTGGTGTATCTGGGTTGCCACCAAGTCAATCCGTTTCGTGTGATGCTGTAGGTCCCTCCGTATATTCTCAACCCAATCAGGAGGTGGCATTGAGCTTGCGACCTCAAGAGGATGCTCAACATACTGCTCAACTTGTACTGGGGGAACGATAATAAATCCCAGGACCCGTGGGTGTGATTCAACCCCATCCCAGATCTTGTACAGTGTCATCACAGAATGGTTAATTGGGGCTAAGGGTGCATGTAATGCCTCTTAATCATCCCACTGCACTCCAGCCTATCAACACAATTCTGTAATTAGAGATGGGTGAGGCAACCCACCTGAAGTGTCTCCTTCAATCACTCAAATAATAGACTCATGGATGACTTCCCCAACATCGACAGTTTTTCCTTTGGCAATGCAAAATAACAAGTCAGCCCGCTGATTAATAACATCACTCATATGCCTACATGGAATCAACCTAGCGCAGATGAATGCATGCCAAGCTTTTCCATATCGACTCAACTTCAAAGATGGAAAGTGAACTACTTCATGTTGATCTGTCAATTTCCATTCAGGTCCTAGTACACAAAGGGCTTTAATCACCTCACTGTAATCCAATTCTCGCAGCATATACATACGATAATCACTATCACGAATCTTCTCCAATCCATAATAAGCGTTGATTGCCTTTCGACCAACATTAACTGATTTGCCCTGAACCATCACTAAACTGTTGTTGGCCTCTTTAGCGTTTGAATAGAACTCCTTGACAATTTTTATCGTTGCTGGTCTAGGCTAAGAAGTAAAGTTACTCCACTTCCGACGTCTAATCATTTAGGCAACTTCCCTATCGTGGTCGTCCGGTAATAGGCCACGTTCCGGAATTACAGATTTGCCTGACGCCCAGTTTTGATATCTATAAGCAGCTTGAACGCTGACAAATCTCTTTTTGTCAAACTTGCCAAAAGTGCCTGAACTTTCTCCTATGTGCCTTTTGGGAGCCATATAGCTAGTGTGTCAAATCTGTGCCAAACAAATTAAGTTTAGTGTCTAAATTGAAAAAAAAAAACCCTATTTGTGGCAATGTATCGAACACTTGGCATGCGCTATACAAAATAACCTTTTACAAGCCTTCCCCCAAACTTAGTGTTCACTAAATCTGTCAATTATCGAGCACACTATAGTTCTAATGCACAAGAACAACAATTTATTGACTTGGAGATCCGGGACCGAAAAGGAATAGAAAATCAGGTTGCTGATCATTTATCACGGTTAGAGAATGCAGAATTAAAAAAAAATGACACAACAGTGATCAACTAATTTTTTTCGGATGAACAACTGTTTGTGGTAAGGATGGATACACCATGGTATGCAGATTATGTAAATTTCATTGTGAGTAAGGTGTTTTCGCTAGATTTGACGAGTCAGCAGAAGAAGAAATTTCTCTATGATGTGAAAAAGTATTTATGGGATGAGCCGTTTTTATTTAAACAGTGTGGAGATCAAGTAATAAGAAGGTGCATTCCGAAAGTTGAAATGGAGAATATTTTATACCAATGTCATGCATCTTACTATGGTGGACATTTTGGGGAAGAAAGAACGGTAGCTAAGGCAACTAAGGTCCCCGACAACGGCGCCAAAAAATTGTTGTCTGATTTATATAATGACAAATACGCGCAAGTATACGAGGTCAACAAGTAATAAAGAGTAAGTAGAGTATCGATCCCACGAAGAATTATTACTAATCTTTTCCAAATACTAACCTTTTATCATCTCAATCTTATTTAAACCAATGATTTATCTTTTTGTAGTTTCGCACTAATGAAGATAATAAATAATCAAAGAACTATGAAAAGCTTTTAAAATAAGGAAAGTCTAATTTTAACAAGTCTAAGATCACAATTTTCCCCAATACTTCATTTAAATATCCTAACTCTCTCTTTTCAACTAGTTAAATCACAAGAATTGTCATCCCAGAAATCATAATTTCATAAAAGCCTCTCTCGATGGTCAATTATGAATCTTCCTAATGTGGCATGTAGGTATTTGTCTATCCTACACACTATCAAGAGACCAATATCAAGAATAATTAACAAGCCACATGTCACGGGAAAATCTCGTTAACTACTTCTTTAATTACCAACTTTCACATAGGAAGTCATTAAGGATAGATTGTCAATTAGATGCATACGGTATTTAGGTATATCTCTATCCTAAATACTATCAAATTATCTATTCTTGAGGATAATGAATAAGACACATGTCACATAATCTTATAGACTACCCACAAGAATCTCTAATTTTCGCAAGATATCATAACTAGGTCTCAACCTATAATCCATTTGTCAAGTTCATATAGGTTCCCAAGGTAATTACGAGCCAAGCAATTAATCTATAAGCATAGGATATAATAACCAATTCATAAGTAATCAATTAATAGCAAAGAGAGAGAAATTAATACAAACTATATGTTGGGTTCCATTGAAATCTTAGAAATTGGATCTAGTTCATGATAACTAGCACACACATCATGCCCAATTTATATATGTTATTTAGGATTACAAAATTAAGAGGAAATAAGATATAAGAGATAACAACACCCATTTTGATGATTTTTAGAATTGCCTTGCTTGGATGGTGATGATCTCTAGCTCAAATATCCACAAATCTTGCACTCCTTTGGCCATAGAACCTTAGCTTTTGCTGAATTCTTCTTTGTATTGCAGCCCAATGCTCTTAATTTGGATGTTTAGAGTAGCCTCCCAAGCTCTAGATCAGATGTTAGAAGTGTTGGATGTCACAAAATGGAGGCTACATGTTCTATTTATAGCATTACATCATAAAACCCTAAAAAAACTCAGCAAAATCGCTGGATCCCTGCCTTGGAGTGCCTAGGCGCTTGAAATGAACTATGAAAGAGCACCTAGGTGCTTGGCCATTTTCTGGAATTTCCAGCTTCGATGTCTATTGGTAAAATAGCCATAACTACTTCGTCCGAACTCGGATTTAGGCGATTCAAGAGGCTCCAGAAAGCTTAGAAGTAGGTCTACAACTTTCATTCTTTGAAATTATACAGATACTGGCCGGAGCTAGGCTCAAAATGGCCTGAAAACGGCTGCCGTGTAAATTGCATGCACAATCTGATGGTAAAATGACCATAGCTCTCTCATACGAACTTCAATTGGGATTTTTCAAGATGTTCCAGAAAACTGAGAATATCTACAACTTTTGTTCTTTGAGTTTTGAGAGATACGGATTGGATCAAGGTTGACATTGAGAAACAAGCAGCTGCTGTTCCAAATTCAAGTCGAAAACGCTAAAGTGGCAACTCTAAACATTAATCCAATGAGCTTTTATTTCTATTCTTACAAAACAAAGTAAAAACACATAAAGGCATACAAAAACTGTTGGGTTAGTACATAACTCAATCATGCAATCAAATCACATAAATAGGGCGGAAGAGCAAAAATTAGGTTTTCAAAAATTTATACAAACCCATAACCATGATCATTCTTGTGCATCAATTATCAGTGAATATAGAAGGAGAAAAAAATAGAATTATACCTTTGAAGATCCAAGCTTCCTCAGGTACAAGTTCTACTCCTTTGATTCCTTTAATTCCTCTGTAGTGGCTCCTTCCCTTGATCAATGTCAGCCACCCAATTGTTTGGCCTCTAACGGTGATCCACCAAGGAAGATGAAGAACTCAAGAAGATGGGTTATTGGCTTAATCCTTGTTTCTATCTCTATAGCATATGTGTACTCCCAACTCTTGGAAAAATTCACGTACCTTATTTCTGATATAAGACTCTCTTATATAGATATTAGGTTAACCCTCCTAATCTAATTAGAATAGGGTTTTATTTAATTAATTAATTAATTACTTTAATTAATTTATATCCTAATCTTATTAGGATTGAGAGAGAGAGAGTACTGATATTATATTAATTCCTAAACTCCTTTAGAATTAAAATAATAATAATATTAATAAGACTCCTCTTATTAATTTATATTTAATATTTCTAAAATATTAAATAATAAACATTAAGCTATTTAATTTATTCTATCACCATAGATTAAATTAATTATACTTAATGCATTATTACTATCATGCCATTTTCTTCTTAAATAATTCTTCTTCCTTTGATGGTGTGACCCTTTAGGTTCTCCATATTAAACTGGTTATGAATAAATCAATTAGAACAATTCTAATCTTATTTAAATAAATAAATTAAACTAATAATCTATTTAAATAAATAACATTTATTCTATAATAGGGATAAGCCTCCCTAGCGATCAACGACTTTCCAGACAATATAGATTTCAACATTAATCATAAAAGAACCTGTGAGTTAATAGTTACCGTACAATTCAATCCTTCCACCATACAATGTCCCAATTAAATATAAGACATGGATTTACTGTCAAGTCTTAATTTATTTAATCATATGTATTTCGATTAGAAAATGCCCAACTCCAAATAATATAAATTAGAAACCTCTTTCTAATTTCATTCTACCTTGGCCAAGGATTCCTGGGTTGTCATTTAACGAATCACATAGGATATATCTCCTCTTTTACTAGAGGTGGTAGATTCTTTATTGATCATTCATTATCTCCATATGTAACTCATTATACCCAAGCATACCCTATATATGCCTTAAAAGGCCTTAAGAAATTAGTCAAAGTATAATTTGTTACATACAAGATACTATGATGATCTCAAGTCCAAGGATCACTTGTACTACTATCACATTAGGAATTCCTATTGACAGGCGAGTAAAACTCCATTAGGTATTCCATAGCGAGTCACGTTCAGTGAACTTATTCTCCAATAAGCACCTACATACTTGCTTTAGTGTCTCCACACAAATGACCATGAGATCAGTCATCCTCATCCAATGAGCAAGCAACATATGTACCACTCTATCCGGATTTACTAATCCCCATTTTAGTAATCCCATAATTGGGAACTATTTTAGTTTTTAAGCTTTCTAAGAATTTAGATATCATTATCATGATCTCATCATGATTCTAAAAGCATTGCTTAAAACTATGGGTTATTTACATATTATAAAAACAGCACCATGTAGATAATTATATGCCTTAAATGAATATTTTATTAATAAATAAATAAGATTGTTTACAAAGTATGTGCTTTATCATCATACATGATTGACTTGTATGCACACTACTATCAATCTCCCACTTGCACTAAAGCCAATCGCCATGCTATCTCATACCCATCTTCTCTAAGTGACGATCAAACTGCTGTTGTGTTAGAGCTTTAGTAAATGGATCTGCAATGTTGTCTTGAGAGTCCACACGCTCCAAGGTGACGTCTCCTCTTTCAATGATCTCCCTGATCAAGTGAAATCGCCGTAACACGTGTTTAGATTTCTGATGAGAACTGGGTTCCTTAGCCTGTGCAACCGCTCCGGTGTTGTCACAGTATACGGGAACTGCAGTTATGAACTTCTTCATCCAAACAGCTTCCTTTGCAGCTATATACTCTGCCACTGTCACTGAATCAGCAACTGTTTGCTGCTTGGAACTCTTCCAACTCACTGCACCTCCGTTCAAGGTAAACACATACCCTGAAACAGATTTACTGTCATCTTGGTCTGTTTGAAAACTTGAGTCCGTGAATCCCTCGAGTTTTAGTTCAGACCCACCGTAGACAAGAAAAATATCTTTAGTCCTTCTCAAGTACTTTAGGATATTTTTCACTGCCTTCCAGTGCTTTTCTCCTGGATTCGACTGGTATCCGCTTGTTACACTAAGTGCGTGAGCAACATCCGGTCTAGTACATATCATACCGTATATGATAGATCCTATTGCAAAAGCATAAGGGATCTTACTCATACGGTCTCTCTCCTCAGGTGTCTTTGGGGCCTGTTTCTTGGAGAGATTTATTCCATGGCTCATCGGCATGAGACCTCTTTTGGAATCTTCCATGCTAAACCTCTTTAGCATCGTATCAATGTACGTTCCTTGGGATAAGCCGAGCATCCTTTTAGATCTATCTCTATAGATCTTTATCCCCAAAATATAGGATGTTTCACCCAAGTCCTTCATGGAGAAGTTTTTAGATAACCAGATTTTAATGGATTGTAACATAGGAATGTCATTCCCTATCAGTAATATATCATCAACATATAATACAAGGAATGATACTGCGCTCCCACTTACCTTCTTGTATACACAAGGTTCATCCTCATTTTTGATAAAATCAAACTCTTTGATTGTCTCATCAAAACGAATGTTCCATCTACGAGAAGCTTGCTTCAACCCATAAATGGATCGTTGTAGCTTACAGACTTGATTTGTTCCAACTTTTGAGATAAATCCCTCTGGCTGTGTCATATACACATCCTCCTCATGTTTCCCATTGAGGAAGGCCGTTTTCATGTCCATCTGCAAGATCTCATAGTCGTTGTAAGCTGCAATCGCAAGCAAAATCCGAATGGACTTGAGCATGGCTACTGGTGAGAAGGTTTCATCATAGTCAACTCCTTGTCTTTGTTTGAAACCTTTTGCAACCAGTCGGGCTTTATAGGTCTCTACCTTTCCGTCTGCTCCAGTCTTTTTCTTAAAAACCCATTTACACCCAATAGGTTTAATACCTTCAGGTGGTGAAACCAAAGTCCATACTTTGTTTTCATACATGGAGTCCATTTCGGATTTCATGGCTTCAAGCCATTTCCTTGAGTCTTTATTACTCATAGCCTGTTCGTAATTCAATGGATCATCATTCATGATGTGTACCTCATCGTCATCCTCTATAACGAATCCATACCACTCAGGTATCTACGGTACTCTTCCAGATTTATGAACAGGGTGTGGTACAGTAGGTTCTTCTACTTGGTTAGGTACTTGACTTTGGTCCGTGGTAACTTGTGGTTCTTGAACTTCTTCAAGATATATCTTACTCCCACTGACCCCTTCATGGATAAACTCTTTCTCCAAGAAGGTAGCATGTTTCACAACAAACACCTTTTGATCAGTTGGATGATAGAAATAATACCCTACGGTTTCTTTAGGGTATCCCACAAATCTACACTTATCGGATTTAGTCTGTAGCTTATCATTTTCAAACTTTTTAACATAAACTGGACAACCCCAAGTCTTAACATGCTTAAGATTTGGTTTCCTCCCTTTTCACATCTCATATGGAGTCTTTGGGGCGGATTTGGTAGGTACCTTGTTAAGTAGGTATGCAGCCGTTTCTAGGGCATATCCCCAGAAGGAAATTGGAAGGTCGGTAAAACTCATCATGAATCGAACCATGTCCAACAGTGTTTGATTTCTCCTTTCAGATACTCCATTTAACTGTGGTGTACCTGGAGGAGTCCATTGTGAGATTATACCATTTTCTCTGAGACAATTGAGAAACTCACTGCTTAAGTATTCTCCACCTCGATCTGATCGAAGTATCTTAATACTCTTGCCCGTTTGTTTCTCTACTTCACTTTTGAACTCTTTGAACTTTTCAAATGATTCTGATTTGTATTTCATTAAATACACATATCCAAATCTTGAGTGATCATCAGTGAAAGTAATAAAATAAGAATACCCACCCCGTGCACTTGTTATCATAGATCCACAAACGTCTGTATGAATCAATGCCAGCAACTCTGTAACTCTCTCTCCTTTTCCACTAAAAGGAGATTTAGTCATTTTACCCATGAGACAAGATTCACAAGTTGGATATGATTCATAATCAGATAGCTCGAGGAGCCCATCTTTATGCAACTTGGATAATCTTGTTTCATTGATATGACCGAGTCTACAGTGCCACATATAGGTATAATTAATATCATCTCTTTTCCTTTTCTTAATTTGTTCAATTTGAAATATATTTTCTTGTAAGTCAAGTGTATAAAGTCCATTTCGCAAATTTCCAATACCATATAAAACATCGTCTTTATAAATAGAACAACCATTGTTCTTTATAATAACGTCAAAACCTTCCATATCCAATACAGAAATTGAAATAATGTTTTTAATAATATTCGGAACATAATAACAGTTATTAAGATAAATGAATTTGCCCGAAGGCATTGCTAAACAATAAGTTCCTACAGCTAATGCAGCAACTTTTGCTCCATTTTCCACTCGTAGGATCACCTCATCTTTGTTCAACTTTCTACTTCTGACCAGTCCCTGCACAGTATTACATATGTGAGAACCACAGCCGATATCCAATACCCAAGTAGAATTATGACTTTCAGAAAAATTAATTTCAATCATAAACAAACCTTGATTGGAAGTCGAAGCTTCTCCAAGCTTCTTCTCTGCTAGAAACTTCTTGCATTTCCTCTTCCAATGTCCCGGCTCATTGCAATGAAAGCACATTCTTTAGCTGGTTCAGGTTTCTTTTGCTCCTTTTCTTTCCATTTTCCTTAGCCTTCTTAGATTTCGTCTTTTCAGAAGACACCTTGGGCCTCTTACTTTTATTGGAAGAATCCACCATCAAGACATGGTTCTTCTTGGATGAGAAGTGACCTTCTGCAGTTTTCAGCATGCTAAACAGCTCAGGCAAGCTGACATCTAGCTTATTCATGTGAAAATTAACCACAAACTGCGAGAAGGTCTCAGGGAGTGACTGCAAGACCAAGTCTTGACTCAACTCCCCGTCCATGACGAACCCAAGCGTTCCAAGGCGTTCAATCAAATTGATTACCTTCAGAACATGAGTCTCGACGGCAGTGCCTTCGGTCATCCGAGATCGGAAGAGCTCCTTAGATATCTCATATCTAGCAGTCCTACTCTGTTCACCATACAACACCTTGAGGTGAAGCAGCATAGCAGGAGCATCCATTTTTTCGTGCTGACGCTGAAGCTCGTTATTCATGGATGCGAGCATGATGCATTGAGCCACAGATGCATCATCTTGCCACTTATTGAAAGTGGCAATCTCTTCCTCAGAGGCTGTTTCTGAAACAGATTCAGGGATAGTGGAATTTAGGACATAAGAAATCTTTTCAGCAGTGAGAACAATTCTCAGATTTCTTAGCCAGTCCTCATAATTCGGGCAGGTAAGCTTATTTGCATCAAGTATGCTTCGTAGTGAGATTAGTGATTTTGACATTTTTAAAATTCTGCATGTGAAAAGATAACATTTTAGCAAACATTCATTTTATTAACGTTGCACACCAAAATAAATTTAGGTCTTTATTTTAAATTGGTATCTCCCACTATTTTCATCAAACTATATTACCCTCACTTATATAGTTCGGAAATATCTAATTAAAGATTTGCTAGTGAGATTAAGGATCCCATTTCAAATGTATATAACCTGTGGATAGCACAACAAGCGATATACAAATAAATAGGTAGACAACTCTTGTCAATTACATCACCATGTAACTCCTTTTATTTTGCCTCTTAAATCATAATGGTCATGTGTGTGCACATCCGAACTAAAATGATTTAAGTTAAGTCCAGCCTAGCACTTCCATAAATTCAAAAAAAAAATTCGTCCTTGTGGATAGCACAACAAGACTAGATCGTTCAATTTTCTTGATAAGCATCAAATGCGATTAATTAACATCTTAAATATTCAATACTCGCCTTGTGAATAGCACAACAAACTCATATTAAATATTTAATACTCCATTAATTAATCATGCTAGAAGGCGACGTTCGATATTCCAAATATCATTTGAACGCTTCAGACTTAATATTATTTCTTTGAGGGGTTTGTTATTATTTGTCTTATCTTGTTTAGCGCGCATGCATATATATATATATATATAAAATACGCGTCATTTTATTAAACATGCGAAGCATGTTTGCATAAAATATAATATATATAATATTTAGCATGCAATATAGAATACTATATTCTACCCGGATTGATTATGGACTTTTATTCTAGTTTAGTTCACTAGAGCCACCAAGTGAACCAAAAGGTCAAACCTAGGAGTGCAAGAATTTAAATTTTAAATGTAACTATTACATTTAAACCCGGGCTCCATACAAACGGGTCTTCACGCGCTCCTTGCTCCTTGGTCTCCAATTTCTTTAAAATAATTCTAACTATCTCTATTACATTAACTATTTAAAATTAAATAGAAACCTTGATCAGCAGTCAAGGGGAAATACATAGAAAGGAGATAGAATTTACATCGAGAATAAAACTAGAGAAGACGAGGTACGCAGATCCCATTTTATAAAACCCATTCATTCAAGCATTCAACCAAAATAAAATCCAATCACATTGGTCATAGTCCATAATCAATCCCTTTTATTACCATACATATCATCATACATATCAATAAAACTTATTCATCTCATGAAAATAAATTCATTCCATATATGTATTAATATCAGTTAATGGGCAAAAGTTTGCTAAACTTTGTTTTGGGAAAAATAAACTCCTTTATTTCATTCAAAAACAATTCCAAATTAAACTCTTTAATTTTAGCAATTCTAAAATCTCATTTCATATAAAATAAACATCTTTATTTTAAACCTTTATTAATTAAATAAACCATTCATTTAATTAAATAAAACAAAAAAAAATCAGTTCCTGTCCAGTGGCGCAGCTACGCCAAAAATGTAAAGGGAACCGGCGCAGCTGCGCAGAATGAAAACCAGGAACAGTAACCGGTGCAGCTGCGCAGCAATATTTCCTTGTACCGGCGCAGCTGCGCAGCTTCGCAGAATCTGAAAATTTTTGGTTGCCCAGAACTCGATCCAATCGCATATCATACATGTATGGAATCACATAGACTGATAATTAGCACAAAGTTAGGCTCTGATACCACTGTTGGGTTTGTACGTAACTCAATCATGCAATCAAATCACATAAATAGGGCGGAAGAGCAAAAACTAGGTTTTTAAAAATTTATACAAACCCATAACCATGATCATTCTTGTGCATCAATTATCAGTGAATATAGAAGGAGAAAAAAATAGAATTATACCTTTGAAGATCCAAGCTTCCTCAGGTACAAGTTCTACTCCTTTGATTCCTTTGATTCCTCTGTAGTGGCTCCTTCCCTTGATCAATGTCAGCCACCCAATTGTTTGGCCTCTAACGGTGATCCACCAAGGAAGATGAAGAACTCAAGAAGATGGGTTATTGGCTTAACCCTTGTTTCTATCTCTATAGAATATGTGTACTCCTAACTCTTGGAAAAATTCATGTACCTTATTTCTGATATAAGACTCTCTTATATAGATATTAGGTTAACCCTCCTAATCTAATTAGAATAGGGTTTTATTTAATTAATTAATTAAACACTTTTAATTAATTTATATCCTAATCTTATTAGGATTGAGAGAGAGAGTACTGATATTATATTAATTCCTAAACTCCTTTAGAATTAAATAATAATAATAATAATAATATTAATAAGACTCCTCTTATTAATTTATATTTAATATTTCTAAAATATTAAATAATAAACATTAAGCTATTTAATTTATTCTATCACCATAGATTAAATTAATTATACTTAATGCATTATTACTATCATGCCATTTTCTTCTTAAATAATTCTTCTTCCTTTTATGGTGTGACCCTTTAGGTTCTCCATAATAAATCGGTTATGAATAAATCAATTAGAACAATTCTAATCTTATTTAAATAAATAAATTAAACTAATAATCTATTTAAATAAATAACATTTATTCTATAATAGGGATAAGCCTCCCTAGCGATCAACGACTTTCCAGATAATATAGATTTCAACATTAATCATAAAAGAACCTGTGAGTTAATAGTTACCGTACAATTCAATCTTTCCACCATACAATGTCCCAATTAAATATAAGACATGGATTTACTGTCAAGTCTTAATTTATTTAATCATATGTATTTCGATTAGAAAATGCACAACTCCAAATAATGCAAATTAGAAACCTCTTTCTAATTTCATTCTACCTTGGCCAAGGATTCCTGGGTTGTCATTTAACGAATCACATAGGACATATCTCCTCTTTTACTAGAGGTGGTAGATTCTTTATTGATCATTCATTATCTCCATATGTAACTCATTATACCCAAGCATACCCTATATATGCCTTAAATGGCCTTAAGAAATTAGTCAAAGCATAATTTGTTACATACAAGATACTATGATAATCTCAAGTCCAAGGATCACTTGTACTACTATCACATTAGGAATTCCTATTGACAGGCGAGTAAAACTCCATTAGGTATTCCATAGCGAGTCACGTTCAGTGAACTTATTCTCCAATAAGCACCTACATACTTGCTTTAGTGTCTCCACACAAATGACCATGAGATCAGTCATCCTCATCCAATGAGCAAGCAACATATGTACCAATCTATCCGGATTTACTAATCCCCGTTTTAGTAATCCCACAATTGGGAACTATTTTAGTTTTTAAGCTTTCTAAGAATTTAGATCTCATTATCATGATCTCATCATGATTCTAAAAGTATTGCTTAAAACTATGGGTTATTTACATATTATAAAAACAGCACCATGTAGATAATTATATGCCTTAAATGAATATTTTATTAATAAATAAATAAGATTGTTTACAAAGTATGTCTTTATCACCATACATGATTGGCTTGTATGCACACTACTATCAAAAACACATAATAGCAATATAAATCCACACAATTTGCAATAAGGTGAAAACACATAAGAACCAAACGAAATAGCTAAAGACTTACAAATTATCAAGGCCAAAAGTACCTAATTTGTGTATAGAAAACACACTCATCAAATACCCCCAAACTTAAATCTTTGCTTGTCCTCAAGCAAAATAAACACAAACTATAAAAAAAATTAAAAACTTCTAATAAAACCTATCTTGAGCAACGAGTTAATAAGTTTAAACAACGGTCTCAAAGATGCTAAAACGTGAAACTCTAGAAAAACTTTCAAAAGATTGCAAGTCTGAATTTTCAAATAGTTAGTCATATCTTGCTTCAGATCCATTCCGTGCATGTGTGTATACCCAATTGCACTAAACCAATTATAGCTAGGATGAACTTATGCAACCATATTACCTTATGAAAGAGATCAAAATAAACTTCAAAAACTACATGCTTAACACATCACTCACCGCAAATGTATACAAATCATAATTTCCAAAAATATGAAATCAAAGGACTCTAGGTAAGTGCATTTTATGCTTCATCTTATCCTAAGTACACTCTTATGGGTGAGTGCATTTTACGCTCCATCTCAACTCAACGCAAGATTTGCAATATACAATTTTCTTTCTTTTGTTCTCAATTCATAGGAGAGTGTGTCTTATGCTCTATCTCCCCTAATCATGTGTTTATGAGTCAGTGCGTTTTACGCTCCATCTTAACTCACCACATGACTAACAAAATCAAACTTGGATACATTGCTTTGAGTGATGTTTAAACGTGTTCTAGAGCTTAATGATAAATCCCACAAGCATTCTGTCATAAAGGCCATCCAAATCATACAACTAGCTCAATACACATAGGTAAGTGCATAAAAGTGGAACGATTCATAAGCAAATCAATAACTAACAATTACGTTAAGCGTATAGACTAAGCAATATTCGTCCATTTTCTATGAGTTAGATCAATTCAATCAACTTCTTATCATTGACCATGGATTGAAGTTCAAAATAGATTAAAACAATGCTCAAGAGACAAATCCTAAATTTTTTATTTTAATATATTTTTTTTGAAATAAAAAAAAGAGACACATTTAAAACACAAATACTAAATTAAAAAAAGACAAAAATTAGATTCCACCCCCAAACTTAAAATTGACGTTGTCCTCAATGTCTGAAATAGGAAAATTAAAATAGAAGACTTCCCTAAGAATGTGCCAAGCGTCATTGATATCATCTTTTAAGTCCTAAAAGTTGGGAGCGCATTCCATTTTACTCAATAATCGATACCTGAAAACAATTGACTAAAGAAATTAAAATGAAATTAAACAAGCTAAAAAGCAATCAAACAAAAATAAAATTAAAACAATAAACTTAGGTTGCCTCCTAAGAAGCGCTTGTTTATAGTCGTCAGCCCGACTTCACCATCGACTATCCAACTCCCCTTTAAAAATTGAGGAACCCTCCATCCATTAATAGCCATGTAACATTTGAGGGTTTTATTCCAGTATGGGATTGTTTCAAGTTCACCTAGCTTGTTACTCTTAGATACATTCTCATTGGTGAACTTCACATAGCTAGGTGCTTGCTCCATTGTGTCTGTGAACAGAATATTGGATTAAAGCTCTTCAAACACAATAGGATCATCAAATTTCTTTTTATGGACCTCTTGTTCATCCCACCATGGTTCCAAATTTATACTAGCTCTATTGTCACATAGAGCTTTACCTAAGGACATGACTACCAATTGGGCATGAGATTGCAAAACCACCCGGATTCTTGAGCTTTGGCAGAGAAGAAATATGGGACAATATCAAAATTAGCTTATCCTCATTAGAACTCAAGGTTGGATCTTCGCCGGCCTTAATTTCTTGCTCCCCACTTGTCTTCTCCCTTATAGTTTCCACATATATTGGCACGTCCGGTTGCAGCCTAGGCGTGGGTAGTCCATCAATCTCGGGAACCATGTCACTGGGCCATTCACCTTGAGGGCGATTGTTAATGGCGTTGATAAGTTATCCTATTTGGTTCTCAAGATCTCGAATTGATAACCTCTGACTATACATCTGCTCCTCATTCATAGCTATGAACTTATACAAAAGTTCCTCAAATTTTGACATTATTTCTTCTTGAGTAGGAGCCTGATCCTGAGATTCAAGAGTGTATGATTGGATTAGAGCAAGGGTTTGTACTTGAATGTTGTCGCTCCATGAAAACTCCAGATGATATCCCACATCTTGATGATAATTGTTGGGATAGGTGTAATAGTTAGGGTAGTCAGCCAAAATTGCCACTATACTGTGCCGATTCGAAATTGATAGAGCAAAGATGACTCGAATGATTTCCAGCACAATAATCACACATCACCGCCATATTTTGAATATTCTGTGCTTCTAAAGCCTCAAGGCTTCTCAAAGTTATCTCTATGGTGTACCTCGTAAAGAAGAAAGCATTAAAACAAAAAAATAAATGATAAAATAAACTAAAAATAAGTTTATATACAAGTTTAAATTAAGACCAATTTGAGTGTAATTAATATTGAAAAATACTAGAAAAATAATTCCCCAGCAACGACGCCAGAAATATGTTGCCTAAATTCTTAATAGCACGTTAACACGCAAGTATACGCGTTCAATTGTAATATTCAACCAGCAAGGATATCATTCCCACGAGGAAATAGATTAACCTTTATCCATTATAAATTTTAATTCAATTAATCTTATTTTAAACTATGAAAATTGGTTGTGATATGAAAATCTAAATTAAAAAAATTAATAACTAAGATCAAAGTTCACAAGATTAATGCAGATTTAACAAGTTAAGATTACAACTTTCCTTAGTATTTCATTTAAATCAGTTTACTTCCCATTTAAATCAATTAATTAATATGAATCATTATCCAAGAATGCTTTATAAAATTCACGCAATTTCTCCAAAAACACGTGAACAAATCCTCCTAAATCTGATCCTTAAAACACATAATTACAAAGAACACCCTAGTTAATTTATTCATTATATTCCTATGTGAATCAAGTTAATTATGGTTTTACGCACAAATTCTTTCAATGGATACAAAAGACACTTAGGTATATTCCTATCCTACATGCTAATCATATTAACCCTATTCAGATTATATGAACAGATGTTATCATATCCAAATCCCAATCTATACTCCATCTTCCAATTTTATATAGATTATCACAGTAATTGTTGGCCAAACAATTAATCAATAAGCAAAAGATATAATAAACAATTCAATAAACACCAACTTTCATTCAATGGGAAGGTTCAATTTAAACTACATACCAAGTTCCGTTGCAATCTTAATTAAAGTTTAGTTCATAATAATAAAGAAAAACATCATCCAGATTAATAATCCAAACATCCCAAGTAATTACAAAAGATAAAACTAGAGAAGAGAAGAAGAAACTCTGAATTTGCTCCAATACTCTCTCTTTGATCTTCAACCCTTGCAATCCTCCTTCATGTTTTCCTTCGTTGTTCTCTCTGCAATTGCCTTGATAATTCCTCAATACGTCTTTTCTAAAGTCTTCTCCTATTTATATTAGTCAAAACCCTCATTCAGATTCCTTTTTGGCTTCGAAAACTAACTCATCAGTAGCAAAATCCCTCATTAGCCGCAGAGGAGCACCTAGGCGCTCAACCTAGGTCATTTCCAAGCGCCTAGGCGCTTGACCAGGACCATGTACTTACAAAATGCCACTCAGCTCTATTTTTAATGATTTTTGATCTTTTTCTTCTCCCAAATGACTAATTTATCCCTCCAGCTCCAACTTACAAGAAATAAACATAAAAACACATAAAAAGATACTAAAAACACTTAAAGATAGCAATAATTAAGTTTAATAACATCAGATTCATAGGTATAAAACCTACTCACAATAGATATAGTGAAAAATTCACGGACATATTTCTGGGAGAATTATTAGGTCTTCTGCCAGATATGGAGATTGAGTTTGTTATCGATGTTGTGCCAGGAGCGGCACCAATTTCTAGGGCACCATATCAGATGGCGCCGATAGAAATGAAGGAGCTAATGATTCATTACATGAACTATTGGATAAGAAGTATATTCAACTGAGTGTCTCTCTGTGGGGAGCACCGATATTATTTGTAAAGAAAAAGGACAGAGCGTTACGACTTTGTATCGACTATCGGGAGTTGAACAAGTTAACGATCAAGAATAAATATCCATTACCCAGGATCGATGATCTATTTGATCAGTCGAAAGGGGTGAAGTATTTTTCTAAGATAGATTTGTGAACGGGGTACCATCAATTGAAAATAAGGAAGGATGATGTACCTAAGATGGCAGTTCAGGGACTCGTTATGGTCATTATGAGTTTCTGGTTATGTCGTTTGGGTTGACCAATGCGCCAGTCGCATTTATGGATATGCTGAATAGAGTGTTCAAACAATACTTGGACAAGTTCATCGTAGTGTTCATTGATGATATTCTAGTTTATTCTAAGACGCCAGAAGATCACGCTGAACATTTAAGAGTAATGTTGGAAATGCTACGGGAGGAAAAGTTGTATGCGAAATTCACTAAGTGTGAATTTTGGCTTGAAAGAGTGCAATTTTTAGGGCATGTCATTGATAAAGAAGGGATTTTAGTGGATCCATCGAAGATAGAAGCAGTTATTAATTGGGAACAACCGAAAACACCAACTGAGGTATGGAGTTTCCTAGGGTTAGTGGGATACTATCGAAGGTTCATTCAGGAGTTTTCTAAGATAGCTATTCCATTGACAAATTTGACGAGGAAGACAGTGAAGTATGTGTGGACAGAGAAGTGTGAAGACAGTTTCCAAGAACTAAAGAGTAGGTGAACTGAAGAACCTGTATTATCTTTACAAGATGATATGGGGAATTTCGTAGTATATAGCGATGCTTCGCATAGAGGACTGGGTTACGTGCTTATGCAACATGGCAAAGTCATTACGTATGCATCACGACAGTTAAAGGAGTATGAGAAATGTTATCCTACTCATGACCTAGAACTGGTAGAGGTAGTTTTTTCCTTAATGGTATGGAGGCACTACCTATACGGGGAGAAGTGTGAGATATACACGAACCATAAAAGTCTGAAATATATCTTTACACAAAAGGAGTTGAATATGAGGCAGAGGAGGTGGTTAGAATTAATAAAAGATTATGATTGCGATATCTTATATCATCCAGGGAAGGCAAATATTGTGGCCGACGCCTTAAGTAATAAGGGTCGGGAGAAGCAATCAATGTTAACGGCTCAGAACGAGTTAGTAGCGGAGATGGAAAAGATGGAACTAGAAGTTAGATTACCGAGCGAATCGGGAGAGAGGTTATTTTCACTGGAGACTCAACCAACGATTATGGAGCGGGTGAAGGAAATATAACTCAAAGACGAGGAGTGCGAGCAAATAAAGAAAAGGATTGAACATGGGGAGAAGGCTAAGTATAGCCTCGACAAGGAGGAGTTAATACATTTTGAAGGAAGGATTTGGGTTCCGTGTAATGCGAAATTAAAAGACGAGATAATGGAAGAGGCCCATAGTTCAAGGTACTCGATACATTCGGGTAGCACCAAGATGTATCAAGACCTTCAGCAGAACTTTTGGTGGCTGAACATGAAGAGGGAGATAGCAAAGTATGTTAGTAGGTGCTTAACTTATCAAAGGGTTAAGGACGAACACCAACGACCGAGTGGTTTGCTACAATCACTTGAGATTTTAGAGTGGAAGTGGGAGCATATCATGATGGACTCTATGGTGGGACTTCCAACGATGCAGAAAGGATACGACACTATTTGGGTGATAGTGTATCGTTTGACAAAGTCGGCACACTTTTTTCGATAAGAGTCCGGTATAACCTAGAGCAGTCAGCTAAGCTTTACGTCAAAGAAATTATTTCACGACATGGAGTACCAATTTCGATTGTGTTAGATCATGATCGACGATTCACATTGAATTTCTAGAGGAGTTTGCAAGAGCATATGGGAACGCAGTTGAGGTTGAGTACGACATATCTTTCTCAGACTGATTGTCAAAGTGAACGGACAATTCAGACACTGGAAGAGATGTTAAGATCTTGCGTTATGGATTTCAAGGGGAGTTGGGACAAACATCTACCTTTGGTAGAGTTCGCTTACAATAATAGTTTTCATGCAAGTATATGCATGCCGCTTTACGAAGCGTTGTACAGGAGGAAGTGCAGGACGCCACTGTGCTAGGACAAAGTAAGTGAACGTCGAATGTTGGGACTTGAGATGGTACAATAAATGACAGACGTGGTGAAGTTGATACGGACACGACCAGTAGTGGCTCAAGACAGACAGAAGAAGTATGTGGATCCTCGCCATGAGAAGAAGGAGTTTGAAGTCGGTTTGTATGTCCTTCTGAAGGTGTCGCCTTGGAAGTGGAAGATACGCTTTGGGAAGATAGGGAAGTTGAGTCCAAGGTTTATAGGACCATTTGAGATATTAAGGAGAGTAGGAGAGATAGCTTATGAAGTAGCTTTATCTCCAGAGTTGGAGCACGTTCATAATATATTTCACGTGCCAGTGTTACGTCTTTATAAACTGGACTATAAGCACGTAATAGAGTATGAACCTATCCAGGTTCAGAAAGACTTAACGTATGAAGAATTTCCAATTCAAATTATTGATAGGAAGGAACAAGTCTTAAGGAATAAGGTAATACCATCAATGAAGGTGGTATGGAGGACCCACAATGTCGAAGAAGCAACATGGAAACTCAAGAGTAAAATGAAGGAAAATTTTCATCATTTATTTGTTTAACTTGTATCAGAATTTTGGGGACAGAATCCTTATAAGGGGGGAAGAATGTAACGCCCGAGAAAATTAGATTATTATATGAATTTAATTTTATTTGATTATATGAATTAAATGAAATTATATGTTTATTAAAGTGAGTAAGCTGTCTAACAGTCGTTCTATGACCTAGAATGTGCGAATGTGGTTAGAATTCTGGCTTTGACCTAGGATTTAATGATTTGAATTTCAAGACAAAAATAAAAGTTTTTCGAGAAATTTTCGTAAAAATACTATTCATCCGTTTCTGCTCGAGAATTATTTTTGAAATTTCGAGAAACGCGTAATGATATGATTCTAAGACGAGATAGAATATCCAATAATATTTTAGTTATGGCAAACGAAGTTTTTAGCCTAAGGACTTAAAACTCTAAAGGTTAGTCAAAGTGAAATCTAAGGAAAAAATTTAAAAGTCGGCGCTGCAGCGCGCCTTGGCAGTGAAGGGCAGCTCGAGCCAGCACTGCGGCATGGTAAAACAAAGCTGGGGAGGCGCTGCTGTGAAATTTAAATTAGAAGTTCACGTTAACACGTGTAAGATTCCGCCAAGAGTTGGGAATTTTTGGAGTTAAGCATGATGTAGCTAATTTCTTAAGGTTTTAACTAGAAATAGATTTTTTAAAAGTACTAAAGGGAGTTGAAAAATTCCAAAAAAAAAAATTGTGTATGGAATATATGTATATATGATTGGCCATAGGATAGAAAAATAATAAGCTGATTTGGTATTTTCGTTAATAGGATATTTCAGCTTCCTAAAATGAATAATTTAGGGTGCTGAAATGGAAACTGAAATGTCAGGAAGAGAAGTCAGTTTTGTTTCAGCTTGCTGAAATGGAAACTGAAAATGTTAGGAAGGGAATACAGTTTGATTTCAGTTTGCTGAATTGATATATTAAGTCTCCTGAATTCATAAATAGTTTATAAATGAACAAGTAAGTGTTAAGTCTAAAGTAGTATAGTCGTACTATTTAATGGTTGATGTATAATATCTGGGCTAAATAATTTCTTCAGGGAGCGAAGGTATATACGAATTAGTAACCGATCTAACTCACTATGAAAATAGTGTAGACTAGACGAAAACTAATTTGTTGGTTGTTTGTGGGAAATCACTTAGTATACTATATTGAATACTATTAAAGACTCGATGTGTGCTAGGTTTAGACTTGTGTATTCGTATGATATTATCTAATGATTGATTATGTGATTACGTGTTAGATAAATATTATAAGTGAAATATGTGATGCTAATTAAGAGATCGATCTTATTAATGGTTGGTCTTACAAAAGAAGTTAACTTAAATTGCGTAGCAGTAGTCAACGAATCAAGAAAGTTCTCTAACTCAAACTTGAGTTATTATTTTTCAAGCATGGTAGTGGATAATTATTGTTGATTATTCCACATCTAAGATTGTTATTGAATATTCGCATTTATTGCAAGTTTCCTAACTTAACTTGAGTTAGTAATTTTAAAGCATGATTAGTGAATAATTTTTGATAGTTATTCACATCTATAATGATTATTGTTATTTGCACATAGTGCACTTGATTCTTGTTCTATTATTAGCACTGTTTATGAGCCATGTCTTAGCTATTTATTTTGGCGATACTAATATTTGTTAAAACATGAAACGTTCTATTTATTATGAACTGATTTATTGGAAGATCTATGCCATTGATTTCGGCTAGATCAATATTGATATTATATGTTGAAACAATAGTATTTATTTGAAAGCAATCCAAACCATATTATTGTGGTACAGACTCATGATGTAAGACTATGATGAACAAACTTTATTGTCGTAAAACGACCCATGCGCTATTATTGAGTATTATGCATAATATAAGGTACAAAGGAGTTGGCCGCTCCAGTTACTTGCAGAGGAGTATAGTTTAGTTTTCATAACTAACTTATATACTTGAGGTAATTTAGTTTTAATAACTTAAAATTCCTCTATTAGTTCATGATCCTTTTGTGATCACTCCACATGAAATATGGGAATATCCCACTTTATTGAATATTGTTGCAGTATTGTTAATTCTTCTTATTCACTTGAATATTATTGAATATTTGAAAGAATTTTACTCTTTCATCCTTGATATGTTATTCAGTATAAAATTTGAGAAAGTTTTATTATTGAGATTGAATTATTATTCAGCTACTTCGAAATCCTTTGATTATTGTTGAAGTTCTATAAAAGCTAGATTCTTCTATTCATGACATAAATCATTTCTTGTATACTTTAACTTGCTGAGCAAACTCGTTGCTCACCCTTGCTTAAATAAAACATTTCAGCTAAGGCCGAGGTAGCAGAAGGTTCTAACAGGGACAAAGGCAAAGGCAAGGCTCATGAGTAGTTATTGTCAACTTTTAATTGTTATGTTAATTATGTAAATTATTTATGTCAACCTTTTGGATAGATAATGGTATGTAAGTTATGTCAAGGTTAGTTAACTTGGGATATTGTTATAAGATTGTATTATATAATGTAATGAATGATGTATTTCATTAATGAATAGGTAGTTAGATGTGATAGGTATGATCGATTATGAGCACCAAACCCGAGGTTAGGTAACCCAGATTTGGGGGCTTCACAAGTTGGTATCAAAGCTATAGGTTATAAACCTTAGGTGGGGGAAAAGCCTTAGGAATATAACCATACGAAGGATAAAGAAAACTCATTTAGAGTTCTAAGTGATGGATTGGGAAAATTCATCAATGGTAAGATTTGTGGACACTTAGTGTTTATGGATTGTGTTTAATGGTGATGTGCTAATTAAGTTATTTAAAACTGGTGCTAGGATGTCAGGAGATGATGAGATGGTTACGGAGATGTTAGCAGCTGCACCAATGCCATTAGCCGAGGTACCACCTCAGAGTGAGTCAGTTGAAGAAGTTTTAAGAGACGAACATACGGTAAATCTAGGAAGCGATTATGACGAATACCTCAAGATGGAGCTGAATGAAGAGCAAGAAGTATATTCCAAAGAAGCTAAGGTGGAGATAAAAACAAAGATCGAAGATGGGGAAAAAGGCAGAGTAGTAATCGAAGAAGGTTAAGCATCCGTGGAAGTTCAAGATTTAAGGGATAAGGTTTTTTTCTTGGAGAAAATGTGGAATGCAGAAAGGTTATTAAATGACCAGTTGATAAAAGCATTAAGTGAGATGACAAAAGAATGAAATGCTCTGAAGGCACAAATCGATGGTATGAGAGCTGAGGGAAATGTATCGTCTGAAGTGGTAAGTAAGAAGGAGAAGGGAAATAATAATAAAAGGAAATGGAACAACGACAGTGACTTAGCGGACCAACAAGAGAATTCACCACCGAGGAAGAAGGCATGTATTAACTGCGGAAAGAATTATTTCGGGGAATGTATGAAGGGTAAGAATGTGTGTTACAATTGTGGTCAAGAAGGACATATATCACCAAATTGTCCTAAGCCAAGGAAAGGAGGATGTTTTTCATGTGGTGAAATGGGTCATAGGGTTAAGAATTGTCCTAAAGTTGAAGACAGGTGAAGGAAGTGGACGGAAGAAAGATTAAGTGTGAGGAGTAGAATCTTTTGCAGTAAGATAATATGTTAAGAATATAGTATCCTAGACGATGAGTAGGTATATGTAAATATATATCTATATGAGTATAATATTCTCTTTTATATGAATATCAAGATAACTCTTGTATGTTTCAACTTTTTGTAGAAAGTGGTAGTAATGAATCTCGACTTTTGTCGCACAGGGATAGTAAATGTTTGTAGCAGTATGCGCTATGTACTAAAAAGTACTATGTACTATTTGCATGACTATGAATATAAATATAATGATATGATTATATGTTTGAATAAGTAAATAAATTTTTAGAATTAAAATATTAAAATGTTTATCTTATGAATTCATAGATTCAGCAAGCTGAATTCGTAAATCCAGCAAGCTTAGTTGGTCTACGTTTAAAATTTTATGTTAAATTCTTATTATACTACTAATAAGATGTGGCCTAAAGACAAAGAACTAATGTAAGTCTTTATTTCATCAGATAATGCCGCCAAGACGACAAAACTGTAACCAAAGGGAGGAACAGTCCGTGAATAATGAAGGAGATCAAGCATATCCAATGCAGAACTTTTTAGACATGCTAGCTCAAGCTATGCAGACTAGAGCACCAGTAGCAAGAAATCGACCAGCTAATCGATTGGCAAACTTTAAAGATTTTAAGGCTGTAGGACTCCCGAAATTTAAGGGAACCACTGACCCTATAGAAGCCCAGACATGGGTAAACGAGATGGAGAAAGCTTTAGTTATTGCTAGAGTAGCTGAGGAGTAAAAGATAGATTTTGCTACATATTTGATGAAGGGTGAGGCGAATTACTGGTGGGAGACAAACTAGGCTAGAGCCGAGATAGCAGTAGTAACTTGGACAAGGTTTAAGGAATTATTTTTTGAGAATTATTTCTCAGAAAGTATGCAAGCAAGAATGGATGTAAACATCTTAGAGTTGAAGCAGGAGAGTATGTCGGTTGCAGAATACGCCGCCAAATTCAGCGAACTAGCTGAGATTCGCTCCACATCAAGTGGACACGGGGGTACGAAAGGCGCGAAGGTTTGAGAATGGACTGAAGCCAGGGATATATAACAAGGCAGCTGTGTTGCAGATTAATATATTTTCGGCCCTGTTGGAAAAAGCAATCATAGCCGAAGGAGGAAGTGAAGTTGTGTCAAGATATCATCAGGAGAAGAAGAAAAAGACGACTAAAGGAGGTAGCAGTGGAGGAAGTAACTCCAATAAGAGTAAGTGGAAGGACAATACCCAATCTGGAGATAAGTCAGGAGATAATAGGAAGAGAAGTGAGCCATGTGCAAATTGCGATAAAAATCATCCGGGAGTATGTTTGAGGGGAAAATGAGTGTGATTCAACTAAGGATAAGATAGACATATCTCTCCCAATTTTCCCAGTCCAAAGAAGATACAAGGTTGTTTTTCCTGTGGATCGTTAGATCATCAAATTCGTAACTGTCAAAAGAAGAATGCAGAGAGAGGAAGCAACAATAGAGGAAACAGCAGTGGAACACTGGCGACCAAAGGACCTGCTCAGCTGGGAAGACCGACGACGCGCACGTTTAATATAACGGTTCAAGACGTAGTGGCTGCAAAAGAAGTGGTGACAGGTAAAGATTTTCCTGAATAATTTAATCGTATACGATTTAATTGATAGATATCATTGAGAGGTACTATTCCATTATGGGTCCGAGTCACAGGTTGATTTATGAGTTATAAGTTTGTATCGCGTATAAAATTTGAAGGAATTGATGATACAACCTTAAAAAGTTATTAGAACACGAGTATATCTATATGGTCTATGGTAACCCTTAGAGGTTCCATAGTAGAGTGAGAGAAAGCACAATTTGCTTAATATATTAAAGGAATGCCTTTATGAATATAATGTTGATACCTAAACACAACAGGTAAATATGAACTATGCCAAGTCAAATGAGACTTGAAGTAAGCTACGATTTTTTGACCTGAATTGAGATAGGAAAGAATAAATGAAATAATAAATACGACGACAGTAATTCAATAAAATTAATTGATTAATAAATGAATGTATAAGGATAGATATAATTTGAGTGTAAGGATAAGTGATTCCGGGGACGGAATCCTTATAAGGAGGGGAGAATGTAAGAACCGAGAATTTCACATGATTATATGTGTAATTTTTACGAATAATTTTTTTTAAGGAAGTACTTGAACCATGTAAGTGTATATGTGAATTAAGCTAGAAAGTTAAATTACTGACTAAGAAGCATACTTAATCATTTTTAAGGAAGAATATTATAAGTTATGTTAGAAATTAACATAGCTTGAATGTTAGCCTTAATTATTAAATTAAAAAGATTTACAATCTTTAAGCAATTAATTATTGATATAAATATGTGATTGATTATAACTTATTAAGCCAATTAGGGATATTAAGTTAATACACTAGTGGAATATGTTGTGATTTATGTTAATAATGTATGTGATTAAATAAATATACATTAGATAATGTGTATACAATTATTTTGTAAAGAGAATTAAGTATAAAGTTAGGTAACCTAATATATATATTAGGTATGGTAATTAAATAACCTAAGAGGTTATAATATGAGAGAATGTTAGTATTTAAAAGTATATACTAACCCTAAGAGATTTATTTTTATACATCTCAATTAATTAATTTTATAACCTAAGTAAAGCAAGTCTAATTGGGTTATGAAATTAAAGATATATGAGTAAGGAATTAACTTACTAATGTGTGTAAGAAAACCCTAACTAAATGATTAGGATAGGATAAAAATTAAAAAGTATAAAATATGTTGATTTGCAAGTCTAAAGAATTAAAATTGCTAGCCTAAAGAATTAATTGAGTGACCCAACTCTTAGCCCAATTGGGAGAGGACATATTGGACATTAAGTAAGCTATTTGGGCCTTAAAAGAGAAAACAAAATGGGCCCAAGAAGGCCTCTTGGCCAAAATATAGAGAGGAGACAAAGGGGGGAGGATTGTAATGATAATAATTACCTACTCCTACCTAACTTTGCAAGGTGTCAAACATTTGTTTTGCTCTTATCCTCTCACCAAACCCATATGTAATCTAATAGTGCAAGCAAGCTAAATAATAATGAGTATGAGAGAGAGAGAGATATTGGGAGATATAGGTTAGATATATGTAATGTATATCTTTACATATTTACTAACAACAAAAGTCCTTTAATTTTTCTCTTTCCTCTCATTTGTATTAGCTAACTAAAGAAAGCAACTAAGAGAGAGAGAGGGAATAGAGAGAGTCGGACAAGAGAGGGTAGGAGAGAGGGAGAGATTTTCAAAGTTCATAGTTCTTTAATCAAGTATTAGGAAAAAGGAGAGAAAGGAAAAGCAAAGGTATAGACAAAATTCCTACTTATATAGTCTATTTTCCTTTTTGTTTTGATTTGATTTTTGATAGTATGAAGTTTTGGATCTTGAGGTTTAAAACCTTAGATCTATATGTTTAAAAGTGTTTTATATTTATATCTAACTCTTTTGTGGATTAAAAGTTGGATCTAAACTAAGAAATAGAAACTAGGTTGTTCAAAATGTAGAAAACTTAATTTTTCTTAGCCTTGGTTGTGTTTAATCTTGTGTTTGATGATTGTTTGATGAAATAGATCATGGATAATAGTAGATCCATGAGTATATGAGGTATTAGTAGGTATTATGATAAGCTTTGTTGGTATTATGTTCGAATATGGAAGTTTTCTTAAAAATCACCAATGGTTGAAAATTAGATTTTTGTAAAAATGCAGTATGAAATTCAAACGACTATATCTCTCATTGTATTTTGTATTTTTGAGTGTGGTCAATTTCTAGAGTTAGATATATGAGTCTTCTAACATATCCAAGTGGAATCACTAAAACATTCCCTGTAGATTTTCGTATGGACTGATTTTAGCAAAGGAAGCAAAAACTAAAAAATGACAAAAAGTAGGCTGTCCAAAATTGCCAAGGATAGTTTCAGAAACTTAATTAATGTAATAAATTCCATTCTTCTGGGAAATGAAAATATATGAGATAAAGTAGCGTGTGTCTAAAAATAAGCTCATTCCGACTTAAATTGACCAAGTTATGACCATTTCAATATTTGAGTTTTTTCTGACGAAAACTGCTATAACCAGAGTTCTATAACTCTGATGGACACGAAATTTAAACTGGAAGTTCACGTTAACAAGTGTAAGACTCCGTCAAGAGTTGGGAATTTTTGGAGTTAAGCATGATGTAGCCAATTTCTTAAGGTTTTAACTAGAAATGGATTTTTGAAAAATACTAAATGGAGTTGAAAAATTCCAAAAAAATTCTTTTTGTGTATGGAATATATGTAAATATGATTTGCCAAAGGATAGAAAAATAATAAGCTGAATTTTGTATTTTAGTGAATAAGGTATTTCAGCTTCCTGAAATGAACAATTCAAGGTGCTGAAATGGAAAATGAAATGTCAGGAAGAGAAGTCAGTTTTGCTTCAGCTTGCTGAAATGGAAACTGAAAAGGTTAGGAAGGGAAGATAGTTTAGTTTCAGTTTGCTGAAATGATATATTAAGTCTCCTGAATTCATAAATAGTTTATAATTGAACGAGTAAGTGTTAAGTCTAAAGTAGTATAGTCATACTATTTAATGGTTGATGTATAGTATCTGGGCTAAACATTTCCTTCAGGGAGCAGAGGTATATACGAATTAGTAACCGATCTAACTCACTGTAAAAACAGTGTAGACGAAATGAAAACTAATTTATTGGTTGTTCGTGGGAAACCACTCATATACCATATTGAATACTATTAAAGACTTGATGTGTGCTAGGTTTAGATTTGTGTATTCGTATGGTGTTATCTAATGATTGATTATATGATTACATGTTAGATAAATATTATAAGTGAAATATGTGATGCTAATTAAGAGATCGATCTTATTAATGATAGGTCTTACAAAAGAAGTTAACTTAAATTGCGTAGTAGTAGTCAACGAATCAAGCAAGTTCTCTAACTCAAACATGAGTTATTATTTCAATATGCATGATTAGTGCACCTCATTATTGATAGTTATTCACCTCTATAAATGATTATTGTTATTCGCACATAGTGCAATTGATTCTTGTTCTATTATTAGCCACTGTTTATGAGCCATGTCTCAGCATATTTGTTGGGCGAGAACTACTATTTGTAAAAATATGAAACGTTCTATTATTATGAACTGATTATTAGAAGATCTATTGCCATTGATTTCAGCTAGATCAATATTGATATTATATGTTGAAACCATAGTATTTCTTTGGAAGCAATCCCAAACCATCTTGTTGTGGTACGGACTCATGATGTAAGACTGAGATGAACAAACTTTATTATCGTAAAACGACCCATGAGCTATTTTTGAGTATTATGCATAATATAAGGTACAAAAGAGTTGGCCGCTCCAGGTACTTGCAGAGGAGTATATTTTAGTTTTCATAACTAACTTATATTCTTGAGGTAATTTAGTTTTAATAACTAATACTTTCTCTATTAGTTCATGATCCTTTTGTGATCACTCAGCATTAAATCTGGGAATATCCCACTTTATTGAATATTGTTGCAGTATTGTTAATTCTTCTTATTCACTTGAATATTATTGAATCTTTGAAAGAATTTTACTCTTTCATCCTTGATATTTTATTCAGTATAAAATTTGAGAAAGTTGTATTATTAAGATTGAATTATTATTCAGCTACTTTAAAATTCTTTGATTATTGTTGAAGTTCTATAGAAGCTAGATTCTTCTGTTCATGACATATATCATTTCTTGTATACTTTGACTTGCTGAGCAAACGCGTTGCTCACCCTTGCTTAAATAAAACATTTCAGCTAAGGTCGAGGTAGCAGAAGGTTCTAATCGGGACAACGGCAAAGGCAAGACTCAGAAGCAGTTATTGTCAACTTTTAATGTTTATATTTTATTACGTAAATTATTTATGTAAACATTTTGGATAGATAATGGTATGCAAGTTATGTCAAGGTTTGTTAAACTGTGATAGTGTTATAAGATTGTATTGAGTAATGTAATGAATGATATATTTAATTAATGAATGGGTAGTTAGATGTGATAGGTATGATAGATCGTGAGCACCAAGCCCGTGATTAGGAAACTCGAATTTGGGGGAGTCACATTTACAAGTCTTTCATAATAGTATTGACAACGCTATCCTATGCCAATTGTTTGGTACCAATTCAATGGTAAGCCTGAGTATAAATAAACAAAGGTATTTTATGTCGTTTATTCGACGGGCAAGTGAGGTTGCCAAAACATAAACGTAAATACATTTAACTGGATGAGTGTTGATCAACTTAGAGTACTATAGGCTAATCACCTAGAAGTGCTCGTAAGTTATGTCGGATGTACGGTCTTAGTGAGGCTATATCCTTTGCATGAATGAAAACGAAATGAGAAAGTTCATAGTTTTTTGACCTACTCAGAATTCTTAAATGTAAATATATACTTTGGAATTGTTTTAAGAGAATGAAAAGTGCTATTTCGATTATTCATAGTACTTCATAACTATTTGTTCAGTTATTGAAGATTCAATCATATGATTCTTGATTTTGTGGTTGCTTATATATTGTTAGACTTGCTGAGCTAGTTATGCTCACTTCTTATTTAAATTATATGATTGCAACTAAGAATGAACGGACCGAAGGATTCGGTAAGGATAAGGGCAAAGCCAAGATGGATAAATATGTATCTTGTAATAGAATAGTGTATGTAATGAACTTATACTATGACAATGAACGATGTAATGGTTAACAAAACCTGGGAAAGATTTATTATTATTATAATATAAATTTAGTAAATATGTTCATTTTGATGCAGTTTTATTGGAATGAATGTATAGTTAGTAGTACCGTGTAGCACCATATCTGTGGGTTGAAAGTACCCGAATTTGGGGGCGTCACATTGATCCTTCCAAGTATAGAAAAAGCCAAAAAGGGAAGTTCTTTGCGAGAAATACAACAACAGTTCGAGAGGGATTTCATAGTTAAATCCTCTCCAGCTCTTGAAGAAAAAGGTGGTGAGGTCGTCTTGGAAACCAACCCATCGAGGAATCTAGAGTTCATCCCTTTTTGCGACGGGTCTAGTTTGAGCCTCCTTAAGGGATATGCTGAATCAGGAAACGATCAAGTTATGGCCATAATTGAAGATATATGATTGAAGATATTCATAACTAGGAGGTAACCTCTATCACAAGCCTCGAAGGTTGTGATATTCGAGAATTTCTGAATAATATTAACAATTAAATTAATAAAAGTTGAATATTTATTTGAAAATAGATATATATTGTTGTGACATAGAATGTGATAATTCAATTGAATTAAATAAGTATATGATAATTGGGTAATATGGTGGAATTAATGAAAAGGTTAAATTAAAGATTATGAGAATTGCCTAGTGTGGCATAATGAAAGACTAAGAAATTCATTAAGTAAATTAATGAAGGAATGAGTTAATAATGAGATTGATTAGTATTATTATTATATTAAATTAATGAGTAAATAATGTGATAGACTAATTTCTATTTTTATTAATTATTTGCTATGTGCAATAACATGTATTGTGTGACCATAGATAATAAGGTCACTTCATGCATTAAATATAGTATAAGGTGTGACATTAGAATGTGAATAAATATTATATAAAACTATATAATAAAAGTAAGTTTAATTAAATAATATTCTAAGTTATATAAAAAAGCTTATGTGACATCATGGTGTATGGTGAGACAATTAAAAATGTTTATTACATATATGGGAGAACACAAATCTAAGTAAATAAATATTTACTATTAAATATTTATGTATAATTGAAATAATAATGTTTTATGAAAATAATGGGTTGTTAGTACCCAACTGAATTATATTCAGACCTATTGTAAATATTATTTGAACTAACCCAATGTACATGGATTATATGATTTTGTGTATATATACCTCCCAACTTATCATAATGTAATAATATTATCTCATTAAAGTTACATTTGTACACCCAAAAGGGAATAAAACCTAAGTATGCTTACACCAATTTGCTAATGCCGAGGAACTAATTGCTTGTCCCATACTGTGAGTCCTTTTCCTTCATCACGTGAATAGGCCATTGGCCTAGACTACTCCTACCTTGCCCAAACTTAGGAAAATGGTGATGATGGAGAGGGGAGTTGGTCCAATAGTGATGAAGGAACTATACTACCAAACCCTCATTGCCCCTTGGCCTTCTCCTTTCTTCCGTTGAATTCAAATGTTGGGCAATGAATTTATATGGGTAAGAAATTCTCTATATATAACAACCTCCTCTTCTCAAATTCAATTTGCTAGATTGTTGGTTGAGTTAAATTAGAGAGAGTGTTACTGAGAATTGAGAGAGTATAATCTGAGATTTGAAGGAGTTTCCTTTCAAGCATCAAGATGTATAATTCTTAAACATGTTTTGAAATTCAAGCATTTATAAATTCTTATAAATGGCTTACTTAGTTGTTGATTAATATGTTAATTGATGTTAACATGTTAGTAGGGTTTATATGTATGTAAGGGAAAAATGTGGCTGATGTATAAGCTTGTTGTGTGAAGGAATTCATATATAGGTTGAGTTCTGTAGTTGCAGAGCTCTTCCTGTTGTTTCCCAGGAAAGGAGCAGCTGCGCCGATCCGGCAGTACAAACCGGCACAGCTGAGCCGTGCACCAGTAGGAGATTCTGATTTTTGCTGTAATATGATAGTTCTAACGCGTTAGTTCAACTAAAACCTATATGAAAATAAGTCTAGCTTGTAGTGTAAGGTCACTTTGCATTATGTGGTTTGCTTTAGCCTATTTTCACGTGTATTTTCTAAAAATGAACTCAAAGCTTTGAAAGCCAATTTGATAAAACTTATAGCATCGTACATTCTAACCTTATAGCATAGATATATGGCTGAGTTACGGGCATGAAGTGTAGTTAGAGTTGCCTTACGTGCCTTGGCACGAGTTAGGATGTGTTTTGAAAAGAAAACTTGGAGTTTTGAAAATGACCTTTGACGAAACTTATGATGTCTAAGTTTTTACTTTGTGAGCATGTATATATGGTCTCTAACTATGCATGAAATATGATTCAAATTGATATGCATGTGTTAAGTTACTTTAGCTTGGGTTAAAATGACTTTTAAAGGCAAACTTGGATGTTTTACAAACTAAGTACTATAAACATTTTGTTTGTCATATTTTAAACCTTAAGACATGTATGATAAGATACTTTATGTCACTAAACACGACGTATATGTATACTCATCTAGTTAGGCGCATTACGAACCACTCGAACATGTTTAAAGTAGGTTTCCAAGTTATTTATGCTAGCTTTGTGTAAATGAAGTGGATACATATGAGCATGTGCATTTTAGAAGGTATAACACCCTTAAATGGTTAATGGATTGATATAGTTAGTCTTCTAATGCAAGGACTTGTTTAGCCTAAATTCATGGAAATTCCAACTAAAGACATAACATGTACAAGTAAACTTGAATTGATCTTAGAGAACACAAGACCTCTTAACGTGTGTAATTATTATGTGATATCACCCATGCATTCTAGAAAGGAAGCTAAAAAAGAAAAATTAAGAGATAACTCTGGTTTGACCTGGGGATGGCGCAACTGTGCCCATCCTAACGCCAACTGCAAAAAGGCTTGACTATTTTTCATGCAATCTGAGTGTGACAGCAGGTGTTCAGGGTTACCCCAAGCTTTAAAGCGGACTTTGAATAATGTTTTAAGTATATATTGATGTTGTGTTATAAGAAACCAAGATTTCAAAAGTTTTAAATGAGATTCTAACTAGTTTTTGAAAATAAAATCAAAGGTGATTACGTGTCTTGATAATATGCTAAGGTATGATCTGATTGTGCAACTAAGATGAAACTTAATGCATATACTTAGCATACGTGTTTGATCATGTGGGTAATAGGTGCATAGGTGTTTGGTTTACAAATTAACTTGTATAACTAATGTATATCTACATATATATACATATTTAGGATAATATAAGATGTTAGAGTAACGTTAAGCTGTAGAACCGTAATCTTCACATAAGGCAAGTTCCCTAACTCTCTTAACTTTACATATTCTATAAATTCAAATTTTTTGCTATATCAGCCATGTTTACATCGAGCAAATATTTATTACTATTCAAAAATCGATTTTATATCTTGATGTTGTTACAAGCATTGAACTTATTGCTTCTAAATGCATTTTAAAAGTTGTCTAAGCCATTTGTTTCGGCTAGACTAATATCATGTGTTAAAAATCTATCCAAACCAATTGACTTGGTGTGGACTCTTATAAATCTACAGAGATGAACAACCCTCATTGAAGGGGAAATTATATAACTGTCGAAAAATCGACGTGCGCATATACTAGCAAGTTTAAATGTTATGCATAACTTGGGGTACTTTAGGCTGATCACCTATTGTACTTGTTTACATTGGATTTTTAGTATAATACTGTTAATTCTAGCAGGAGTTCTTATTCCATAGTGACTACCCAGTATTCAATTTTAATGAACTTTGAAATGATAAAACCTTTGAATCTTATTGACATTCTTTTAGTCTATAGCGACTCTTATTTAGAATAATTGATAGTTCTTGTTATTCTTGAACTATCATTTACTGTAATACCCTTGAAATTCAAACTTTATATTGTTCACCCTTATTGCTATATTACTTGCTGGGAAAATTTGTTGCTCATTCTTGCTTCCCTAAAAATTTTACAGTTAAGGCAGAGCAAGGCAGTACCTCCGGGAATGACAAGGGCAAGGGCAAGGGCAAGGCTACGAAATAGCTTTAGTCCCTTAAGATTAAAAGAATTATTATTATTATCATTATAACGTATTAATAAATGATAAATTTATATTTTAAGTTATGTCCTAAAATTATTTATGTATTGTTGTAGTAACGGTGCGAGACCTTCTGACGCCCTGAAATCCGGTCTATCTTCACACCCGGATTTCGTACATCACCAATACATCTCATTCCAAACATACATCATTATATAACTAAATATAACAACATACATCTGCTATTCCCAGGTTCTATTACTTTAAAACCTCATTCATTACAAATAATGATAATTATATTATTCTTTACATCTTACAAGTGTGACTTAACTAGTCACCATATCTAAAAAATAGTTAACTAACTATTAAAGAAGTCTTAGCTTGATCTTCACGCTCATTCATATGACGAATGGCAATTCATCTTGTGATGCTAATGGTACTTGCAACCATAACACCTTACCATAGCAGGACACCGATCAGCTTGATCTTCACAGGATTCTTTAATACATACTACCGTCGTTTACTGAAAATATTTTTATTTCAAACAAGTGTGAGCATTCAATTGCTCAGCAAGTTATAGTAGTTGAATAATAACAATTCAAGAATCAAAATTCCTTTCACGAATCAAAATTCCTTTAACACTTCAAGAACCGAACAATTGTTATAAAGCAGCTAGAATAATAGAAATACGTTCTGATTCCTATCATTTTAAAACATTCATCACATTTACTTTGTCATACTTTTATTTTTCTACACTGTCATATACAGTGTCTGGCTAGAATCATTAGCCCATACTTAACAACAACGGTTCATGAATAAATCGAATGTCTTAACATGAAACAATTCAATCATAGAACAGTTCATTTCACAGAAACACTAAAGTGTTAATATTGTGGCACAAGGCCTCATACATTCTACCACCTTGTACAAATATTTCACATTTACACATACAAAATACTTTCTCATGTTTAACATCTGAGAAAGTTAAGAAACTAACATTCATAACAAAATATTAATGAAGTTAGGAAACTTGCCTTACGTACAGCTACCGCTTACGGTTTATGCTGAACTGCTCATCAAAATTCCTATGTATTACATACGGAATAATACATACCAATTAGTCAAATATTTGACTTACGCATTGGTTTAAATTTTACTTTACTACTTATGGTTCACGTTCTTGTAATCTAAGTTTACATGACCAACTTTAGTTTCATTCCTTCGGTTGTTATGACATACGAAAATGTCACAGCCTTATGATTATATTTTATGTTAATTTACATTCTTATCTTCTTCTCATAACACTTACACTTAGCACACATCGAGTCTCAACCAGTTTTAATATAGTACGCTGAGTGGTTTCCCATAAACAACCAACAAACTAGTTTCTCGTCTCATCTACACTGTCTTTCACAATGAGTTAGATCGGTTGCTAGTTCGTATATAACTCTGCTATCTGAAGGAATTGTTTATCCCATATACTATACATCAATGATTGTACCTCAACTCAAACTAAACTTATCTGAACCATTAAAACTATAATGTTTGTTAAGTTAATTCTCATTTCATATCTTACAGCGTCTGATATATTTGACTCGGAACGTTATTCAAGTTATTATCAATAACTCGGCTTTCCAACATTTACACGTTATTCATTACTCTTTGTTTCTTTACGTTCAAACCATACACGACGTGTATGCTAAGCACGTTTAACTTACATGTACACTTAACACCTTCACGTTGGTTTAAGTGTTTTACGTTTACTGGTCTTCCTTCGTTCATATTGTTCGTCTTTTACTTTCATTCAACCTTTACTTAAGGTTTTAATTACTCTCACTCGTAATCCATTACATGACCATCACGTTCATCGTTCTCTCATAATGTCTAAGCCATACTGTGCGTCGTATGCTAAGACTGATCGTTCATCCCAATTACATTGCGGTTATAGCGTCTATACGCTTTATACTTAACTTTTATTTTGACATTATAACATCGGATTGTCATAATCCACCCTCGTCACTTAAGGTCTAAGGAATTACAAACATAGGAATCACATACATTAGTCTCAACGCGAATACGGTCCCCGGATATCGATTATGTATTTTACGTTCGTCATTTTATAACCTTTATTCGACGTTTCATCGTCAAACTTGAGGTTTTAATCATCATTCTATATATTTTTCTTCATGAATATTACATTTATGCTTACCCCTTAATTACCATCCAAAAAGTTGGATAATAAAAATCTCAAGTCCAAAATTTTTCACTTAAGGGCGCTGTGGCGCCACTTATAGTGTTAAATCCGACGCTGCGGCGCTTGGTGATAGTGCTCTAAGCCGTGATCTGGCGCTACGGCACCAAATCCTTAGGCCTGGGCAGCGCTACGGCGCCAGCTTTGTGCCTTAGAATTTTTTTACATTTTTTAATTTAATTCCTTCCCGAGCACGTAACGCGATCGTTATAACTCGAAATTGGCTCATTCCAAAGCCATTAGTTCACATATCCCATATTCTTTGAATCTATATGGACAGAATAAATTTCTAAATCCGTTAGCGATAAATTCACCGTTTCATTCTTTTTTATGCGTTCGTTAAACGTTCGTGAATGTTCGACGCTCATTTCTTCGTTTTAAGTCCAAATTTGACCATTCTTGCTTTCGTAAGTCTTAATTACCTAATTCTATGATACGCCATCAAAAACCAAGGTTTTCGAGTTAAACAACGACTTTTGACTTTCATTCCAGGAAAATTTACGATTTCGACGATTAACGTCTAATCTCGTAACTTTAGCCATAACTTCGTTACTCAAAATTTTTGCTCCGAACCAAATGGAATCAATCCATTGGTTATTCATCTATGATCCTAACCAACCATAAGCATCTAACTTAAGATGATTTTAAATTTGTCCATCAACACCTTCTTATCACGTTCTTCGTTCGTTCTTCGTTTTTAATCGATATTATGATTACAATTTTACGTTTTCTAGCATTTTTAACGTTATAAGTTTGATAATTCATACTTATCTGAATCGTCCATTAACATCAAGCGATTCATAGTTCTTATGAAAGGCTTTTAAGATATTTATAAACTAACTTTTAATTCTTATTTCTTCATTTCCTTATGATTCAACCATAAGAAAATCGTTTCTTAACATCTTTTACTTCTATTAACCATAAGTTATATGATTTCCATATAAAACTTAAAGAAAATTTAGATAAAAGTTAGATTTTAGATTACCTTCCTTCATTAATCTTTTTCCTCTTGACAAAGCTTGCGATTCGTGCTAGCTTTTCAATCTTTTTCTTCTTCTCCTCCTCATCCAAAATTCTCTCTCTCTCTAAGTGTTCGTGACTTTTTCAATAATGAAAAATAAAGGCTAAGGCTTCCTTATTTAGAAAACCAAGGCTAGGGGAAAAATAGTCATTTTGCCCCAAAAGTTACTATTCACACCTCCTTAACCAACCTCCTTACTATTCACGAAGCTTCTCCTTGAAGCTTCATGGTTCGTCTTTCAAAATTCGTCCGACAGTTCGAAAAATTGCGTTTCTCGGAATCCAAATATTTTTGAATATTCCGTCTTTCTTCTAACGATTAACTTTTATGCGTTCTTCGAAACTTCAAAAAACCAAAAAATACTTTTTGACGTTAAGAGTTTTCCTTCACGTTTTCCCCTAACGTAGTTAAACGAATGAAAAGTACATAACAGTACTATTCGTTATTTTTATTTCGTCTGATTTCTGTGCGTTTTTTGAGAAAAACTTTTATCAGCTAACATAACTTTTCACAGTACATTACCGTCAAATCTTTTGACAGAATGTCATTACGACATCCCGATCTCCCAAAAAGGCCTAGGGTTTTCAAACCCTAACCCTTAGGGTTTTATCATATGAATAGTGCTTATTTAGTCTTTTTCTCAAAAATATTTTTATTTCCAGAAATCTTTTATTTTTATCTTGAAAATTCTCACTCATTCATTCTAGCTCGTAGCCAGAATACTCTTGGTTTCTAATCATCCTATGTCATAGAATGACTAATAAACACATAAAATAGAATATCAATAATAAAAATTCATTTGATGAATTATTAATTCTTTAAACTTAATTTCTGGACAATCCGATTTTTCGGGTTGTCACATTCTTCCCTCCTTATAAAAATTTCATCCTCAGAATTTCTAAAACCACATCCATACCCAGATGTTTCATCCTTACAACCTCATCCAAAGGTTTTAATCCTACTTCCTTAACTCAACATCCTTTTTCATAATGATCATCATTTATTATAATCATCATGTGTTAAACATCATGACAACTATACTTCCAATCTTTCGGGATATCACATTCACCTCTTCTTCTATAAATTTCGTCCTCAAAATTATTAACATACCCTTCTTCTCAACTCCTCTCCTAAGAAGTTCTAATCTTCCCTTCGTTCAATAATCTTCACAATTTACAAACTAATTATGAAGTTGAACGAATGACTAGGAATATAAAGATTCCTATAAAACATTTTGCTGAGGGGTCCTAAAGACCATGAACTCTTGAACTTGATTTATCGGTATTTATCGCAAACCAATTCCTTGATCGGCCTGTTTACAATCACGAAGAAAGTAAACTACCTCTTATGGTACGTTAGGTGATCAACCTATTGTACAACCCCAGAATGATATGTTTGTTCACCTCAGACTTATTCATTCAGATTCCGCACTAAAACAATTTGATTTGGCATAACTTCTCAAAGAAAGATCGATTTCTTTTAAACATGACATACCATTTGTCTAGCCAAATCAAATAGCTTAGACCATACCAATAAATTGGATATCAACTTGAACCATTCGTCTAGTCAAATCAATTGACATCGACTACTTCTTTAAATTCTTTGACAATAATTCAAAATATTTTTCTGACGTCATGATACCGTATTGCTTCAAAGTACGTTGAGAACTTCGTCATTCTACATTGTACCATAGCGGGTTGATGATCCTAAGATCACATCCAATACTAGGTTCAAATGCATTAATAACTCCATCTTTTTACCATCTATGCATCAAATGCACTGATGATATAAAATTCATTTTGATATTTTAAATTAATTTCTGTCTAGCCGAAATAATTAACGTTGACATACAAAGAATAGTTCTTTTAAAATCCATTGGTTCACAAGAAGTTGAACTAATATTATTTTCTTAAACATGTACACATTATCACGATGTTAATAAGTTCGAAATCTAGCACAGCTAGAAAACTTGGAATTTTCTACTTCCTTCTTCTTCCTTTATTATCATACTTGCGACAATCTTAAGTCCTTCTAGCACCTTCAATGCTACTTATACTAAAAATAACTTGTTTTCAGTCTAAACATTCCTATACCTTAGTATAGTTCATCAACTTACCACACTTTATGTGTTTAGGAACTTTCCACAACCATATGTATTTAAGAACTTATCTTTGCAATATGTAATCCAAGAACAAATTAAGGACTTTTCATACGCTTAGAGGCTCAAAAACATAGCATATAACTATGAGTCAAAAACTTTTCATAAGTATGAGTTTCAAGAACTCGCACCTATCTTAATACATTCTACTATCAAATATATACATGAGAAAAGATTCACCTTCTCATTATATACATATCGATAGCGCAACATTACTATTCCAATTATTACCACTGTAATAGACTGAGTGGTTGTTACACCAAAGCACAAACCTTTTCCCATAACAAAAGTTCATACAACTCAGCTATCACATGAGTCCTCAATTGAAATTTGCCACATTCTTACCTTCTCTTAATTAATACAAATTTTCTTTAATTCGTACCTTATCCTCTATAACTCTTCTGAGTTCTTCTTTTCGTACTCTTCATAGTACCATTCTATTATAGCCTTTAGCTATAATTCATCCATCGTTTAATAGAAATCTGTTATTCACGATTTAATATGATCACATCATGATCTTCTTCCTTAATTGTTTAATCTAACGATTTTCTTAGCCTTTTCTCTCAGATTATAGCTTTAGGTACTCATACCTAAGGTTTATAACCTATTGACTCTGATACCAACTTGTGATGCCCCGAAATCTGGCTATTTTCACACTCGGAATTCCGTACATCATGAGTACATCTCATTCCAAACATACATCATTATATAACTAAATATAACAACATACATATGCTATTTTCAGGTTCTATTACCTTAAAACCTCATTCATTATAAATAATGATAATTACATTATTCTTTACATCTTACAAGTGTGACTTAACTAGTCACCATATCTACAAAATAGTTAACTAATTATTCTACAAGTCTTGGCTTGATCTTCACGCTAATTCATATTACGAATGGCACTTCATCTTGTGACGCTAATGGTACTTGCAACCGTAACACCTTACCATAGCAGGACACCGATCAACTTGATCTTTACAGGATCCTTTAACACATACTACTGTCATTCGCTGAAAATATTTTTATTTCAAGCAAGTGTGAGCATTCAATTGCTCATCAAGTCATAGCAGTTGAATAATAATAACTTAAGAATTAAAATCCCTTTAACACTTCAATAACCGAACAATGGTTATGAAGCAGCTAGAATAATAGGACTACTTCTAATTCCTATCATTTTAAAACATTCATCACATTTACTTTGTCATACTTTCATTTTTCTACACTGTCATATACATAGTGTCTGGCTAGAATTATTAGCCCAGAATTAACAACAATGGTTCATGAATAAATTGAATGTCTTAACATGAAACAGTTCAATCATAGAACAGTTCATTTCATAGAAACATCGAAGTGTTAATATTGTGGCATAAGGCCTCATACATTCTACCACCTTGTACAAACATTACACATTTGCACATACGAAATAATTTCTCATGTTCAACGTCTGAGAAAGTTAAGAAACTAACATTCATAACAAAATATGAATGAAGTTAGTAAACTTGCATTACGCACAGCTACCGCTTACGGTTTACGCTGAACTGCTCATCGAAATTCCTATATATCACATAAGGAATAACACATACCAATTAGTCAAATATTTTACTTACGCATTGGTTTAAATTTCACTTTACTTCTTATGGTTCATGTTCTTGTAATCTAAATTTACACGACTAACTTTACTTTCATTCCTTCGGTTGTTATGACATACAAAAAATGTCACAACCTTACGATTATCTTTTATGATAATTTACATTCTTATCTTCTTCTCATAACACTCACACTTAGCACACAACGAGTCTCTACCAGTTTTAATATAGTACGCTGAGTGGTTTCCCATGTTGGTTTTTTCCTAAAAATTTCAGCCTTCATAAAACAGATAAGACAAACAAGGGTAGAAAATAACAAAAATTAGGGAAAGGAAGATATGTCCAAATATTTTTTTTTCCGACGTCGATAGAGATGTTCATATAATGGATTACGAGTGAGATAGATTAAAACCTTAAGTAAAGGTTGAATGAAAGTAAAAGATGAACGATATGAACGAAGGAAGATCAGTAAATGTAAAACACTTAAACCGACGTGAAGGTGTTAAATGTACACGTAAGTTAAACGTGCTTAGCATATACAACGTGTATGGTTTGAACGTAAAGAAAAGAAGAGTAATTAATAATGTGTAAACATTGGAAAGCCGAGTTAATGATAATAACGTGAATAACGTTCTGAGTAAAATATATCGGACGCTGTAAGATATGAAATGAGAATTAACTTAACGAACATTATAGTTTTAATGGTTCAGATAAGTTAAGTTTAAGTTGTGGTACAATCGTTGATGTATAGTATCTGGGCTAAATGATTCCTTCAGAGAGCGGAGGTATATACGAACTAGCAACTGATCTAACTCACTGTGAAAGACAGTGGAGATGAGACGAAAAACTAGTTTGTTGTCGACGATTTGAAAGGTTTACAGAGTTGCCAGTTGGTATATTTGAAATGGTTGTACCAACTCAACCGAGTTTTGTCTGATTCTGTAAGTAGGACCAATTACTGGACGATGTCTCAAAACTTGGACTTGGAAACCAAGATTCATAAAGTTCGGGGGCTTGGTTAACCGGGGGGGAGGTGTTAGGCACCCCCTGACTTCCGTGAAACACAGTTACCGCATCTTTTTAATTTTCTCTTTTTTATTTACAATGTGTGTGTGTGTGTGTGCTTGAAGTAATTGAGCCTACGTGCTTGATTGTAAGTAGTGTCGTGATTCATTGGACCTATATACGAAGGGTTTGATTTGGTTGAAAAATCTATTTTAGACAAAGATATGGAAATGACGTTTTGAAAGATGGTTTTTAAAACCTTTCGCACGCATAAGGAATTGAAGCCTTTTGATACTTTTATTTTATTATTCTTCCTTTAGCTGATTTGGATTTTTATTGTTGTGATGCGAACCATCCTCGACCATAAAATGTATATACAAGTGTCGGTCTTCTTATGGCCATGACAGTCATCGAAGTGACCTGAGCAGTACAAACCAATATTTACTATATTGAGACCTTAAATCCGGATAACCGTTTTAAGGTTCATCTAATTTACATTTACAAGAAAAATTGGCAGGATGTATTTATAATATAAAGTTGTCCATCATGGGAATCAGATTTAGATCCGTGTGGTTGATCTTAGATCCCATGATTCCTAGGCTCACATAATAATATCAAAAAGCAATGGGCAGCACTACTGGCTTTATGTCACTCGGAGGGGTTCAAAACTCTATTTCAACTGGTTAAAACTTGATATGTTGTAGAATATACGTATGCAAACGTATTAAAAGAATAAAATCAAGGTTTGGAGCACTATAAGTAGGGCTAAGAGTCGAAATGGACAGAGTTTCTCTGCTTTTTTCTATTTTTCCTTCTTCTTATGCAAGGGTGGGGGTCTTATTTATAGACCAGGTGATAGCAGGTCTACTCATGGCAGCCGCGGGTTGAGGTATGACTCCCTAAGTGGGCCCTGCTCCTGCGGGTTCTGTTGTCTCGAAGTACGTGCACTCCTACCAACGCATTGTCTACTTCAAACCTTCATAACTTTCAATCCAGGAGTCTATTTGAGGCATGCTATACCTTTTCAGAAAGCTCTTTCTGAAAGATACACAATGACATGGGATTTGACCTTTTCCAAATCTTGGAAGATGGGTCCATAAACAGATCTTTAAATTTTTGCAGTCTGTCCGTTGAGCTGTCTTGTGCTATTTTCACTCGAGATTGATGTTATGATTCTTTTTGACCCTCATTACATCGATTTGACTTGATTTTGACCAGATTTGATGTCAAGTCGGTAAAATGACCATTTTGCCTTTACAGGGGTTGTCTCCAAGATTGACATGGTTTTCTACTATTTCTCGGGATTGTCTCCGAGGTTTTAATCCCATCCAACTCTGTTCTTTCTCGTGGTTATCTTTGAGGTTGACTTGGTCTCCCAAGGTTATCTCTAGGGAGGATTTAATGCTTCGGGGCTTTCTCCGAAGGTTGATCTGGTCTCCCGGGGTTGTCACCGGGGTTGACTTGACATCCCGGTGTTGTCGCCAGGGTGAGTGTATCTCCCGGGGTTATTGCCGGGGTTTGACTTGACATCCCGATGTTGTCACTGGGGTGACTATATCTCTCGGGATTGTCGCCGGGGTTTGACTTGACTTCTCGGTGTTGTCGCCAGGGTAACTGTACCTCCTGGGGTTATCGTCGGGGTTTGACTTGACATCCCGGTGTTATCGCTGGGGTGACTGTATCTCCCGGGGTTGTCGTCGGGGTTTAACTTGACATCCCATTTTTGTCGTCGGGGTGACTGTATCTCTCGGGGTTGTCGTCAGGGTTTGACTTGACATCCCGGTGTTATCGCCGAGTTGCTTGTACATACTGGGGTCACTACAACAAAAAAGCTTATTTTTGACGAAATATTCTATCGGTATTAAGGATATTCCATCGAGGTTACCTTATTTCCGATGGAATAGTCAGTCGAAAATTCGGTTGTATATAAGCAGGTCGAAATTAAGTCCGTCGGGCTTTTGGTCAGAACTACTTATTACCGACGGAATTAATCTCGACTGAAAATTCAGTCGGTCTTATGACTATCCTCGACTGAATAACTTCCGTCGAGTTTAGTCCGTCGAAACTAGCCTTGCCACGTGCCAGCCAGAGAAAAATGGAAACGGCCATTAAATTCGACGGAATTCCATTAAAGTTGTATTTTTTCTGTCGAGAATAGGTGTGACACGTGGCAACTGACCAAAAATGTTCATGGTTTAATTCTGACGAAATTCCGTCGAGTTTACTCTTATTCCGTAGAGAATAAGCTTTTTTTATATAAATGTTTTATTTGTTTGTGCAATATCCAGGGTAATAACCCACATTTTTGTACCTGTAAACCTGTCCCAACAGCACATAAAAGATAACTATAATCCAAGGCCAACAATAATAATTCTAGGGCCATAACTATAATCCAAGGCCAAACTACTAAGGCCAACAATAATAATAATTTCAAGGCCAACATGAATATGACATTAAACTAAAGTTCAAATCAACTAAAGTATATCAAATATGCATTTAAACTAAAGTAAAGATCTTAAACATCAACTAAACTATATAAATTTACATCACATGAAGCTGATCAATGAACTAAAGTATAAATATATACAAATTATCTCTACAAAACTAAGTCACAGGCCGTCGTCGTCCGACCGCTTAGCATCGTCAGTCCGCTCGTCAGCCCGCTCGTCACCCTGTTGATACAATATAATGTAACTCATTAGTCCATATATATAATACAATTAAAGATAATTAACTAAATGAAAATTAAATAACATGTAGAATATATACTTGAATATATTTAAAACAAATAGTATACCTGAGCAGTCGAACGCTGACTCAACATCGGCCCAAACGCGTCCTCGACTAACGTAACCACCACCGAACAATCTCGTCGCGTATCGCGGCCCACTGCTCCGGAGGGATACCCATAGTCTCGACGATGGCACCAGCTGCAACGTCCTGCGCAAGCTGATGGAGGCGAGAACGGCTGGGCAGGTCCTGACGATGGAACATCGGATCGGTCTCAAACCTCTCCGATACCGCAGCCATAACAAGCTAGAACAAAGCATTGTCTACGCCAGCGCCCAAAGTTGATGGTCCCACGGGGGCTCTCGGACGCAGAAGCTGACTAGAGCCTATAAAAATAAATATAAAATGAATAATATTATAAGTTTACTTTATTTATAAACAAGAAATAAACTAAAATATTATACCTCCTGGCAGTGAAAAGGCTTGTATCCTCGGTAGCCCCAGCACTCGATACCGACCGGTAGTGCTAGTAGGAGTATCCTGAGGCGCGACCCAAAGAGCCGTCTCCTCATTCTGAGATAAACTAATCTCGGGCGGAGGGACGGTGGAATCTAACATCTCAGCATCGCCCCTAGCAGCCTGCAACTCCGCTATACGCTGGCTGCGAAGCTTCTCAAACCACTCCTGTAATTTGATATATATACATGTGAGTTATCTTGGTATCATCATATAAATTACGTAATATGATCCTAAATAATATTATTAGAGTAAATGTATTATCCGTATAGTCTGCTGGAGATATCGTCAACCCCAAAGTAGAGCCCTTAGGCGTATGGACTCTATCCCAGAACTCCATTATAGTAGGAGGTCGGCCCAAGCTACTTCGCATGGCCTAAATCATATACATTAAGTAATATCACTTTACTTTACTATAGTTGCAGTTTAATATTAAACTAAACTAAAGGGAAATACATACCGACTTAACCTCCTTAAACGACTACGAGCCAGAAGTATGTACAACTCATAGCTTGCCGCGATTCTTCTTCATCTGCTCTGACTTGGTCTTGAACGCAGCATCATCCTAGTACACACACATCGCAGCCCATGCTGCATCTGATACTGTCGGCGGTTGATGCTCTCGCATAGTAGTCCCGGGCGATTCTTCTACCGCCCGGACTGCCCTCTGTCGCATCTCGTATAGCCACCCGACATAATTCTTTGAGACATGGGCAATGATAACGGCGTCACCATCTGCCTCAGTGATGCCGGCCTCGTATCTGTAGTATCTCTATCAAACAGACATAACATACGTATAATTAATTATTTGAATAATATGTAAATAACAGGGACCTTGATTTAATATATGTAATTTATCTTACGTGAAACTCCCGCAACACTGTCACCATAAAGCCGGCATCATAGCGCGAGTAATGGGCAAATCGCATACAGCTGGTAGGGAGATGCGCCAGGCAGATGGCGTGTACAGTCGCCTTAGCGACAGGATCCATAATACTAGAATACAAAGTTTATTAAGAACATTTTAATTTATTAATCACATATAATATCATTATAATTGAACATAAGTGATATATTATAGTTGAAACCTACACGGACGAGACGACATCAACTGGAACTATGTTGGGCACTGCCGGCGGACGACCTAATCGACAGAGGTTAGGCCCTCACTGACGACAACATCTAGCATCTATATGTTTAATATAGTTATGACATAATAAATGAATGTTTTATATAGTTATGAAAAAAGTGTTACTGAGTCTAAAAAGAAAATCAACTCACTAGCATCTGAAAACGACCCGCCCTAGGAGCCGTCACTTGATCCGGAGCGGCCGCCACCACGGCCATGTCCACCGCTATGTCGAGGCATAGCTGTACTACTGAAATAACAGACAGAGATACGATGACATTAATTAAATTTCATTGCAAGTATTATATATAATGATTGGTTTTAGTTGTATAATAATATTGACAAGACACCAGTTAGTGAAAAAGTAGTACGTCGTCAAACCCGTCAGAATCAAACTCATTTTCATCCTCTGATTCTGTCTCTTCCTCTTCTGTATCAATTTCTTCCTCAGTATCATCTTCTACCATCACATATGGACTGACAACCACATCTTCCTCGACTTCATCAACATCGGGTACGTCAACGACATCATCAACCAATATATCGTCATCATATAGCAATACGTGGCTGCGATTGCTAACTTGTTCTTGCAACGGGTCATCCATTCCAGACAAATTAGTACCATCAAATGACCGAGTCTTCGTTGTCACAACTGTATACCAGGGGGTTCTATAATTTACGACATTAGGGGCGTAGTACACTTGAGTTGCTTGGCTGGCTAACACAAATACGTCATCAGACTGTAACTTGGATTTTATGTCTACTATGACGATTCTATTACGATCTACTTTAACTCCCTTTGCAGTATCAAACCAGCGACACTTAAATGTAACGACCTTTTTAGCCCCTGGATAATTGAGCACAACAACTTCCTCTAATCTTCCATAGTAATTGGACTCAAAATCTCCATAACAACTTCCCAACACGACAATGCCAGAGTTAACTGATGTTAATTCATTCAAGTCATCAACCTTGAATCTATACCCATTCACGATACAACCTGGAAATGAACTAACGAGTTTGTACGGGCCTAAAATGACATCTCTAAAGTGCTCATAAGCCTTCTCTTCTTCGACCCTTCTCAAAAACCACATATGAAAATTTTCATTAGTGAATGCTTCCATCTGTGATGTAGTCAACCCCGGGTTAGAGGCATGCGCTTCCAATTCGAATGAATTGCGTACAATAATATGGCAATTGTTTACTTGTTAATTAAGGTAAAAAAATTCATTTTCAACTTGAAGTAATACATACGTGATGTACTACGATACTTCAGGCATATTTAGAAGCACGTGCATAGATACAATCTTTAAATCTTTATCGGTTAGGTAAGTCCTCGTCTCATATCCAAATGGTTTGGCCGGATAAGTGAATACAGCCAACTCATCAGCACGTGTTTGGGGATCGACGACGACCTCATTCCGACTTAGGCGGTTGTGCTTCGTTGAGACTACATCGTCAAAGTATAGCGAGCAAAGTTGACAAGCTCTTCCTCCGTATATCGTTCAGCAATAGAACCCTCTACACGAGCTTTATTTTTTACTTTCTGTTTTCATCGACGTATATACCTGAAATATGATAATATATCGGCTAAAATAATTATTCAGGTGATGATTATAGCACAATGTAGGTGATATTACCTCTCAAAAGGATACATCCATCGATATTGCACCGATCCTCCAAGCTTAAGTTCATATGGCAGATGAATAGGCAAATGCTCCATTGAGTCAAAGAACTCTGGAGGTAAGATCATTTCGAGCTTGCACATTGTCAACACTATATTTTTCTCCATCTTCTCCACATCACTGTGCCTTATAACAGTTAAGCAAATATCCTGAAAGAAATTTGAAAGTGCGGTAAAGGCATCATTAATATTCCTCGGTAATACTTCACGAAATGCAATTGGAATCAACTTCTGCATGAATACATGACAGTCATGACTCTTGAACCCGGTAATTTTCAACTGCTCAACCTTAGTACAATGAGAGATGTTAGAAGCATAACCATCTGGTAGCTTTAATGCACTAAGCCACTTGCAAATGTTTTCAGCCTGTTGCTTGGTAAGACAAAATGGAGCTTTTGGTATTGAGTTGTTAGGTCGGAGCCACAATTCCCACCTGATGTTCATTTCCTCCAAGTCTTTAAGTGATTTATCATTGTCTTTTGTTTTTCCACTCGTATCTAGCACAGTATAAAATAAGTTCTCGAAAACATTCTTCTCCATATGCATGACATCTATGCAATGACGAAGTGCTAGTGTGATCTAGTATGGCAACTCAAACCAAATGGGCGAGTGTGTCCAAATATGAGTTTTACCGTACCGTATTGCTCTCAACTTACCATGCTCCTTCCCAGGCGGTGGAAATGTCAGATCATTTAGCCATCCCAGTACATCGCTGCCCGACAAGCGACCAACAACCCCCTTCTTTTCTATTTTTCTGTTGAACTGTGTAGACATCTTTCTATAATTGTGCTCAACAGGCAAGAATCTTCGAGCAGTTCCAAAAAAACTAGTTTTTTGCCCATAATGCAGTTGTGTGCCCTGCACATCCCCCATACAGACTGGACATGACAACTTACCATGGGTCGACCAACCACTGATCATCCCAAGTGCCGGAAAGTCAGTGATAGTCCACAACAAGGCTGCCTTCATCAAAAAATTCTGCCCGACAGATTTATCAAAAGTCTGAACCCCTGTTTCCCACAACATCTTAAGTTCATCGACTAACGGTCTAAGGTACACGTTGATGTGTTTTGTAGGACTCTTATCCCCCGGTATTAGTAAAGTCAAGAAAAGATACGGATCCCTCATGCACATTGACGGTGGAAGATTGTAAGCTACCATAATCACTAGCCAAACAGAGTATGGCTGACTAAAATTATTGAACGAACAAAATCCATCTGTAGCCATGCCAAGCCTGACATTCCTAACTTCGTCAGCAAATTATGGAAAATTGGCATCAAAATTCTTCCACTCATCTCCATCTGCTGGGTGAGTAAGCTGACCAGGGACGACGTCCCTTGTTCTATGCCAACGCATACTGGGTGCAGTATGCGAAGACATGAATAGCCGCTGCAACCTCGGCGCAAGAGGAAAGTACCGTAATATCTTCTTCGGAACATGTTTCTCCTTCCCGCCACATTTTGTGATTTTGTACAGAGGCAAATTGCATATATCACACTGCACCTTATCTTTATCCTCCCCATAGTATAACATACAGTCCTGCTCACAAGCATTGATCTTCTCATACCCGAGATTCAACCCCTTAACAATCTTCTTCACTTCATAGTAACTCGCGGGTATGGTATTATCCTTAGGTAAGAACTCCCTGAAAATAGCAAGCAAATCGTTGAATCCTCTCTCACTGCAGTCATGCTCATTCTTGTAGTGTAAAAGCTTCGTAACTGCAGAAAGCTTGGTGTGCTTGTCGTGTTCAAGATACAATTGAAAGTAGTATGCATACAAGCCAATCATGTATGATGATAAAGCATATATTTTGGAGACAATCTTATTTATTTATTAATAAAAATATTCATTTATTAAAGGCATTTAATTATCTACATGGTACTATTTTTATAATATGTAAATAACCCATAGTATTAAGCAATGCGTTTAGAATCATGATGATGATCATGCTAATGAGATCTAAATTCTTAGAAAGCTCTAAAACTAAAATAGTTCCCAATCGTGGGATTACTAAAAAAGGGATTAGTAAATCCGGATAGATTGGTATGTATGTTGCTTGCTCATTGGATGAGAATGATTGATTTCATGATCATTTGTGTGGAGACACTACAGCAAGTATGTAGGTGCTTATTGGAGAATAAGTTCACTGAACGTGACTCGCTATGGAATACCTAATGGAGTTTTACTCCCCTGTCAATAAGAATTCCTAATGTGATAGTAGTACAAGTGATCCTTGGACTTGAGATCATCATAGTATCTTGTATGTAACAAATTATACTTTGACTTATTCCTTAAGGTCTTTTAAGGCATATATAGGGTATGCTTGGGTATAATGAGTTACATATGGAGATAATGAATGATCAATAAAGAATCTACCACCTCTAGTAAAAGAGGAGATATGTCCTATGTGATTCGTCAAATGATAACCCAGGAATCCTTGGCCAAGATGGAATGAAATTAGAAAGAGGTTTTTAATTTACATTATTTGGAGTTGTGCATTTTCTAATCGAAATACATATAATTAAATAAAATAAGACTTGACAGTAAATTCATGTCTTATATTTAATTGGGACATTGTATGGTGGAAGGATTGAATTGTACGGTAACTATTTACTCACATGTTTTTTTATGATTAATGTTGAAATCTATATTATCTGGAAAGTCGTTGATCGCTAGGGAGGTTTATCCCTATTATAAAATAAATATTATTTATTTAAATAGATTATTAATTTAATTTATTTATTTAAATAAGATTATAATTGTTCTAATTGATTTATTTATAACCGGTTTAATATGGAGAACATAAAGGGTCACACCATAAAAGGAAGAATAATTATTTAAGAAGGTAATGGTATAATCGTAATAATTCATTAAGTGTAATTAATTTAATATATGGTGATATAATAAATTAAATAGCTTAATGTCTATTATTTAATATTTTGGAAATATTAAATATAAATTAATAAGAGATGTCTTATTAATATTATTAAAATTATTATTATTTTAATTTCTAAAGGAGTTTAGTAATTAATTTAATATTAGTACTCTCATTTATTCCTAATAAGATTAGGAGATAAATTAATTAAATGTATTTAATTAATTATTCCCAATGTGGTGGGAAGCCTAAATTAATTAAAAGAGTTTAATTAATAAAATAAAATCTCATTCCTAATAGGATTAGAAGGGTTGACCAATATCTATATAAGAGAAGTCTTATAATAGATATCAGTTGATGCAATTCCAATTGTTGGAGAGTACTCCTTTTCTATAGAGGATAGAAAACTAAGCCAACCACCCTCCTTCTTGATAATTTCTCTTCCTTGTTGGATCACCTCTAGAGGCCAAACACTTGGGTGGCTAACGTTGATCAAAGGAAAGAATTTAACCCAAAAATTCAAGAAAATCATGAAGAACAAGGAGTTGAACTCGTACCTGTGGAAGCTTCGTTCTACAAGAGTATGATTCCATGACTTCTTATTTATCGTTTTAAATTAATAATTTGCATAAAAGATGATCCGGGTAATGGTTTTGTAGAAATTTTTTTAAACTCTGATATACCATGCTTCCGCTAATTTTGCAATTTGATTGCGTCACGATTTCGTACAAACCCAACAGTGGCATCAGAGCCAAACCTTTATGCAATTATTAATTATTTTGATTCCATATATATGTATGAGTATGTATTTAAAATAATTTATTGGGCATAATTAATTATATAAAATTATTTTTTTTATGAAAGAAGAAAAAAAAATCGAAAAGCTATCAGTTTTTTTTTCTTCACCGCAAAAAATCTGTCCGTGGCAGGGATGACTCACGTTTTTTTTTTGATACAAGGATTTCAAAAAGGACTTGGATGAAGGTTGCAATATTCACGTTACAAGATATATATATATAAAGTGACTTAATATTATATATATATATATATATATATATATATATATATATATCCACTAATGTAATATACATTATATAAAAAAGTGACCTGCAGCTTTTTTAAATAATGAATCAGGATTAGTTTTAAAAGAGATCCTGCATTAATTTTAAAGAAAAGGAAACTAAAACAATTTTGTTTTAAAAGAAGGAACCTACGGATTTATTTTAATAATTTTATAATTAAAATAAAGAGTTTATTTTAATCTTGAAATTGGATTTCATGCAATTTAAAATTGCCCATTAAATGATATACTCATATATATATAGAATGTTTTAATTCATGAGATGGATATTTATTTAATGATATATATGGTGATATGTATGATAATAAATAGGGATTGATTATGGACTATTTGACCAATGTGATTGAATTTTATTTTAGTTGAATGCTTGAATGAATGAATTTTATTAAATGGGGTCTGCGTACCTCGTCTTCTCTAATTTTTTCTTGATGTAAAATTCTATCTCCCTCCTATGTACTTCCCCTTGACTGCTGATCAAGGTTTCTATTTTAATTAAATAGTTTAATGTAATAGAAAGAGTTAGAATTATATTGAGGGAATTGGAGAGTAATGAGCAAGGAGCGCGTGAAGACCCGTTTGTATGGAGCCCGGGTTTAAATGTAATAGTTACGTTTAAATTTAAATTCTTACACTCCTAGGTTTGATCTTTTGGTTCACTTGGTGGCTCTAGCGAACCAAACTAGAATAAAAGTCCATAATCAATCCGGGTAGAATATAGTATTCTATATGTGCATGCCAAGTATTATATATATTATATTTTATGCAAACATGCTTCGCATGTTTAATAAAATGACGCGTATTTTATATATATATGTGTGCATGCGCACTAAACAAGATAAGACAAATAATAACAAACCCCTCAAAGAAACAAGATTAAGTCTGAAGCGTTCAAAGATATTTGGAATATCGAACGTCGCCTTCTAGCATGATAAATTAATAGAGTATTAAATATTTAATATGAGCTTGTTGTGCTATCCACAAAGCGAGTATTGCGTATTTAAGATATTAATTAATCACATTTGATGCTTATCAAGAAAATTGAACGATCTAGTCTTGTTGTGCTATCCACAAGGACGAACATTTTTCTTTTTTGAATTTATGGAAGTGCTAGGCTGGACTTAACTTAAATCATTTTAGTGCGGATGTGCACACACTTGACCATTATGATTTAAGAGGCAAAATAAAAGGAGTTATATGGTGATGTAATTGACAAGAGTTGTCTACCTATTTATTTGTATATCGCTTGTTGTGCTATCCACAAGGTTATATACATTTGAAATGGGATCCTTATTCTCACTAGCAAATCTTTAATTAGATGTTGCCGAACTATATAAGTGAGGGTAATATAGTTTGATAAAAATAGTGGGAGATACTAATTTAAAATAAAGACCTAAATTTATTTTAGTATGCAAAATTAATAAAATGAATGTTTGCTAAAAATGTTATTTTTCACATGCAGAATTTTAAAAACGTCAAAATCACTAATTTCACTGCGAAGCATATTTGATGCTAATAAGCTTACCGAGCCGAATTATACGGACTGGCTAAGAAATCTGAGAATAGTTCTCACTGCTGAAAAGATTTCTTATGTCCTAAATTTACCTATCCCTGGAACTGTTTCAGAAATAGCCTCTGAGGAAGATATTACCACCATTGTAAAGTGGCAAGATGATGCATCTGTGGCTCAATGCATTATGCTTGCATCCATGAATAACGAGCTTCAGCATCAGCATGAAAACATAGATGCTCCTACTATGTTGCTTCACCTCCAGAAGTTGTATGCTGAACAAAGTAGGACTGCTAGATATGAGATATCTAAGGAGCTCTTCCGATCTCGGATGACCAATGACAAGGTGAACATAAAGGAATAAAAGAAACCTGATCCAGCTAGCAAAGGAATGTGCTTCCATTGCAACGAGCCGGGTCATTAGAAGAGGAATTGCAAGAAGTTTCTGGCAGAGAAGAAGCTTGGAGAAGCTTCGACTTCCAATCAAGGTTTGTTCATGATTGAAATTAATTTTTCAGAAAGTCAAAATTCTACTTGGGTATTAGATACCGGCTGTGGTTCTCACATATGTAATAATGTGAAGGGACTGGTCAGAAGTAGAAAGCTAAACAAGGATGAGGTTGTCCTACGAGTGAGAAATGGAGCAAAGGTTGCTGCATTAACTGTAGGCACTTATTGTTTAGCACTGCCTACAGGCAAGTCCATTTATTTAGATAATTGTTATTTTACTGAATATCATTAAAAATATTATTTCAAATTCTGTATTAGATATGGATGGATTTGAAATTATAATAAAGAACAACAGTTGTTCTATTTATAAAATAATGTTTAATATGGTATTGGTAATCTGTGAAGTGGACTTTATATACTTGACTTGAATGAAAATATACTTCAAATAGAACAAACTAAGAAAAGGAAAAGAGATGATATTAATTATACCTATATGTGGCACTGTAGACTCGGTCATATCAATGAAACGAGATTATCCAAGTTGCATAAGGATGGGCTCTTAGAGCTATCCGATTATGAATCATATCCAACTTGTGAATCTTGTCTCATAGGTAAAATGACTAAATCTCTTTTTAGTGGAAAAGGAGAAAGAGTTACAGAGTTGTTGGCATTGATTCACACAGACGTTTGTGGACCTATGACAACAAGTGTACGGGGTGGGTATTCTTATTTTATTACTTTCACTGATGATCACTCAAGATTTGGATATGTGTATTTAATGAAATACAAGTCAGAATCATTTGAAAAGTTCAAAGAGTTCAGAAGTGAAGTAGAGAAACAAACGGGCAAGAGTATTAAGATACTTTGATCAGATCGAGGTGGAGAATACTTAAGCGGTGAGTTTCTCAATTGTCTCAAAGAAAATGGTATAATCTCACAATGGACTCCTCCAGGTACACCACAGTTAAATGGAGTATCTGAAAGGAGAAATCGAACATTGATGGATATGGTTCGATCCATGATGAATTTTACCGATCTTCCAATTTTATTCTGGGGTCTTGCCCTAGAAATGGCTCATATCTACTAAATAAGGTCCCCTTGAAATCCGTCCCCAAGACTCCATATAAGATGTGGACAGGGAGGAAACCTGGTCTTAAGCATGTTAAGATCTGGGGATGTCCAGCTTATGTGAAAAAGTTTCAAAATGATAAGCTAGGGACAAGATCTGATAAGTGCACATTTGTGGGATATCCTAAAGAAAGTTTGGGATACTATTTCTACAATCCTACTGAGCAAAAGGTGTTTGTTGCGAAACACACTGCCTTCTTGGAAAAGGAGTTTATCCTTGAAGGAGCTAGTGGGAAAAAATAGATCTTGAAGAAATTCAAGAACTACAAACCACTACAGATCAAGTGGATGAACATGTCCAAGTAGAAACACCTAATGTACAACACCCTATTCGTAAATCTAGAAAAGTACCGAAGATACCTAAAAGGTATGGATTCGTCATAGAGGATGACGATGAGGTACACATCATGAACGATGATGATCCATTGAATTAAGAACAGACTATGAGTAATAAAGACTCAGAGAAATGGTAGATGACCATAAAATCTAAAATGGATTTTGAAGCTATGCTCAAGTCCATTTGGATTTTTCTTGTGATTGCAGCTTATTTTACTTAATCTGGCAAAATGGACGTGGAGACTCTCTTCCTCAAATATACATTATTAGAGGAGAATGTATGTATGATACATCCAGATGGTTTTTTGTTTTAATGGTTGAAGTAAATCATGTATATGAGCTACAACAATCCATTCATGGATTGAAGCAAGATTCTCGTAGATGGAACATTCGTTTTGATGAGACAATCAAAGAGTTTGATTTTATCAAAAACGAGGATGAACCATGTGTGTACAAGTAGGTTAGTGGGAGCGCTGTTTCATTCCTTGTATTATCTGTTGATGATATATTACTGATACGGAATGAAATTCCTATGCTAAAATCGATCAAAATAAAGTTGTCTAAACATTCCTCCATGAATGATTTGGGTAGAACATCCCGCATTGGGGATATAAATATGTATTAATAGATTTAAAAGGATGTTCGGCATAACCCAAGGAAATGTATATTCATTAGATGCTAAAGGCGTTTAGCATGGCAAACTCCAAAAGGTGCCTCATGATGATGAGCCATGGAGTGTATCTCTCTAAAATTATCCTCAATAAAAAAGAGATTGCATAAGCTACTATCATGTATGCAATGAAATATACGAGACTTGATGTTAATCAGTCATATTCTGGAGAAAATCACTGTGAGACAGTGATAAACATCTTAAAGTACTTAACTGACACTAAGGATGTCATCATATCACATGATGAGTCTGAATTAAACTAGAGTGCTAAACAGACTCAAGTTTTCAGACTGACCAAGACGATAGCAAATCCACTTTAGGGTAAGTCATTACCTTAAAAGAAGGTGCAGTGAATTGGAAAGATTCCAAACAACAAAAAGTTGTTGGTTTAGTGACAAAGACAAAGTATATAACTGTAAGTGAAGCTGCAAGTTGATGTTTCGGATGAAAAGTTCATTACAGAACTAGAAATAGTTCCTAAATCTCATCTTGAATCTAAACATGTGTTGCGGCACTTTGATTAAAGAAATCATTGAAAGAGGAGCATATAGACTCTCAAGATAATATTGCAGATTTATTTACTAAAGCTATAACACAACAGCAGTTTTTTTGTCACTTAGAGAAGTTGGTATGAGATACCATGGCGATTGGCTTTAGTGCAAGTGGGAGATTGAAAGTAGTATGCATACAAGCCAATCATGTATGATGATAAAGCATATACTTTGGAGACAATCTTATTTATTTATTAATAAAAATATTCATTTATTAAAGGCATTTAATTATCTACATGGTGTTATTTTTATAATATGTAAATAACCCATAGTTTTAAGCAATGCTTTTAGAATCATGATGATGATCATTCTAATGAGATCTAAATTCTTAAAAAGCTCTAAAACTAAAATAGTTCCCAATCGTGGGATTACTAAAAAGGGGATTAGTAAATTCGGATAGATTGGTATGTATGTTGCTTGCTCATTGGATGAGGATGATTGATCTCATGATCATTTGTGTGGAGACACTACAGCAAGTATGTAGGTGCTTATTGGAGAATAAGTTCACTGAACGTGACTCGCTATGGAATACCTAATTTAGTTTTACTCGCCTGTCAATAGGAATTCCTAATGTGATAGTAGTACAAGTGATCATTGGACTTGAGATCATCATAGTATCTTGTATGTAACAAATTATACTTTGACTTATTCCTTAAGGCCTTTTAAGGCATATATAGGGTATGCTTGGGTATAATGCGTTACATATGGAGATAATGAATGATCAATAAAGAATCTACCACCTCTAGTAAAAGAGGAGAAATGTCCTATGTGATTCGTCAAATGACAACCCAGGAATCCTTGGCCAAGGTGGAATGAAATTAGAAATAGATTTTTAATTTACATTATTTGGAGTTGTGCATTTTCTAATCGAAATACATATAATTAAATAAAATAAGACTTGACAGTAAATTCATATCTTATATTTAATTGGGACATTGTATGGTGGAAGGATTGAATTGTACGGTAACTATTTACTCACAGGTTCTTTTATGATTAATGTTAAAATCTATATTATCTGGAAAGTCGTTGATCGCTAGGAAGGCTTATCCCTATTGTAGAATAAATATTATTTATTTAAATAGATTATTAGTTTAATTTATTTATTTAAATAAGATTAGAATTGTTTTAATTGATTTATTTATAACCGGTTTAATATGGAGAACATAAAGGGTCACACCATAAAAGGAAGAATAATTATTTAATAAGATAATGGCATAATCGTAATAATGCATTAAGTGTAATTAATTTAATCTATGGTGATAGAATAAATTAAATAGTTTAATGTTTATTATTTAATATTTTAGAAATATTAAATATAAATTAATAGGAGGAGTCTTATTAATATTATTACAATTATTATTATTTTAATTTCTAAAGGAGTTTAGTAATTAATTTAATATTAGTACTCTCATTAATTCCTAATAAGATTAGGAGGCAAATTAATTAAATGAATTTAATTAATTATTCCCAATGTGGTGGGAAGCCTAAATTAATTAAAAGAGTTTAATTAATTAAATGAAATCTCATTCCTAATAGGATTAGAAGGGTTGACCAATATCTATATAAGAGAAGTCTTATAATAAATATCAGTTGATGCAATTCCAATTGTTGGAGAGTACTCCTTTTCTATAAAGGATAAAAAACTAAGCCAACCACCCTCCTTCTTGATAATTTATCTTCCTTGGTGGATCACATCTAGAGGCCAAATACTTGGGTGGCTAACGTTGATCAAAGGAAAGAATTTAACCCGAAAATTCAAGAAAATCATGAAGAACAAGGAGTTGAACTCGTACCTGTGGAAGCTTCGTTCTACAAGAGTATGATTCCATGACTTCTTATTTATCGTTTTAAATTAATAATTTGCATAAAGGATGATCCAGGTAATGGTTTTGTAGAAATTTTTTAAAACTCTGATATACCATGCTTCCGCTAATTTTGCAATTTGATTGCGTCACGATTTCTTACAAACCCAACAACAATGGGGTCACCGATTCAGATAGCATCTTGTAGAAGGCAGTTGCTGAATCATTTGGCTTTTGTTGATCAGCACTGCTTAACGCAGGCTCATTTTCAGCCCAGTCAATATTCGTAGGGCCATACGCATCTACCAACATCTCCACGACATTATAGTTATCTGATTGGTCTACAGTACTGTCTGTCAGTTCTCTAAACTCAACTGATTCCCCGTGATGAATCCATACCAAATACCCATCCACAAACCCACGTGAATATAAGTCAAATTTCACTTCATCGGCAGTCTTCCATATCATGTTCTTACACTTGAGACACGGGCATCTCATCTTTCCGTTCAGATCATTAGCATATTCTATTGCTTTGTTCATAAAATTGGACACCCCGTTACGGTACGCATCAACTAATCCCCTCCCATCAATCTTTATCCTACGGTACATCCAACTCCGGTCGACATCCATCTTTAATTGAAGAAAATACCTAATTAGATCACGAATAATCATGAATGTGGTCCAAGCATGAATTTAGTTTACCTAGTATATATCTCCACTCTACAGGAGTTAGGCTTCTATCCCGTTCCTGGATGCGTCTCCTCACTAGTGCCAATCTTAAGCACGTTTCTACTATTTTCAAAAAATTTCAGTAGCACCTTCCCATGGTCTCCAAGTACACGAAATAGATCAAGAAAACTTAGTCTAAGTATGCACTCGGATAACATATAGAGACACCAGCTGAAAGTTCCTCAAATTTTATAAAAACGCATCATGTGCATTGGCACCGACCCAAGTGAGAGAAATAACATCCAATAACAGTTCCAAACTGGGGACTATTCGACATTCACTCCTAATGAGTGAATGTCGAATTGGTTTTTAAGTTGACACCTCCAAAGCATGTATGTCTTCATCAAGATAAACTAAGTATAGCATTCACTTAGTTTGAACAATATGATTTGCTTCCTATATTATTATGGGAACTAGATCATATCATTCAAACTAAGCAAATGCTACTTAGTTTATTTTGCCAATAAAAAACTAAGTAAGTGCTACTTAGTTTATTGAATATTGCATCCCAACTAAGCAAATGCAACTTAATTATTAATTGTATTTAATTTTATTATATTTTATTGAATATTGCGGCAAACTAAACAAATGCTACTTAGTTTATTTTGCCAATAAAAAACTAAGTAAGTGCTACTTAGTTTATTGAATATTGCATCCCAACTAAGCAAATGCTACTTAGTTATTAATTGTATTTAATTATATTTAATTTTATTTTATTTTATTGAATATTGCGGCAAACTAAGCAAATGCTACTTAGTTTATTTTGCCAATGAAAAACTAAGTAAGTGCTACTTAGTTTATTGAATATTGCATCCCAACTAAGCAAATGCTACTTAGTTATTAATTGTATTAATTTTATTTCATTTTATTTAATTGTATTATATTTTATTATTTATTATTTATTATTTATTATTTATTTCTTTTAATTAATTATTAAATATTTATTATTTATTATTTAACTCTTTTAATTATTTATTATTTATTATTTATTATTTATTATTTATTATTTATTTATTATTTCTTTTCTTTTCTTTTCTTTTCTTTTATTTTATTTTAATTTATTAAATTAAATTAATTTTAATAAATTTAATAATTTAATAATTTAATTTAATTTAATTTATTTAAATTGTATTATGTTAAATTAATTAAATTTAATTAATTTCAATTTAATTATATTATATTAAATTAAATCAATTTAATTTAATTTAATTTTACTTTATTTTAAATTTAATTTAATTTTTGATTATATTATATTATATTACACTATATTAATATTATATAATATAATATTAATTAATTTATTTATTTAAATTTTATTATCTTAAATTAAATTAAATTAAGTCAATTTTTAATTTAATTTGTATTATAATATATAATTTAATTTATTTAAATTGCTAAATTCTGATAGAATTCCGTCAAAAATTTCGTCGGATATAACAAATATGACAATCAATACAAACAATTAATATAATGAAGTTCCAAATTTAGCAAATTATCACAAAAAAATCCTAATTTCAACAACACTGCAAATGAAATTTAGGGTTCAACAACATACAGTTTTCCCAAATTGAACCAAATACAGTATAAGGAAAAGAAAGGTTGTAAACCCACAAGCATTTCACTTCACATATAACCAAATTGAACCAAATTCATATAGCAGAAAATGGCATTGTTGAACCAAAGCAAATCAGATTATTAAGACCAACATGAATCCCTAATTCAAACCAAAATTGATATGTTGAACCAATATAAATTATAAAGCAAACAACAATTTCGAAATTCTTAAACCCAATTACAAAACAATAAAATCGTAACCTGTAAATTAAAGCTACTTAACTAGCTATGGAGGAAGAAGAAGACAGGCCAAGCACCACCACACCTCACCCAAGTCGCCGCCACCGCCGGCTGCGTCGCCGCCGTCGACCCCGATCGAAAAAGAAGAAGAAATGAGCTGCTGCGCTAAGAAGAAAAGAAGAAACGAGCTGCTGCTGCTTCAGAAAATAAAAGAACGAAATGAGATTAGGGCTACTGGATCGCCTGTTTTAAAACAAAAGAATAATTTCGACGGAATTCCATCGGGTTTATTTCCGTCGTACTTAATTTATCTTCGAACTTAATTTATCTTCGACGGACCTTTCAGTCGACTTTAACCTATATTCTGTCGACCTTAAGACTCGCGCTGGCGGGAAAGCTTGGCGCCAAGGTCATGGCTTATTTCCGACGGTTTTTCGTCGATTTTAGTGTATCCTCGACGAAAATAAGTTCGACGTAATATTCTATCGTAATTAGTTTAAGGCCGACCGAATACTTTTCATCTGGATTAAATCCGTTGGAAATAACCCTTTTTATTATAGTGGGTTATCTTTGGGGTTTGACTTGGTCTTTATACTTCTAGGGTTGTCTTTGGAAGGTAAAAAATGGTTTTTCCCTCCTGCAGGGTTAGTAACAGGAATGCAAAATTTTGAGTGTCTACAGATGCCCCTCTTTATTATGTTTATGCAATGAAATGGAATAAACAAGATAGAGACTGCTTGACACTAGAAATATGACACATGCAAATGTGATGTGATGCATAATATGCAATGTTATGAATGTTATGCACTCTTGTAGTGTTAGCTGCCACTGTATTCTATCACTGACTGTTCCCGTACCTCATGTTGGGGATGACATTGTCAATGATGGCTTTCACAAAACTCTTTTGATGCCTACTCGCACTAGTAGAAAAAAGTAAATAAATAACGTTTAAAAAGCGTTGTAATAGGTCCCCCAAAAGTGTCGTGGTTACCAGTGTCATCTATTAGACACAAATAGATAACGTTTAAAAAACGGTGTCTTTTGACACATTAGACAACGTTTTTTCAAAGAAGCGTTGTCTATTTATCAAATAGACAATGCTTTTTAGACACAAATAGACAACGTTTAAAAAACGTTGTCTTTTGACAAATTAGACAATATTTTTTCAAAAAAGCATTGTCTATTGGACACATTAGACAACGTTTTTAGACACAAATAGACAACGTTTAAATAACGTTGTCTTATGATACATTAGACGATGATTTTTCAAAAAAACGTTGTCTATTGGACACATTAAACAACGCTTTTTTAAAATAACGTTATCTATTTGACACATTAGAAAGCGTTTTTTCTAAAAGCGTTGTCTACTGTACACATTAGACAATATTTTTTTTCTAAAAAGCGTCGTCTATTTGTCACATTAGAGAACATTTTTTCTAAAAACGTTGTCTAATTAAAAAACACAATCCACAACATTTAAAGCCAAAATGTAAGCATTTTATGTTTCAAAATACCATACATCCCAATAATACCATACATTTACAGTTTCAAATTCACTTTTCAATATAATTACTAGTACGTACATTGAATTACGAATTTGACTACATCTACAAAATATACCAAATTATCCATAAAATTAAGATGTGGTGCACTACCTAATCATGTGAAAAACAACATTCTCCCAAAATACAAATATAATCTTGTACATCTACCGTTAACTCGAGGCTCTACATGTACCTGCTCACAAAAGTTGTCCACTCACCACGTACTTCGCCAATTTGTTCTTGTGTGTACGTGCAATTACTTTTGTTTGTGCAGTGACTACAACCATTGTAGATCCTGATTCTCGTTGCTCAAGGAGTTTCTCCAACGCAAGCAATCACTTTCAAGGCTTGAGAAAGTGCATAAGCAATTTTATCTCCAACAAACTTCATCCACAAGCAAAATTATTAGCAGATGTGAGAAATAAAAGATAAATTAATCTATATAACAAGCACAAAGTGAAGCAAAGTCACAATGAGACATAAAATATTATACATTTATATTCACCTTCAAATACAAAACTGCATATTCAATGGTCGCTCCCACTCCAGAGTATTTTGTCTGCAGCAGATAGGAAGAACAAGTCAAATTACCAATGCTATCCAATAATGCCAAACAAAAGGGGGTTATCGTACGAGAGTCTAACTAAGAGATTGGTTAAGTTGATGTTAAGTTGTTTTAAATAACTACAACTTGATTCTTTTTCCTATAATTATAAAGGCAAAAAGACATACTTTAGAATCCTGCCAACACAAAACAGAATGAGATTCTCAAAAAAGTGAGCCCATGTTAGTTGATAAATAAAGCTTACACCATGTCAATTTAAATGGAGTATACTTTATTTTTATCCAGGAGCTTATTCCAATTAATTGACAAACCTTATCAAATGGAGGTACCAAGTTGGCAATGTTTCTGACTATAAAGGCCTCCCCCATGTTTATTTTCTCTGCTAGCTCCAGGACCAAACTTGCTCTTTCAGCAGGATCTTTTGCCTCCAATGTGGTGGTGGTACCATGTTCCGGGGCAAGAACATTAAGTGAGCATAGGCCACTCCATCTTGCAAACAGAAAAGCCTGTTATGTCGTCTAAGATAACAGAAAATGCTAAAAATATGGAATGCACTAGAAAAATGGTAAAGCGTTGAAAAGTTCCATTGTAACAGCTAGATCTATTAGAGAAAAAATAAACTTGACAATTAGAAAAAACACACCATTAATAATATCAAAAATAAACTCACGAAATGTAAACTGTGTACTGCAATATGACCAGATCCCCCATCTCTAGAATCCTTCTTTACATCCATCAAAGCATTTACCTTGCTTTTTCTGAAATTAAAAGAATGAAACTACACATTCAAAACTATCCAATATATAAACTTCAGCAACTGCAGACTGATAGTAGTGTTTTCGTACACAGTAACCTGAGAATATTTTTGTAACATATGGGGTTTTGATTATTAAGGTTTTCTTTTTCGGGTGGGGGTTCGATAGGATAAAACATTTAGTCAACAAGGTTGTCACCATAATAAAAGTGCATCTCCGGTGTAATGAAAAGAAAAGGAGATAAACTGGTACAAGAACACAGCATAAGGTATATTGCTGTAGTCAGGTTTCCTAGGTTCGGCACCAAAAATAGTTTTCTGTACAGAACACAAAACAAAAGAATCTTAATATAAATAGATACTAAAGCATATAAAGGACTTCCCTTGCCCTTTTCCTCCCCAAATGCCTGTTTGGATAGCATGCATGAAATTACATTCTGTTTGTGAAGACTCCACAACCATATCTTATCTATATTTACCTACAGCCTTCACTTCAATGAGAAGAAAAGGGAAAGGGGAAAAAAGGACAAAACAATGAAAGGGAACTAAAACATGAACCAATTTTTTTTTACAAGAAAAACACTTGCCTACTTAACACTTCAAAAGACATAATAATCATGCCCAAGTCAAAAATCAAAATCCAAAAGAGAAAACATGACAGTAACTTACACCGATTGCAAGTTATTGAGGTTGCCAATCCCTGGTGATAAAATTCCAGACAAGCTCTGACTAGGTAGCCCTCTAATTAGAGATGAACAATCATAACTAACGAACAGAACCGTAATTTCAAAATTCAATGAACTCTAAGAATAAACCCAGCATAGTTGAATCCAAATGTCAAAATCTACAATCATATTAATTTAAATTTGCAGAAATAGAGAGATTACAGATAAATAACAAGCAATAAAACCTTAAAAAACTATAATAAACAAATCATAATGAAATTATAGATGGATAGAAGGGAGCTATTACCATATCTGGCCGAGAGGAGCTTTTCGAGTGAGAATAGAACATTTTTGAGTGAATATGAGAAAGAGTTCAAACTTGAAAATGAATGATTGTGGTGAGGTCTATAGAGAAGGTTTGTTAATGGCGGTTTTAAAGTTTACCTACATCACACACGCATGACAACGGCTGGAGCAGCAGCTGCGGAGGCAGAGAAGGCAGCGCCGTCGAGGAATGAGAGAAATTCGGCGTTGGCTGTACTCTTCGTCTCTTCGTCTCAGAAGGTTGTACTCTTCGTCTCTTCATCGTAATCACCTAGGGCGTCCAAGACTTGAGATGAAATTGATGGACCTAGAGGGCTTGAGAGGGCTACGGCTTCGATTGAGAGGTATGATAAGGTATGAAATTCCAGGATGTCAAAGGGCTAGGACTTCGATTGAGATGAAATTGAGAGAAGAAAGAGCAGACAGAACAAACCTCCATGTTTTTCATGCGTATACAAATAAAACCTCCGTGTTTTTTTAAAAGACAACGTTTTCTTTAAAAAAACGTTCTCTCTTTAAAACAAAAAATTACCCCTTTCAAATACACAACGCTTTTGTATATCAAACCACAACATTTTCTCAAAAAAAACCGTTGTGAAAAAATAAACCACAACGTTTTTTTATAAAAACGTTGTCTATTAAGTGTCACCTATTTACTATTTTGTAGTAGTGTCGAACGGTAGTTTAAAAAATTTGACCATCATCGAACCTTCTCGGTGCCTACTCGAACGGTAGTTTACAACGGTCGGTTGAAACACCGAACCTTCTCGGTGTGCCAACTGGAGATTTGTATAACAGATTCCATCATCTGTTCTCTCTGGAGAAAATTTCTCCACAGTTCTCATCATCAGATCGTTCCCGATGTTACGCTAGAGTTGTCGCCAACGGTTCACAATGTCAGATACTCTGAACCTCGTTGAAGCAGTTATCAATGGCTTTCATCACTGGCTCGTTCCCGATGCTATGCTGGAGTTATCGCCAACGATTTGCAATGTCAGATACTCTGACCTTCGTTGAAGCAGTTATCAACGGCTTTCATCACCGACTCGTTCTCGATGTTACGCTGGAGTTGTCACCAACGATTTGTAATTAAAAGTAGTATGCCTACAAGCCAATCATGCATGATGATAAAGCATCTGCTTTGGAGACGATCTTATTTATTTATTAATAAAAGTATAAACTTATTAAAGGTATTTAATTATCTCCATGATGCTATTTTTATAATATGTAAATAACCCATAGTTTTAAGTAATGCTTTTAGAATCATGATGATGATCATGCTAATGAGATCTAAATTCTTAGAAAGCTTAAAACTAAAATAGTTCCCAATCATGGGATTACTAAAAAGGGGATTAGTAAATCCGGTTAGATTGGTGCATATGTTGCTTGCTCATTGGATGAGAATGATTGATCTTATGATCATTTGTGTGGAGACACTAAAGCAAGTATGTAGGTGCTTATTGGAGAATAAGTTCACTGAACGTGACTCGCTATGGAATACCTAATGGAGTTTTACTTACCTGTCAATAGAAATTTCTAATGTGATAGTAGTACAAGTGATCCTTGGACTTGAGATCATCATAGTATCTTGTGTGTAATGAATTATACTTTGACTTATTGCTTAAGACCCTTAAGGTATATCAAAGGGTATGCTTGGGAATAATAAGTTACATATAGAGATAATAAATGGTCAATAAAGAATCTACCACTTCTAGCAAAAGAAGAAATATGTCCTATGTGATTCGTTAAATGACAACCCAGTAGTCCTTGGCCACGACAGAATGAAATTAGAAAGGAGTTCATAATTTGTATTATTTGGAGTTGTGCATTTTCTAATCGAAATACATATAATTAAATAAAATAAGACTTGACAGTAATTTCATGCCTTATATTTAATTGGAACATTGTATGGTAGAAGAATTGAATTGTACGGTAACTATTTACTCACAAGTTCTTTTATGATTAATGTTGAAATCTATATTATCTGAAAAGTCGTTGATCGCTAGGGAGGCTTATCCTTATTGTAGAATAAATATTATTTATTTAAATAGATTATTAATTTAATTTATTTATTTAAATAAAATTAGAATTATTCTAATTGATTTATTCACAATCGGTTTAATATGGAGAACCTAAAGGGTCACACCATAAAAGTAAGAATAATTATTTAAGAATGTAATGACATAATCGTAATAATGCATTAAGTGTGATTAAATTAAGCTATGGTGATAAAATAATTTAAATAGCTTAATGTTTATTATTTAATATTTTGAAAATATTAAATATAAATTAATAAGAGGAGTCTTATTAATATTATTACAATTAATATTATTTCAATTTCTAAAAGAGTTTAGAAATTAATTTAATATTAGTACTCTCATTTATTCCTAATAAGATTATGAGACAAATTAATTAAAGAAGTTTAATTAATTAATCCCAATATGTTGGGAAGCCTAATTAATTAAATAATTTTAATTAAATTAAAAGAAACCATATTTCTAATAGGATTAGAATAGTTGACCAATATCTATATAAGAGGAGTCTTATGTTAGATATCAGTTGATGCAATTTCAATTGTTGGAGAGTACTCCTTTTTTATAGAGGATAGAAAACTAGGGTTTAGCCAACCACCCTCATTCTTGAATAATTCATATTCCTTGGTGGATCACCTCTGGAGGCCAAACACTTGAGTGGCTAACGTTGATAAAAGGAATGAATCAATCCCGGATATTCAAGGAAATCGCGAAGAATAAGGAGTTGAACTTGTATCTGTGGAAGCTTCGTTCTACAAGGGTATGAATTTCATAACTTCTTATTTATCGTTTTAAAATAATAATATGCATAAAGGATGATCCGGGTAATCGTTTTGTAAAAAATTTTAAACTCTGATATACCATGCTTTCGCTAATTTTTACAATTTGATTGCGCCGTATAAACCCAACAGTGGTATCAGAGCCAAACTTTTATGCAATTATTAATTATTTTTATTTCATATATATATGGGTATGTATTTAGAATAATTTATTGGATATAATTTTATTATATAAAATTATTTTTTTTAAAAGGGGAAAATTCGCGAATTTGCATATGAATCACGGAAAGCTTTTCCTTTGGCAAATCACTCACTTTAGCCGAGATTCAAAAAGTGATTCAATTCTAAAAGGTAACTCAAAAGGTAACGTAATAGGATGCTGCAGGATTGGGAAAAAAATGGTTATATATATATATATAATGTATATATACGTTACTATATATATATATTTAATAAATATAAACAGTTATAACATATATATATATTGTTACTATATATATATATATATACGGTTACTATATATATATTTAATAATTTTATAATTAAAATAAAGAGTTTATTTTAATCTTGAATTTGAATTTCATGCAATTTAAAATTGTCCAATAAATGATACTCATATATATATGGAATGTTTTAATTCATGAGATGAATATTTATTTATTGATGCGTATGGTGATATGTATGATAATAAATGGGGTTGACTATGAACTATTTACCAATATGATTGGATTTTATTTTAGTTGAATGCTTGAATGAATGAGTTTTATTAAATGGGGTCTACATACCTCGTCTTCTCTAATTTTTCTTGATGTAAAATTTTATTTTCCTCTTATGTACTTCCCCTTGACTGCTGATCAAGGTTTTTATTTAAATTAAATAGTTTATGTAATAAAAATAGTTAGAATTATCTTGAAAAATTGAAGACCAAGGAGCAAAGAGCGCATGAAGACCCGTTTGTATGGAGCCCGGGTTTAAATGTAATAGTTACGTTTAAATTTAAATTCTTGCACCCCCTAGGTTTTACCTTTTGGTTCACTTCGTGGCTCTAGTGAACCAAATTAGAATAAAAGTTCATAATCAATCCGGAAAGAATATAGTATTCTATATGTGCATTCTAAGTATTTTATATATTATATTTTATTCAAACATGCTTCACATGTTTTATTACAATGACGCGTATTTTATATATATATATTATATATATATATATGTGTGCATGCGCGCTAAACAAGATGAGACAAATAATAACAAACTCCTCAAAGAAATTATATTAAGTTTAAAGCATTTAGAGATATTTGGAATATCAAACGTCACTTTCTAGCATGATAAATTAATAAAGTATTAAATATTTAATACGAGTTTGTTGTGTTATCCACAAGACAAGTACTGAGTATTTAAGATATTAATTTAATCAGATTTGATGCTTATCAAGAAAATTGAACAATATTATTTTGTTATGCTATCCACAAGGACAATATAATTTTCTTTTTTGAATTTATGAAAGTGCTAGGTTGGACTTAACTTAAATCATTTTAGTTCGGATGTGCACACACTTGACCATTATGATTTAAGATGCAAAATAAAAAGGAGTTACATGTTGATGTAATTGACAATAAGTTGTGTACTTATTTATTTATATATCGTTTGTTGTGTTATCCACAAGGCTATATACATTTGAAATGTGATCCTTATTCTCACTAGCGAATCTTTAATTAGATGTTGCCGAACTATATCAATGAGTGTAATATAGTTTGAAGAAAATAGTGAGAGATACCAATTTAAAATAAGACCTAATTTATTTTGGTATATAAAATTAATTAAATGAATGTTTGCTAAAATATTATCTTTTCACATACAGAAATTTAAAAATGTCAAAATCACTAATTTCACTGCGTAGCATACTTGATGCTAACAAACTGACCGGACCGAATTACACGGACTGGTTAAGAAATCTGAGAATAATTCTCATTGCTAAAAAGATTTTTTATGTCCTAAATTCACATGTCCCTGGAGCTATTTCAGAATCAGCCTCTGAGGAAGAGATTGCCACCATAACAAAGTGGCAAGATGATGCATCTGTGGCTCAATGCATTATTCTCGCATCCATGAATAACGAGCTTCAGCGTCAGCATAAAAACATGGATGCTCCTACTATGTTGCTTCACCTTAAAGAGTTGTATGGTGAACTAAGTAGGACTGCTAGATATGAGATATCTAAAAAGCTCTTCTGATCTCGAATCACCGAGGGCACTGCCGTTGAGACTCATGTCCTAAGGGTGATCAATTTGATTGAACGCCTTGGACAGCTTGGGTTCGTCATGGATGGGGAGTTGAGTCAAGACTTGGTCTTGTAGTCACTCCGTGAGATCGTCTCGTAGTTCGTTGTTAATTTTTATATTAATAAGTTAGATGTCAGCTTGCCTGAATTACTTAACATGTTAAAAACTGCAGAAGGTCACTTCCCATCCAAGAAGAACCATGTCTTAATGGTGGATTCTTCCAAGAAAAATAAGAGGCCCAAGGTATCTTCTGAAAAGAAGAAATCTAAGAAGGCTAAGGGCAAGATGAACAGAAAGGATCAAAAGAAACCTGATCTAGCTAGCAAAGGAATGTGCTTCCATTGCAACGAGCCGGTCATTGGAAGAGGAACTGCAAGAAGTTTCTGACAGAGAAGAAGCTTGGAGAAGTTTCAACTTCCAATCAAGGTTTGTTTATGATTGAAATTAATTTTTTAGAAAGTCAAAATTCTACTTGGGTATTGGATACCGGCTGTGGTTGTCACATATGTAATACTGTGAAGGGACTGGTCAGAAGTAGAAAGTTGAACAAGGATGAGGTTGTCCTACTAGTAGAAAATGGAGTAAAGGTTGTTGTATTAGCTGTAGGCACTTATTGTTTAGCACTGCCTACGGGCAAGTCCATTTATTTAAATAATTGTTATTTTGTTCTGAATATCATTAGAAATAATATTTCAAATTTTGTATTAGATATGGATGGATTTAAAATTATAACAAAGAACAACAGTTGTTCTATTTATAAAATTAATGTTTTATATGGTGTTGATAATTTGTGAAATGGACTTTACATACTTGACTTGCATGAAATAATATTTCAAATAGAACAAACTAAGAAAAAAAAAGAGATGATGTTAATTATACCTATATGTGGCATTGTAGACTCGGTCATATCAATGAAACTAGATTATCCAAGTTGCATAAGGATGGGCTCTTGGAGCTATCCAATTATGAATTATATCCAACTTGTGAATCTTATCTCATGGGTAAAATGACTAAATCTCCTTTTAGTGGAAAAGGAAAAAAAGTTACAGAGTTGTTAGCGTTCGTTCACACAGACGTTTGTGGACCTATGAATACGATTGCACGGGGATAGTATTCTTAATTTATTACTTTCACTGATGATCACAAAAAGATTTGGATGTGTATTTAATGAAATAAAAATCTGAATTATTTGAAAAGTTCAAAGAGTTAAAAAGTGAAGTATGTCGAAGACAGGAAAAAATCCGCGGGTCGGGTCTTAACCCTGATCTTTCTCTATTCCTAAGTTATCTCTAGCCTTACTCTTTTTATTGCGAAAAAGGATTTAAAGGGTTTTTTAGGAAAATGCCAACATGTATCATGTCAACGATTTGAATGTTTTACAGAGTCGCCAGATGGTAGATTTGAAATGGTTGTACCAACTCAATCGAATTTTATTTGAAAGAGGCTCAATTGCTGGACACTGTAGAAACTTGATCTTTGAAAACAAAGTTTTGAGCTCGGGGGCTTGGTTAAGTGTGGGGAAGGTGTTAGGCACCCCACAACTCCCGTGTAAACACGCCATCGCATGTTTACAATATTTCCCTTTAAAACTGAAATGTGTGTGTGAATGCTGTTTAAAAATTGGGCCTATATTTAATTGGAAAGCATGCCTATGCATCCTTGAGCATATATACGAAGGGTTTGATTTTATATGCAAAAGTCTTTGATTTGATTTGTAAAAGCATTTGTTTTAATTTGCAAAAGCTAATCTTTTCGATAAGATTATTTCAAATGATGTTTTGAAAGCTGATTTTCAAAATCTTACGCTAACATAGGAATTGAAGCATATTGATACTTTGATTTTTATCTTTTCAGCCCTAAGGCTCAATTTGAATGGTGATTGTCGGGCTGCGAAGCACGTCCTTGACCACAATATATATACAAGTGTCTGTCTCCTCATGGGCATGATAGCCATCGGAGGGACTCTGACACGACAAACCATATTTTTCCACTATGTTAAGACCTTAAATCCGGGTAACCGTTTTAAGGTCTTTTGTATGTACATTTTTTACAGAAAAACTGGCAGGGTACATTCGTAAAGTGGAGTTTGTCCATCATGAAAATCAGATTCTGATCTATTTGATCATGAATCCCATAATTCCAAGGCTCACATATGAGTAGCCAATAAACATGCACAGTTCAAATTTGTACAAAAACAGATATATACTAAATGTCGCCAGAACCGAGGATTCATTCAGTAAATCCTGGTTCGCACCTGGCCGAAGCGTCTCGTTCCCACTAGATAGCGATCTAAGGTCCCGCAAGGTTGCTTTTATAACTGAAACTACAAAAATTGCTAGATTTAAATAAATCTCAGCCATTCTAGCTTCTCGGTTCCGTCTGTACCTATTTTGAACAGTTTGAAAGCTAGAGTTGGCGAGATTTAAATAAATTTAGTTCGCCCATAGATATGTCAGTGTCGATTCATACAAAATGAATATTTAAAGCAACAGTTTAATAAAAAGCGAGTAAAGCAATATATATTGTCGACGTCGGGAAAAAAATTCGCTGGTCGATTCACAACCCGGGTCTTTCTCTCTTCCTAAATTATCTCTACCCTTACTCTTTTTCTTGCGAAAAGGGTTTGAAGGGTTTTTTAGGAAAAGGCTAACATGTATCATGTCGACGATTTGAACGTTTTACAAAGTCGCCAATTGGTAGATTTGAAATGGTTATACCAACTCAACCGAGTTTTATTTGAAAGCCAGTTGCTGGAACACTGTCGAAACTTGATCTTTGAAAACAATGTTTTGAGCTTGGGGGCTTGGTTAAGTGTGGGGAAGGTGTTAGGCACCCCACAACTCCCGTGTAAACACGACACCGTATGTTTTCAATATTTTCCTTTAAAATTGAAATGTGTGTGTGAATGCTGTTTGAAAATTGGGCCTGTGTTTGATTGAAAAGCATGTCTATGCATCTTTGAGCCTATATACGAAGGGTTTGATTTGATTTGTAAAAGTCTTTGATGCAATTTGTAAAAGCATTAGTTTTGATTTGCAAAAGATTATCTTTTCGATAAGATTATTTGAAATGATATTTTGAAAGCTGGTTTTCAAAATCTTACGCTAACATAGGAATTGAAGCATATTGATACTTTAATTTTTATCTTTTCAGCCCCAAGGCTCAATTTGAATAGTGATTATCGAGCTGCGAAGCGCATCCTTGACCACAATATATATACAAGTGTCTGTCTCCTCATGGGCATGATAGCCACCGGAGGAACTCTGACACGACAAACCATATTTTTTCACTATGTTAAGACCTTAAATCTGGATAACCGTTTTAAGGTCTTTTGCATGTACATTTTTTACAAAAAAATTGGCAGGGTACATTTGTAAAGTGGAGTTTGTCCATCGTGGAAATCAGATTCTGATCTATTTGAATCCCACAATTCCTAGGCTCACATATGAGTAGCCAATAAACCTGCACAGTTCAAATTTATACAGAAACAGATATATATCCCAAATGTCGCTAGAACCGAGGATTCATTCAGTAAATCCTGGTTCGCACCTGGTCGAAGCGTCTCGTTCCCACTAGATAGCGAACTAAGGTCCGCGAGGTTGCTTTTATAACTGAAACTACAAAAATTGCTAGATTTAAATAAGTCTCAGCCATTCTAGCTTCCAAGTTTCGTTTGTACCAATTTTGAACCGTTAGAAAGCTAGAGTTGGCGACATTTAAATAAATCTAGTTCGCCCGCAGATATGTCAGTGCCGATTCATACAAAATAAATATTTAAAGCAACAGTTAAATGAAAAGCGAGTAAAGAAATATATACTGTCGACATCGGGATCTTTCTCTCTTCCTAAATTATCTCTACCTTTACTCATTTTATTGCGAAAAGGGTTTTGAAGGTTTTTTTAGGAAAAGGCCAACATGTATCTTGTCGATGATTTGAACGTTTTACAGAGTCGCTAGTTGGTAGATTTGAAGGTTGTACAAACTCAACCGATTTTTATTTGAAAGAGGCCCAATTGCTGGACACTGTCGAAACTTGATCTTTGAAAATAAAGTTTTGAGCTCGGGGGCTTGGTTAAGTGTGGGGAAGGTGTTAGGCACCTCACAACTCCCATGTAAACACGGCACCACATGTTTTTAATATTTTCCTTTAAAATTGAAATTTATGTGTGAATGCTGTTTGAAAATTGGGACTATGTTTGATTGGAAAGCATGTCTATGCATCCTTGAGCCTATATATGAAGGGTTTGATTTGATTTGCAAAAGTCTTTGATTTGATTTGTAAAAGAATTTGTTTTGATTTGCAAAAGCATATCTTTTTGATAAGATTATTTTAAATAATGTTTTGAAAGCTGGTTTTCAAACCCTTGCGCTAAAATAGGAATTGAAGCATATTGATACTTTGATTTACATCTTTTCAGCATTAAGGCTCAATTTGAATGGTGATTGTCGGGCTGTGAAGCATCCTCGACTACAATATATATACAAGTGTCTGTCTCATTATAGGCATGATAGCCATCGGAGGGACTCTGACACGATAAACTATATTTTTTCACTATGTTGACACATTAAATCCAGAATAACCGTTTTAAGGTCTTTTGCATGCATATTTTTTACAGAAAAACTGGCAGGGTATATTCGTAAAGTGGAGTTTGTCAATCGCAAAAATCAAATTCTGATCTATTTGATCATGAATCCGATGATTTCTAGGCTCACATATGAGTAGCCAATAAACCTGCATAGTTCAAATTTGTACTAGAAATAAATATATATCCCAAATGTCACCAGAACCAAGGATTCATTCAGTAAATCTTGGTTCAGACCTGGCCGAAGCGTCTCGTTCCCACTAGATAGCGATCTAAGGGCCGCGGTGTTGCTTTTATAACTGAAACTAGAAAAATTGCTAGATTTAAATAAATCTCAGGCATTCCAACTTCCCGGTTCCGTCTGTGCCTATTTTGAACCGTTTGAAAGCTAGAGTTGGCGAGATTTAAATAAATCTAGTTCGCCCGCAGATATGTCAGTGCTGATTCATACAAAATGAATATTTAAAGCAATAGTTTAATGAAAAACGAGTAAAGAAATATATACTGTCGATGTCGAGAAAAAATCCGCGGGTCGGGTCACAACTATGATCTTTCTCTCTTCCTAAATTATCTCTACCCTTACTCTTTTTATTGCGAAAAAGGTTTTGAAGGGATTTTTTCTGAAAAGTCCAACATGTGTCATGTCGACGATTTGAACGTTTTACAGAGTCGCCAGTTGGTAGATTTGAAATGGTTGTACCAACTCAACTGAGTTTTGTTTGAAAGAGGCCCAATTGTTGAACACTGTTGAAACTTGATCTTTGAAAACAAAGTTTTGAGCTCGGGTGTTGGGTTTGTACGTAACGCAATCATGCAATCAAATCACATAAATAGGGCGGAAGCGTAAAAAACTAGGTTTTCAAAAATTTATACAAACCCATTACCATGATCATTCTTATGCATCAATTATCAGTGAATGAGGAAGGAGAAAAACAGAATTATACCTTTGAAGATCCAAGCTTCCTCAGGTACAAGTTCTACTCCTTTGATTCCTTTGATTCCTCTGTAGTGGCTCCTTCCCTTGATCAATGTCAGCCACCCAAATGTTTGGCCTCTAACGGTGATCCACCAAGGAAGATGAAGAACTCAGTAAGATGGGTTATTGGCTTAACTCTTGTTTCTATCTCTATAGAATATGTGTAATCCCAACTCTTGAAAAATTCACGTACCTTATTTCTGATATAAGACTCTCTTATATAGATATTAGGTTAACCCTCCTAATCCAATTAGAATAGGGTTTTAATTAATTAATTAATTAAATATAATTAATTTATATCCTAATCTTTATTAGGATTGAGAGAGAGTACTGATATTATATTAATTCCTAAACTCCTTTAGAATTAAAATAATAATAATAATAATAATATTAATAAGACTCCTCTTATTAATTTATATTTAATATTTCTAAAATATTAAATAATAAATATTAAGTTATTTAATTTATTCTATCATCATAGATTAAATTAATTATACTTAATGCATTATTACTATCATGCCATTTTCTTCTTAAATAATTCTTCTTCCTTTTATGGTGTGACCCTTTAGGTTCTCCATATTAAATCGGTTGTGAATAAATCAATTAGAACAATTCTAATCTTATTTAAATAAATAAATTAAACTAATAATCTATTTAAATAAATAACATTTATTCTACAATAGGGATAAGCCTCCCTAGCGATCAACGACTTTCCAGATAATATAGATTTCAACATTAATCATAAAAGAACCTGTGAGTTAATAGTTACCGTACAATTCAATCCTTCCACCATACAATGTCCCAATTAAATATAAGACATGGATTTACTGTCAAGTCTTAATTTATTTAATCATATGTATTTCGATTAGAAAATGCACAACTCCAAATAATGCAAATTAGAAACCTCTTTCTAATTTCATTCTACCTTGGCCAAGGATTCCTGGGTTGTCATTTAACGAATCACATAGGACATATCTCCTCTTTTACTAGAGGTGGTAGATTCTTTATTGATCATTCATTATCTCCATATGTAACTCATTACACCCAAGCATACCCTATATATGCCTTAAAAGGCCTTAAGGAATTAGTCAAAGTATAATTTGTTACATACAAGATACTATGATGATCTCAAGTCCAAGGATCACATGTACTACTATCACATTAGGAATTCCTATTGACAGGCGAGTAAAACTCCATTAGGTATTCCATAGCGAGTCACGTTCAGTGAACTTATTCTCCAATAAGCACCTACATACTTGCTTTAGTGTCTCCACACAAATCACCATGAGATCAGTCATCCTCATTCAATGAGCAAGCAACATATGTACCAATCTATCCGGATTTACTAATCCCCATTTTAGTAATCCCACAATTGGGAACTATTTTAGTTTTTAAGCTTTCTAAGAATTTAGATCTCATTATCATGATCTCATCATGATTCTAAAAGCATTGCTTAAAACTATGGGTTATTTACATATTATAAAAACAGCACCATGTAGATAATTATATGCCTTAAATGAATATTTTATTAATAAATAAATAAGATTGTTTACAAAGTATGTGCTTTGTCATCATATATGATTGGCTTGTATACACACTACTATCAATCTCCCACTTGCACTAAAGCCAATCGCCATGGTATCTCATACCCATCTTCTCTAAGTGACGATCAAACTGCTGTTGTGTTAAAGCTTTAGTAAATGGATCTGTAATGTTGTCTTGAGAGTCTACACGCTCCAAGGTGACGTCTCCTCTTTCAATGATCTCCCTGATCAAGTGAAATCGCCGCAACACATGTTTAGATTTCTGATGAGACCTGGGTTCCTTAGCCTGTGCAACCGCTCCGGTGTTGTCACAGTATACGGGAACTGCTTCTCCAATGCTAGGAACCACACCAAGTTCAGTTATGAACTTCTTCATCGAAACAGCTTCCTTTGCAGCATCACTTGCAGCTATATACTCTGCCTCTGTCACTGAATCAGCAACCGTTTGCTGCTTGGAACTCTTCCAACTCACTGCACCTCCGTTCAAGGTAAACACATACCCTGAAACATGATTTACTGTCATCTTGGTCTGTTTGAAAACTTGAGTCCGTGAATCCCTCGAGTTTTAATTCAGACCCACCGTAGACAAGAAAAATATCTTTAGTCCTTCTCAAGTACTTTAGGATATTTTTCACTGCCTTCCAGTGCTCTTCTCCTGGATTCGACTGGTATCTGCTTGTTACACTAAGTGCGTGAGCAACATCCGGTCTAGTACATATCATACCGTACATAATAGATCCTATTGCAGAAGCATAAGGGATCTTACTCATACGGTCTCTCTCCTCAGGTGTCTTTGGGGCCTGTTTCTTGGAGAGATTTATTCCATGGCTCATCGGCATGAGACCTCTTTTGGAATCTTCCATGCTAAACCTCTTTAGCATCGTATCAATGTACGTTCCTTGGGATAAGCCGAGCATCCTTTTAGATCTATCTTTATAGATCTTTATCCCCAAAATATAGGATGCTTCACCCAAGTCCTTCATGGAGAAGTTTTTAGATAACCAGATTTTAATGGATTGTAACATAGGAATGTCATTCCCTATCAGTAATATATCATCAACATATAATACAAGGAATGATACTGCTCTCCCACTAACCTTCTTGTATACACATGGTTCATCCTCATTTTTGATAAAATCAAACTCTTTGATTGTCTCATCAAAACAAATGTTCCATCTGCGAGAAGCTTGCTTCAACCCATAAATGGATCGTTGTAGCTTACAGACTTGATTTGTTCCAACTTTTGAAATAAATCCCTCTGGCTGTGTCATATACACATCCTCCTCAAGTTTTCCATTGAGGAAGGCCGTTTTCACGTCCATCTGCCAGATCTCATAGTCGTTGTAAGCTGCAATCGCAAGCAAAATCCGAATGGACTTGAGCATGGCTACTGGTGAGAAGGTTTCATCATAGTCAACTCCTTGTCTTTGTTTGAAACCTTTTGCAACCAGTCGGGCCTTATAGGTCTCTACCTTTCCGTCTGCTCCAGTCTTTTTCTTAAAAACCCATTTACACCCAATAGGTTTAATACCTTCAGGTGGTGAAACCAAAGACCATACTTTATTTTCATACATGGAGTCCATTTTGGATTTCATGGCTTCAAGCCATTTCCCTTGAGTCTTTATTACTCATAGCCTGTTCGTAATTCAATGGATCATCATCATTCATGATGTGTACCTCATCGTCATCCTCTATAACGAATCCATACCTCTCAGGTATCTTCGGTACTCTTCCAGATTTACGAACAGGGTGTGGTACAGTAGGTTCTTCTACTTGGTTAGGTACCTGACTTTGATCCGTGGTAACTTGTGGTTCTTGAACTTCTTCAAGATATATCTTGCTCCCACTGACCCCTTCATGGATAAACTCTTTCTCCAAGAAGGTAGCATGTTTCGCAACAAACACCTTTTGATCAGTTGGATGATAGAAATAATACCCTACGGTTTCTTTAGGGTATCCCACAAATCTACACTTATCAGATTTAGTCTGTAGCTTATCATTTTCAAACTTTTTGACATAAGCTGGACAACCCCAAGTCTTAACATGCTTAAGATTTGGTTTCCTCCCTTTCCACATCTCATATGGAGTCTTTGGGGCGGATTTGGTAGGTACCTTGTTAAGTAGGTATGCAGCCGTTTCTAGGGCATATCCCCAGAAGGAAATTGGAAGGTCGGTAAAACTCATCATGGATCGAACCATGTCCAACAGTGTTCGATTTCTCCTTTCAGATACTCCATTTAACTGTGGTGTACTTGGAGGAGTCCATTGTGAGATTATACCATTTTCTCTGAGACAATTGAGAAACTCACTGCTTAAGTATTCTCCACCTCAATCTGATCGAAGTATCTTAATACTCTTGCCCGTTTGTTTCTCTACTTCACTTCTGAACTCTTTGAACTTTTCAAATGATTCTGATTTGTATTTCATTAAATACACATATCCAAATCTTGAGTGATCATCAGTGAAAGTAATAAAATAAGAATACCCACCCCGTGCACTTGTTGTCATAGGTCCACAAACGTCTGTGTGAATCAATGCCAACAACTCTGTAACTCTCTCTCCTTTTCCACTAAAAGGAGATTTAGTCATTTTACCCATGAGACAAGATTCACAAGTTGGATATGATTCATAATCAGATAGCTCGAGGAGCCCATCTTTATGCAACTTGAATAATCTTGTTTCATTGATATGATCGAGTCTACAGTGCTACATATAGGTATAATTAATATAATCTCTTTTCCTTTTCTTAATTTGTTCAATTTGAAATATATTTTCTTATAAGTCAAGTGTATAAAGTCCATTTTGCAAATTTCCAATACCATATAAAACATCGTCTTTATAAATAGAACAACCATTGTTCTTTATAATAACGTCAAAACCTTCCATATCCAATATAGAAATTGAAATAATGTTTTTAATAATATTCGGAACATAATAACAATTATTAAGATGAATGGATTTGCTCGAAGGCATTGCTAAACAATAAGTTCCTACAGCTAATGCAGCAACTTTTGCTCCATTTCCCACTCGTAGGATCACCTCATCTTTGTTCAGCTTTCTACTTCTGACCAGTCCCTGCACAGTATTACATATGTGAGAACCACAGCCGGTATCCAATACCCAAGTAGAATTATGACTTTCAAAAAAATTAATTTCAATCATAAACAAACCTTGATTGGAAGTCGAAGCTTCTCCAAGCTTCTTCTCTGCTAGAAACTTCTTGCAGTTCCTCTTCCAATGTCCTGGCTGATTGCAATGAAAGCACATTCCTTTAGCTGGTTCAGGTTTCTTTTGCTCCTTTTCTTTCCCTTTTCCCTTAGCCTTCTTAGATTTCTTCTTTTCAGAAGACACCTTGGGCCTCTTCCTTTTATTGGAAGAATCCACCATCAAGACATGGTTCTTCTTGGATGAGAAGTGACCTTCTGTAGTTTTCAGCATGTTAAGCAGCTCAGGTAAGCTGACATCTAGCTTATTCATGTGAAAATTAACCACAAACTGCGAGAAGGTCTTAGGGAGTGACTGCAAGACCAAGTCTTGACTCAACTCCCCATCCATGACGAACCCAAGCTGTCCAAGGCGTTCAATCAAATTGATTACCTTCAGAATATGAGTCTCGACGGCAGTGCCCTCGGTCATCCGAGATCAGAAGAGCTCCTTAGATATCTCATATCTAGCAGTCCTGCTCTGTTCACCATACAACTCCTTGAGGTGAAGCAGCATAGCAGGAGCATCCATTTTTTCGTGCTGACGCTGAAGCTCGTTATTCATGGATGTGAGCATGATGCATTGAGCCACAGATGCATCATCTTGCCACTTATTGAAAGTGGCAATCTCTTCCTCAGAGGCTGTTTCTGAAACAGATTCAGGGATAGTGGAATTTAGGACATAAGAAATCTTTTCAGCAGTGAGAACAATTCTAAGATTTCTTAGCCAGTCCTCATAATTCGGGCCGGTAAGCTTATTTGCATCAAGTATGCTTCGTATTGAGATTAGTGATTTTGACATTTTTAAAATTCTGCATGTGAAAAGACAACATTTTAGCAAACATTCATTTTATTAACTTTGCATACCAAAATAAATTTAGGTCTTTATTTTAAATTGGTATCTCCCACTATTTTCATCAAACTATATTACCCTCACTCATATAGTTCGGCAACATCTAATTAAAGATTTGCTAGTGAGATTAAGGATCCCATTTCAAATGTATATAACCTTGTGGATAGCACAACAAGCGATATACAAATAAATAGGTAGACAACTCTTGTCAATTACATCACCATGTAACTCCTTTTATTTTGCCTCTTAAATCATAATGGTCATGTGTGTGCACATCCGAACTAAAATGATTTAAGTTAAGTCCAGCCTAGCACTTCCATAAATTTAAAAAATAAAAATTTTCGTCCTTGTGGATAGCACAACAAGACTAGATCGTTCAATTTTCTTGATAAGCATCAAATGTGATTAATTAACATCTTAAATATTCAATACTCGCCTTGTGGATAGCACAACAAACTCATATTAAATATTTAATACTCTATTAACTAATCATGCTAGAAGGCGACGTTCGATATTCCAAATATCATTTGAACGCTTCAGACTTAATAATATTTCTTTGAGGGGTTTGTTATTATTTGTCTCATCTTTTTAAGCGCGCATGCACATATATATATAAAATACGCGTCATTTTATTAAACATGCGAAGCATGTTTGTATAAAATATAATATATATAATATTTAGCATGCAATATAGAATACTATATTCTACCCGGATTGATTATGGACTTTTATTCTAGTTTGGTTCACTAGAGCCACCAAGTGAACCAAAAGGTCAAACCTAGGAGTGCAAAAGTTTAAATTTAAACGTAACTGTTACATTTAAACCCGGGCTCCATACAAACGGGTCTTCACGCGCTCCTTGCTCCTTGGTCTCCAGTTTCTTCAAGATAATTCTAACTATCTCTATTACATAAATTATTTTTAAATAGAAACCTTGATCAGCTGTCAAGGGGAAGTACATAGAAGGGAGATAGAATTTTACACCGAGAATAAAATCAGAGAAGATGAGGTACGCAGACCCCATTTTAGAAAATCCATACATTTAAGCATTCATCCAAAATAAAATCCAATCACATTGGTCATAGTCCATAATCAATCCCTTTTATTACCATACATATCATCATACGTATCGATAAAACTTATTCATCTCATGAAAGTAAATTCATTCCATATATGTATTAATATCAGTTAATGGGCAAAAGTTTGCTAAACTTTGTTTTTGAAAAAATAAACTCCTTTATTTCATTCAAAAACAATTCCAAATTAAACTCTTTAATTTTAGCAATTCTGAAATCTCATTTCATATAAAATAAACATCTTTATTTTAAATCTTTATTAATTAAATAAATCATTCATTTAATTAAATAAAACAAAAAAAAATCAGATTCTGTTATTGGCGCAGCTGCGCCAGGAATATAAAGGGAACCGGCACAGCATGAAAACCAGGCCAAGACACTGGCGCAGCTGCGCAGCAAGAAGGCCAGGAATCGGCGCAGCTTCGCAGAATCAGAAAAAATTTTGTTGCCCAGAACTCGATCCAATCGCATATTATACATGTATAGAATCACATAGACTGATAATTAGCACAAGATTGGCTCTGATACCACTGTTGGGTTTGTACGTAACGCAATCATGCAATCAAATCACATAAATAGGGCGAAAGCGTAAAAAACTAGGTTTTCAAAAATTTATACAAACTCATTACCATGATCATTCTTATGCATCAATTATCAGTGAATGAGGAAGGAGAAAAACAGAATTATACCTTTGAAGATCCAAGCTTCCTCAGGTACAAGTTCTACTCCTTTGATTCCTTTGATTCCTCTATAGTGGCTCCTTCCCTTGATCAATGTCAGCCACCCAAATGTTTGGCCTCTAACGGTGATCCACCAAGGAAGATGAAGAACTCAGTAAGATGGGTTATTGGCTTAACTCTTGTTTCTATCTCTATAGAATATGTGTAATCCCAACTCTTGAAAAATTCACGTACCTTATTTCTGATATAAGACTCTCTTATATAGGTATTAGGTTAACCCTCCTAATCCAATTAGAATAGGGTTTTATTTAATTAATTAATTAAATACTTTTAATTAATTTATATCCTAATCTTTATTAGGATTGAGAGAGAGTACTGATATTATATTAATTCCTAAACTCCTTTAGAATTAAAATAATAATAATAATAATAATAATATTAATAAGACTCCTCTTATTAATTTATATTTAATATTTCTAAAATATTAAATAATAAACATTAAGCTATTTAATTTATTCTATCATCATAGATTAAATTAATTATACTTAATGCATTATTACTATCATGCCATTTTCTTCTTAAATAATTCTTCTTCCTTTTATGGTGTGACCCTTTAGGTTCTCTATATTAAATCGGTTGTGAATAAATCAATTAGAACAATTCTAATCTTATTTAAATAAATAAATTAAACTAATAATCTATTTAAATAAATAACATTTATTCTACAATAGGGATAAGCCTCCCTAGCGATCAACGACTTTCCAGATAATATAGATTTCAACATTAATCATAAAAGAACCTGTGAGTTAATAGTTACCGTACAATTCAATCCTTCCACCATACAATGTCCCAATTAAATATAAGACATGGATTTACTGTCAAGTCTTAATTTATTTAATCATATGTATTTCGATTAGAAAATGCACAACTCCAAATAATGCAAATTAGAAACCTCTTTCTAATTTCATTCTACCTTGGCCAAGGATTCCTGGGTTGTCATTTAACGAATCACATAGGACATATCTCCTCTTTTACTAGAGGTGGTAGATTCTTTATTGATCATTCATTATCTCCATATGTAACTCATTACACCCAAGCATACCCTATATATGCCTTAAAAGGCCTTAAGGAATTAGTCAAAGTATAATTTGTTACATACAAGATACTATGATGATCTCAAGTCCAAGGATCACATGTACTACTATCACATTAGGAATTCCTATTGACAGGCGAGTAAAACTCCATTAGGTATTCCATAGCGAGTCACGTTCAGTGAACTTATTCTCCAATAAGCACCTACATACTTGCTTTAGTGTCTCCACACAAATCACCATGAGATCAGTCATCCTCATCCAATGAGCAAGCAACATATGTACCAATCTATCCGGATTTACTAATCCCCATTTTAGTAATCCCACAATTGGGAACTATTTTAGTTTTTAAGCTTTCTAAGAATTTAGATCTCATTATCATGATCTCATCATGATTCTAAAAGTATTGCTTAAAACTATGGGTTATTTACATATTATAAAAACAGCACAATGTAGATAATTAATGCCTTAATAAATGAATATTTTATTAATAAATAAATAAGATTGTTTACAAAGTATGTGCTTTGTCATCATACATGATTGGCTTGTATGCACACTACTATCATCGGGGGCTTGGTTAAGTGTGGGGAAGGTGTTAGGCACACCATAACTCTCGTGTAAACATGGTACCGCATCTTTTTAATATTTTCCTTTAAAACTTAAATGTTTGTGTGAATGCTATTTGAAAATTGGGCCTATGTTTGATTGGAAAGTATATATATGCATCGCTGAACCTATATACGAAGGGTTTGATTAGATTTGCAAAAGTCTTTGATTTGATTTGTAAAAGCATTTGTTTTGATTTGCAAAAGCTTATCTTTTCAAAAAGATTATTTCAAATGATGTTTTGAAAAATGGTTTTCAAGCCCTTATGCTAACATATAAATTGAAGCATATTGATACTTTGATTTTTATCTTTTCAGCCTTAAGGCTCAATTTGAATGGTGATTGTAGGGCTGCGAAGCTTCTTCGACCACAATATATATACAAGGGTCTGTCTCCTCATGGGCATGATAGCCATCAGAGGGACTCTGACACGACAAACCATATTTTTTCACTATGTTGAGACTTTAAATCCGGATAATTGTTTTATAGTCTTTTGCATGTACATTTTTTACAGAAAAACTGGCAGGGTACATTCGTAAAGTGGAGTTTGTCCATTGTGGAAATCAGATTCTGATCTGTTTGATCATGAATTCCACGATTCCTAGGCTCATATATGAGTAGCCAAGAAACCTGCACAGTTCAAATTTATACAGAAACAGATATATATCCCAAATGTCACCAGAACCGAGGATTCATTCAGTAAATCCTGGTTTGCACCTCGCTAAAGCGTCTCTTTTCCACTAGATAGCGATCTAAGGGCCGCGAGGTTGCTTGTATAACTGAAAATAGAAAAATTGCTAGATTTAAATAAATCTCGGCCATTCTAGCTTCCCGGTTCCGTCTGTATCGATTTTGAACCGTTTGAAAGCTAGAGTGGGCGAGATTTAAATAAATCTAGTTCACTCGTAGATATGTCAGTGCCGATTCATACAAAATGAATATTTAAAGCAATAGTTTAATGAAAAGTGAGTAAAGCAATATATACAATAATATATATACAAAAGCTGTAAAGGGCGGTGGGTTTTCACAACGGTGCCCGGACTAAAATGTAAAGGTACAGAAATGTAGTCAACCAAGACTGGGAAGATAACCCAGTGTGGTGAAGGCTGCTTATATATGCATAAATATATATAAAAGCAGTAAAAAGGCCACAGAATGATCCAAGACGAAATATAATGTAAATGTACAGAAATGTAGTCAACCAAGACTGGGAAAGTAATCAAGTGATGGTGAAAGCTGCTTATATATGCATATTTAAATATAAAAGCAGTAAAAAAGCCACAGAATAATTCAGGCCGAACTTAAATATATAAATATATATATATATATAGAGATAGAAAAGTAGTCAACCAAGATTGGGAAGATAACCCGGTGGTGGTGAAAGTTGCTTATATACATATTTATATATAAAAGCAGTAAACTACTGCGAATTTGACATCCGGGCTTGACAGAATTGAAAAGTTAGTATATAAACAGATAAATATACACAAAAAAGCTAAACCCAGACTGGAAAGAAAACCTAGTCTGGCGAAGTTGCTAAGTATGAAAATGCAAGTATGCCGAAGCTGCTGGAAGCGACGGATCGTCAATCCGAGTTGTAGAAATGCCAGAAAATGCGTTTATATACAAAAATGTACCAAAACATGACGAAAACGGACACAGAACTGAGTTTCGGGCATATTTAGAAAACGAAACTTAACGTGCAAGTGTATAAAAGTGCGAAGTAGTAGTATTGACTTGCTGATTATAAAAATACTCATAATGGACTGCTACACATGCTTTTTACTGAATCATAAGCTTTAAACGTCAGAATCTATCAATTATTTTTTTGATATGTGGTAGTATGTGGGTATATCTATGTGTTAGAGTGAAAAATTTGGGTTTGAAAGACAAGAAATTGGACAAAAAACCAAACGGGCAGAGGTTCGGAGCGTTTTTAAATTATAAAAATAAGAGGGGGGTGCCCTCTTATTTATAGGCCAGGGAGCCTCCACTCTACCTGCTGCTGCCGCAGGTAGAGGTGCGGCTCCCCTGGTGGGGCCCATGTGTCTGGTTCTGTCATCTCAAAGTACGTGCACTCCGAGCAACACAAGGTCGAAGTCGAAACTTTCTAACTTTTGATCGGAGCGCCCATTTGAGGCGTGTTGTACCTTTCTGGAAAGCCCTCGCCAAGGGTGTCACAATGACATGGGATAAAACATTTTTTGGGTCTAATAAGACGGGTTAATAACCAGGTCTTCGATTTCCTGCAGTTTTGCCCGTTGAGCTGTCTTGCGTTGTTTGCACTCGGGATCATCGTTATGGTTCGTTTTGCGCTTCCTGGAGTTGCCCTTAGTGTCGGCACGACCTTTGGTTGACTTCCTGAGGTTGTTTCCAAGATTTGGATCCCATCCGAGCCTGTTTATCCTTAGTATTGTCTTTGAGGTTGACTTGGTCGCTCCAGGATTTTCTGTGGAGATGTTGTGGAGCTTTAAGTTTGTTCCTGAGGTTGACCTAACTTCTCGGGTTGAGACCGGGGATGACCTGTACCTCTTGAGTTGAGACCGGGGCCTATCTGTACTTCCCGGGTTGAGATCGGGGCTGACTGATGGCCCGATATTAAGATCGGGGTTGATCTGAAGGCCCAATTTGAGAACAGGGTTGAACTGATGGCCCAATATTGAGATTAAGGTTGATCTGATGGCCCGATTTGAGATCGGGGTTGATCTGACGGCCCGATATTGAGATCGGGGTTGAACTAACGGCCTGATATTGAGATCGGGGTTGATCTGATGGCCCGATTTGAGATCGGGGTTAAACTGAAGGCTCAATTTGAGATCGGGGTTGAACTGACGGCCCGATATTGAGATCAGGGTTGATCTGACGGCCTGATATTGAGATCGGGGTTGATTTGATGACTCGGTATTGAGACCAGGGTTGATTTGATGACCCGGTATTGAGACCGGGGCTGATATGACGGCCCAATATTGAGATCGGGGTTGATCTGACGACCCGGTATTGAGACCGGGGTTAATTTGATGACCCGGTATTGAGACCGGGGTTGATTTGATGACCCAGAATTAAGACCGGGGTTGATTTGCTTGACAGTCTTGCCCTCCTACAGTGTTAATAACAGGAAAAGAAAATTTTGAGTGTCTACAGATGCCCTTCTTTATCATGTTCATGCAATGCAGTGAAATAGACAAGATAAAGATTAGTAGACACTAGAAATGCAAAGGCAAAAGGGATGGAATGCATGATATGGTATGCTAGGAAGGTAGATACCTTCGAGGAGGTGGGGTTATCATTGACTGATTATGTAAGTTTTTGTTGGGGATGATGTTAATAGGCTATCACGAACAATTTTTTGTCATTTTCTGATGGGGATGACATAATTCATGATAGCCTAGGAATATCATTGTTGCTGCCGAGACGACGAATGCACTCCCACCCTAGGGACCCGCATGCGGAGGTGCGGCTTCCGCAGGTGGGCCCTCTTCCACCTATCATATTTTACTCTTTTTGATCAGTTTACTCGTCTTTTTTAGGCCTAGTCAGCCTATATTTTCAACTAAAAATGCCCATGGTAATTTGGCTAATATGTGAAGTTTACTTATGATTTTATTTCATAAATATGAACTGTTTTTTGTTTTTGGGAAGGTGTGCTACTGAATGGCCACCTAGACATGCCTATGTGCATGCGGACAGTCCATTTTACAATGGAGACTCTGGCGAATTTTTTTCAAAACTCGAGTATTTAATAAACATGCAATTTTGACACTACTGGGGATTTTTTACTGACCCATGCATGTTTTTAGGACTTAGAGATGTATAGAGTATTGATTTAAAATAACAAGCCATAGGTTTTAGGCTTACCACACCCTTTCTGAGGAGATTTGGAGACTTTGTCCAGGTGATGGTGTTGGGTTTGTACGAAATCGTGACGCAATCAAATGGCAAAAATTAGCGGAAGCATGATATATCAGAGTTAAAAAATTTCTACAAAACTATCACCCGGATTATCCTTTATGCAAATTATTAATTTAAAACGATAAATAAGAAGTTATGGAATCATACCCTTGTAGAACGAAGCTTCCACAGGAACGAGTTTAACTCCTTGTTCTTCGTGATCTCCTTGAATTTTTGGGTTAGATTCCTTCCTTTGATCAATGTTAGCCACCCAAGTGTTTGGCCTCTAGAGGTGATCCACCAAGGAAGATGAATTATCAAGAAGGAGGGTGGTTGGCTTAGTTTTCTATCCTCTATAGAAAAGGAGTACTATCCAACAATTGGAATTGCATCAACTGATATCTATTATAAGACTCCTCTTATATAGATATTGGTCTACCCTTCTAATCCTATTAGACATGGGATTTTATTTAATTAATTAAACTCCTTTAATTAATTTAGGCTTCCCACCACATTGGGAATAATTAATTAAATACATTTAATTAATTTATCTCCTAATCTTATTAGGAATAAATGAGAGTACTAATATTAAATTAATTACTAAACTCCTTTAGAAATTAAAATAATAATAATTATAATAATACTAATAAGACATCTCTTATTAATTTATATTTAATATTTCCAAAATATTAAATAATAAACATTAAGCTATTTAATTTATTCTATCATCACAGATTAAATTAATTACACTTAATGCATTATTAGGATTATGCCATTACCTTCTTAAATCATTATTTTTCCTTTTATGGTGTGACCCTTTAGGTTCTCCATATTAAACTGGCTGTGAATAAATCAATTAGAACAATTCTAATCTTATTTAAATAAATAAATTAAACTAATAATCTATTTAAATAAATAATATTTATTCTACAATAGGGATAAGCCTCCCTAGCGATCAACGATTTTCCATATAATATAGATTTCAACATTAATCATAAAAGAACCTGTGAGTAAATAGTTACCGTACAATTCAATCCTTCCACCATACAATGTCCCAATTAAATATAAGACATGGAATTACTGTCAAGTCTTATTTTATTTAATTATATGCATTTCGATTAGAAAAAGCACAACTCTATTTAATGCAAATTAGAAACTCCTTTCTAATTTCATTCCACCTTGGCTAAGGATTCCTGGGTTGTCATTTTCGAATCACATAGGACATATCTCTTCTTTTACTAGAGGTGGTAGATTCTTTATTGATCATTCATTATCTCCATATGTAACTCATTATACCCAAGCATACCCTTTTATATACCCTAAAGGGCTTTAAGGAATAAGTTAAAGTGTAATTCATTACATACAAGATACTATGCTGATCTCAAGTCTAAGGATCACTTGTACTACTATCACATTAGGAATTCCTATTGACAGGCGAGTAAAACTCCATTAGGTATTCCATAGCGAGTCACGTTCAGTGAACTTATTCTCCAATAAGCACCTACATACTTGCTTTAGTGTCTCCACACAAATGATCATGAGATCAATCATCCTCATCCAATGAGCAAGCAACATATGTACCAATCTATCCAGATATACTATTCCCCTTTTTAGTAATCCCACGATTGAGAACTATTTTAGTTTTAAGGCTTTCTAAGAATTTAGATCTCATTAGCATGATCATTATCATGATTTTAAAAGTATTGCTTAAAACTATGGGTTATTTACATATTATAAAAACAGCACCATGTAGATAATTAAATGCCTTTAATAAATGAATATTTTTATTAATAAATAAATAAGATTGTCTCCAAAGTATATGCTTTATCAACATACATGATTGGCTTGTATGTATACTACTTTCAATCTCCCAGTTGCACTAAAGCCAATCGCCATGGTATCTCATACCAACTTCTCTAAGTGACGATCAAATTGCTGTTGCGTTATAGCTTTAGTAAATGGATCTAAAATGTTATCTTGAGAGTCTTTATGCTCCTCTTTCAATAATTTCTTTAATCAAAGTGCCACAACACATGTTTAGATTCAAGATGAGACTTAGGAACTATTCCTAGTTCTGTAATAAACTTTTCATCCGAAACATCAACTTGCAGCCTCACTTACAGTTATATACTTTGTCTTTGTCACTAAAGCAGCAACCTTTTGTTGTTTGGAACCTTTCCAATTCACTACACCATCTTTCAAGGTAACGACTTACCCTAAAGTGGATTTGATATCGTCTTGGTCAGTCTGAAAACTTGATTCTGTTTAGCACTCTAGTTTAATTCAGACTCATCATGTGATATGATGACATCCTTAGTGTCAGTTAAGTACTTTAAGATGTTTATCACTGTCTCACAGTGATCTTCTCCAGAATATGACTGATCAACATCAAGTCTCGTATATTTTGTTGCATACATGATAGTAACTCATGCTATCTCTCTTTTACTGAGGATAATTTTAGACAGATACACTCCATGGCTCATCATCATGAGGCACCTTTTGGAGTTTGCCATGCTAAATGCCTTTAGCATCTAATGAATATACGTTTCCTTGGGTTAAACCGAACATCCTTTTAAATTTATTAATACAGATTTATATCCCCAATGCGGGATGTTCTACCCAAATCATTCATGGAGGAATGTTTAGGCAACTTTATTTTGATCGATTTTAGCATAGGAATTTCATTCCCTATCAGTAATATATCATCAACATATAATACATGGAATGAAATAGTGCTCCCACTAACCTTCTTGTACACACATGGTTCATCCTCATTTTTTATAAAATCAAACTCTTTGATTGTCTCATCAAAACAAATGTTCCATCTACGAGAATCTTACTTCAATCCACGAATGGATTGTTGTAGCTCATATACATGATTTGCTTCAACCATTGAAACAAAAAACCATCTGGCTGTATCATACATACATTCTCCTCTAATAATGTATATTTGAGGAAGGGCGTCTCCACGTCCATTTTGCCAGATTAAGTAAAAATAAGCTGCAATCGTAAGAAAAATCCAAATGAACTTGAGCATAGCTTCAAAATCCATTTTAGATTTTTTGGTCATCTACCATTTCTTTGAGTCTTTATTAATCATAGTCTGTTCGTAATTCAATGGATTATCATCATCCATGATGTGTACCTCATCGCCATCCTCTATGATGAATCCATACCTTTTAGGTATCTTCGGTACCTTTTCAGATTTACCAATAGGGTGTTGTACAGTAGGTGTCCTTACTTGGACAGGTTCATCCACTTGATCTGTAGTGGTTTGTGGTTCTTGAATTTCTTCAAGATCTATTTTTCTCCCACTAGCCCCTTCAAGGATAAACTCATTTTCCAAGAAGACAATGTGTTTCGCAACAAACACCTTTTGTTCAGTAGGATTGTAGAAATAGTATCCCAAACATTTTTTAGGATATCCACAAACGTGCACTTATCAGATCTTGTCCCAAGCTTATCATTTTAAAACCTGTTCACATAAGCTGGACATCCCCAAATCTTAACATGCTTAAGACTAGGTTTCCTCCCTGTCCACATCTCATATGGAGTCTTGGGGACGAATTTGGTGGAGACCTTATTTAGTAGATATGTAGCCGTTTCTAGCCCCAGAATAAAATTGAAAGATCGGTAAAACTCATCATGGAACGAACCATGTCCAACAATGTTCGATTTCTCCTTTTAGATACTCCATTTAACTGTGGTGTACCTAGTGGAGTCCATTGTGAAATTACACCATTTTCTTTCACACAATTGAGAAACTCACCGCTTAAGTATTCACCACCTCGATCTGATCGAAGAATCTTAATACTCTTGCCCGTTTGTTTCTCTACTTCAATTCTGAACTCTTTGAACTTTTCAAATGATTCTGATTTGTATTTTATTAAATATACATATCCAAATCTTGAGTGATCATCAGTGAAATTAATAAAATAAGAATACACACCCTGTGCATTCGTTGTCATAGGTCCACAAACGTCTGTGTGAACCAACGCTAACAACTCTGTAACTTTTTCTCCTTTTCCACTAAAAGGAGATTTAGTCATTTTACCCATGAGACAAGATTCACAAGTTGAATATGATTCATAATCGGCTAGCTCTAAGAGCCCATCCTTATGCAACTTGGATAATTTTGTTTCATTAATATGACCGAGTCTACAGTGCCACATATAGGTATAATTAATATCGTCTCTTTTCCTTTTCTTAGTTTGTTCTATTTGAAGTATATTTTCATACAAGTCAAGTATATAAAGTCCATTTTGTAAATTACCAAACCATATAAAACATTACTTTTATAAATAGAACAACTGTTGTTCTTTATTATAATATCAAATCTATCCATATCTAATACGAAAATAAAAATAATATTTCTAATGATATTTGGAACAAAATAACAATTATTTAAATAAATGGACTTTCCCGTAGGCTGTGCTAAACAATAAGTGCCTACAGCTAATGCAGCAACCTTTAATCCATTTCCCACTCGTAAGACAACCTCATCCTTGTCCAGCTTTCTATTTCTGACCAGTCCCTTCACATTATTACATATGTGAGAACCACAGTATGTATCCAATACCCAAGTAGAATTTTGACTTTCTTAAAAATTAATTTTAATCATGAACAAACCTTGATTTGAAGTCGAAGCTTCTCCAAGCTTCTTCTCTGCCAGAAACTTCTTGCAGTTCCTCTTCCAATGACCCGGCTCGTTGCAATGGAAACACATTCCTTTGCTAGCTGGATCAGGTTTCTTTTGTTCCTTTATGTTCACCTTACCCTTGGTCATCTGAGATTGGAAGAGCTCCTTAGATATCTCATATCTAGCAGTCCTACTTTGTTCACCATACAACTCCTTGAGGTGAAACAACATAGTAGAAGCATCCATGTTTTTATGCTGACGCTGAAGCTCGTTATTCATGGATGCGAGCATGATGCATTGACCCACAGATACGTCATTTTGCCACTTTACAATGGTGGCAATTTCTTCCTCAGATGCTGATTCTGGAACAGTTCCAAAGACAGGTGAATTTAGAACATAAAAAATCTTTTCAGCAGTGAGAACTATTCTCAGATTCCTTAACCAGTCCGTATAATTTGGTCCGGTTAGTTTATTAGCATCAAGTATGCTACGCAGTGAAATTAGTGATTTTGACATTTTTAAAATTTCTGTATGTGAAAAGATAACATTTTAGCAAACATTCATTTAATTAATTTTGCATACCAAAATAAATTTAGGTCTTTATTTTAAATTGGTATCTTCCACTATTTCATCAAACTATATTACCCTCACTTATATAGTTCGGCAACATCTAATTAAAGATTTGCTAGTGAGATTAAGGATCCCATTTCAAATGTATATAACCTTGTGGATAGCACAACAAGTGATATACAAATAAATAGGTGGATAACTCTTGTCAATTACATCATCATGTAACTCCTTTTATTTTGCCTCTTAAATCATAATGGTCAAGTGTGTGCACATCCGAACTAAAATAATTTAAGTTAAGTCCAGCCTAGCACTTTCATAAATCCAAAAAAACAAAAATGTTCGTCCTTGTGGATAGCACAACAAGACTAGATCGTTCAATTTTCTGAATAAGCATCAAATGTGATTAATTAATATCTTAAATACGCAATACTCGCCCTGTGGATAGCACAACAAGCTCATATTAAATATTTAATACTCTATTAATTTATCATGCTAGAAGGCGACGTTCGATATTCTAAATATCTTTGAACGCTTCGGACTTAATATTATTTCTTTGAGGGATTTGTTATTATTTGTCTCATCTTGCTTAGCGCGCATGCACATATATATATAAAATACGCGTCATTTTATTAAACATGCGAAGCATGTTTGCATAAAATATAATATATATAATATTTAGCATGCAATATAGAATACTATATTCTACCCTGATTGATTATGGACTTTTATTTTAGTTTGGTTCACTAGAGCCACCAAGTGAACCAACTAGTGAACCAAAAGGTCAAACCTAGGAGTGCAAGAATTTAAATTTAAACGTAACTATTACATTTAAACCTGGGCTCCATACAAATGGGTCTTCACGCGCTTCCTTGCTCCTTGGTCTCCAATTTCTTCAAGATAATTCTAACTATTTCTATTACATTAAACTATTTAATTTAAATAGAAACCTTGATCAGCAGTTAAGGGGAAGTACATAGGAGGGAGATAGAATTTTACGTCAAGAAAACACCTGAGAAGACGAGGTACGCAGACCCCATTTAATAAAATTTATTCATTCAAGCATTCAACTAAAATAAAATCTAATCACATTGGTCAAATAGTCCATAATCAATTCCTATTTATTATCATACATATCACCATATATATCAATAAATAAATATACATCTCATGAATTAAAACATTCTATATATATATATGAGTATCATTTAATGGGCAATTTTAAAATGCATGAAATCCAATTTCAAGATTAAAATAAACTCTTTATTTTAATTATAAAAATTATTAAGAATATTATAATCGTATATATACATATATATATATATATATATATATATAAACCATTAAAGGCGAAAATGATATCATCCTTTCAAAACCTTTCCTAATGAATCACTTTATAATGAATCTTTTGAAAACTTTCCTACAGGCAAGTACTTTTTTTTTTGAAGAAAAAGGGTGATTCGTGAATCATTATTAAGATGATTCAGAAACATGACCACTTATGAAATCCTCCTGCTAACGTGACCACTTTTGAATCAGGCTACTATTATTACTATATATATAAAAGCCATGAATTCCTCTGCATGAAAGAAAAAAAAACTATTTCGCCAATTTTTTTCTTCATAAAAATAATTTTATACAACTAAATTATGCCCAATAAATTATTCTGAATACATACTCATACATATATGGAATCAAAACAATTAATAATTGCATAAAGGTTTGGCTCTGATGCCACTGTTGGGTTTGTACGAAATCGTGACGCAATCAAATTGCAAAAATTAGCGGAAGCATGGTAAATCAGAGTTTAAAATTTTCTACAAAACCATCACCCGGATCATCCTTTATGCAAATTATTAATTTAAAACGATAAATAAGAAGTTATGGAATCATACCCTTATAGAACGAAGCTTCCACAGGTACGAGTTCAACTCCTTGTTCTTCGTGATCTCCTTGAATTTTCGGGTTAGATTTTTTATTTTGATCAACGTTAGCCACCCAAGTGTTTGGCCTTTAGAGGTGATCCACCAAGGAAGATGAATTATCAAGAAGGAGGGTGGTTGGCTTAGTTTTCTATCCTCTATAAAAAAGGAGTACTCTCCAACAATTGGAATTGCATCAACTGATATCTATTATAAACTCCTCTTATATAGATATTGGTCTACCCTTCTAATCCTATTAGACATGGGATTTTATTTAATTAATTAAACTCCTTTAATTAATTTAGGCTTCCCACCACATTGAAAATAATTAATTAATTTGTCTCCTAATCTTATTAGGAATAAATGAGAGTACTAATATTAAATTAATTACTAAACTCCTTTAGAAATTAAAATAATAATAATATTAATAATATTAATAAGACATCTCTTATTAATTTATATTTAGTATTTCCAAAATATTAAATAATAAACGTTAAGCTATTTAATTTATTCTATCACCATAGATTAAATTAATTACACTTAATGCATTATTACGATTATGCCATTACCTTCTAAAATAATTATTCTTCCTTTTATGGTGTGACCCTTTAGGTTCTTCATATTAAACTGGTTGTGAATAAATCAATTAGAACAATTCTAATCTTATTTAAATAAATAAATTAAACTAATAATCTAGTTAAATAAATAATATTTATTCTACAATAGGGATAAGCCTCCCTAGCGATCAACGATTTTTCAGATAATATAGATTTCAACATTAATCATAAAAGAACCTGTGAGTAAATAGTTACCGTACAATTCAATCCTTCCACCATATAATGTCCCAATTAAATATAAGACATGGAATTACTGTCAAGTATTATTTTATTTAATTATATGTATTTCGATTAGAAAATGTACAACTCCATTTAATGCAAATTAGAAACTCTTTTTTAATTTCATTTCACCTTGGCCAAGGATTCTTGGGTTGTCATTTATTGAATCACATAGGACATATCTCCTCTTTTACTAGAGGTGGTAGATTCTTTATTGATCATTCATTATCTCCATATATAACTCATTATACCCAAGCATACCCTTTTATATATCCTAAAGGGCTTTAAGGAATAAGTCAAAGTATAATTCATTACATACAAGATACTATGATGATCTCAAGTCCAAGGATCACTTGTACTACTATCACATTAGGAATTCTATTGACAGGCGAGTAAAACTCCATTAGGTATTCCATAGCGAGTCACGTTCAGTAAACTTATTCTCCAATAAGCACCTACATAGTTGCTTTAATGTCTCCACACAAATGATCATGAGATCAATCATCCTCATCCAATGACCAAGCAACATATGTACCAATCTATCCGGATATACTATTCCCCTTTTTAGTAATCTCACGATTGAGAACTATTTTAGTTTTAAAGCTTTCTAAGAATTTAGATCTCATTAGCATGATCATCGTCATGATTCTAAAAGCATTACTTAAAACTATGGGTTATTTACATATTATAAAAATAGCACCATGTAGATAATTAAATGCCTTTAATAAATGAATATTTTTATTAATAAATAAATAAGATTGTCTCCAAAGTATATGCTTTATCATCATACATGATTGGCTTGTATGCATACTACTTTCAGATGGATAGAGATAGACCCGGCAGTGCCAGCAGAGTCGTTTCAGGCGTTAGACGTAGGAGGGCTTCTAATGTTCTTCAGCCACGTCCAGCTCGACCGCCTCACAAATTGGCGGAGTCGGTGATTCGTCTAGCACAGGACGAGCAGCCGATCGTTATTGATGACGAGCAGGCTAATTTTTCTACTCCTGCCCCTGCTCAGGCTCCACGTGCGGAGGATCCGGGCATTGTTGTTCAGACCCAGAAGCTGTTGGGCGACTTGAGTCACCATCCATCGAGATTTTTTCACGCCAACGACGTGACTTGAAGTTTTCTTCTTTTTGGATTCTCTTTCTTTCTTTTTGCTCTTCTCGGGGCACAGATTTTTGACATGGGTTGATTTTTGATGTAGGTTCCCGATTTTATGCAGCCTCGAGAGAACTGGTTCAACGTGCATTCCCTGTACCATACTTTGCACCAGGACTACAGGGATATCATTGATGGTTGGTGGTTTCTGGCGTTCTTTTCTATCCTTCCCTACCGTTGCCCCTGGGGGTATATGAGGGCTTTGTCTGAGCGCTAGTTCCACCAGACTCAGTCCCTTCATATGCTGGACTATGTGAGGTGATGATGACCCCTATGTACTGAGGTTCATCACCGATATTGAGTTTAAGGGTGAGTCAGTGCCTGTCATGGCTGACATCACACCCATTGCCGTTCGGTCCCTGTTGGGAGTTCGTGGTACAGCGATCAAGGGTTGGACAGTTCCGATCAGGTCCCTTGAGTATAGATGCCCAGAGTGGGGCTTTACTTGAGCTTCTGAGGCGATTGTTCCTGGTGATCATCATGAGTTATTTTGTGGCGGACAACTCATCGACTGTGTCCTTCGCCCTGGTTAGGGCTACCCGCTATGTAGAGCACCTCAGTGATTTTGATTGGGGTTCCAACACTTTTACCTATTTTCTCCGGGGCATACGCATGCTTTCAGAGGGTTTAACGGAGGCTTGGTTAGGGTTCTACCCATTTTTGCTGGTGAGTACATCTTTCATGTACCTTTTTGATTTTCAGTATTTATATTTATCAGTCTTGGTCACTGAGGACTTTTGATATCTATATGGCCAGTTCTGGGCATTTGAGAGGCTTCCTTACCTATGACCCACCACTGCTTTAGGTCTGGAGACCTATCCTCGAGGACGGCGTTGGCATCACTCCACTCTGATGGGGGTCCCTGTTGCTGAGGGATTTACCCATGCTAGCCTACAGTTGGAGCTTTTGACGGCTGGATTGATCTCCTGGATGCTGTATACCTCTGAGTGTTTTACAGTTGGATTTAAGGGAGGCTTCCCTACTGGTCGAGAGTTTGCATTGTCGACCCGCAGAGTTCCATTTTTGACAGAGGGAGGCTGGGAGCTCTATTTAGGAGAGCGTGCTATCAGGAGCATCACGGGGATGATCCGCATTCCCATTGTTCTTCATGCGTGGAAACATTGACCATTGATCTTGCCATTGACAGATATCCCTATGGAGGAATAGATGGCTTCACCTTATTAGAGGGCCCATTCAGCCAAGTGGCATTCAATAGATGGTGGAGTCCTCGCACTATTGGAGCTCAGACTCGGGATACCCACTTCATGGTAGACATGGTGCCAGGGTCTGTGATGATGACAGACTAGAGAGCTTGCCTTAGGGACCCCACTAATTCAGATCAGATAGTAGAGCTGACCTGGGAGTTGGAGAGAGCTTGCTTTTTTATCAGGCATCTTGGCCGAGATCCATCAGAGGCATCTTCTTTTGACCCGTCCAGCTTAGGAGCAGGCCCCTCTTCAGGTCCATTTTCTAGCAGTTTTGAAGGGCAGATCCTCCCTTGTACCGCCCATACATGCCTAATGACAGCAGTTTTGTGTCCATGGAGGATATGGAGCACGTTAACCACCTGAGCGTAGATGTGCTAGATCTTTTTGTATAGCTATGGCAGCTATATCTTTTGGTCAGCCACTATTTTGGCTATTGGGCGGTTGTGCCCCATTTTGATAGACCACTGTTAGTAGTTCGGTGGTGGTGCCACATTGTCCTGTACTTTTTATTTTGCTTTGTATTTATCAGACAGGGATGATGCTTGTAGTAGATAGCTTATTATAGATATGCATTATATTTCCTATTTATCGCATCATATTTATCATTGTCATTATGCATGTATTATGTCGTATGTATGCATTTAGATAGATAAGATTAGATTTGACCCCTGGATGGTCTTGTGATACAGTGATATAGATGACATCCTCTGCCAGTTAGTCGGATTGAGCATTTGCCAACGTCTGAGGTGGCCACGTCATTGAGATCGTGGTATAGCAGTCTGTTCTTCTCAGCCAGAGGGACAGTTGATCAGATGTTTGGATATTCATTGACCCTTATAGATTTTTGGGTTCGGTACGGGTTTGGGGATGGTCTTTTACCCTTCTGGATACTCGAGAGATAGGTCTTCCATTTTGGAAAGCATGAGCTGACGCCGAATATTGAGGAGTATCAGGGATTTACAGTTTTATCATTAGAGTTGCCCTGCGCTCGGACAGCTATCAGCGATATGAGGAGACCGTTCACATGAATATCAGGTCTTTGCCAGAGCATGGTGAGAGATGAGATCATATCTGGACGGGTGATCTCTATTGACTTCTTGATTGACCGCTTTGGTGAGCTCGACAGTTATGATCGACATGTCGGGGATTTTATTATCTCGGTAGAGGCTTGGCATTTGGCTAGGGTAGACATGTTGCTGTTGTGCATCGTGTCCTATATTTACATGCCACTATGCTTGGACCATTTGGATGTGGGGTTGATAGTTGTGGTTAGGGCCCTTAGACAGGGTAGCACCATTATTCCGATGATATTGGCTGAGACGCTGCGATCAGCTACTCACTGTATTACCTACCTGGAGGGGTTCTTCAGAGGAAATTTAGTCTTGTTGTATGTATGGCTTATGTCCTATATCCGACCAATTGGATTTTTCAGACCTCATGGGTATTGCTTCACCCGTGAGGTAGCCACATCTTACTCCTTTCAGCCTGCGGAGTGTACTGATGCAGAGATATGGTCGGTATTTTTATCAGATATTGAGCATCCGTTCTTAATTTTGCCATGCTCAGGGCAAGCCTCCCCATATAGCTTTATTACCCATGCATCTGGCATGGATTAATTTCCCCTAGCGGGATTGAGGGGAGTGACCACTTACCATCCTCTGGCTATTATGGGCCTGTTTGATCAGTATCAGAGCCTGCACTAGTTTGAGGGGGCTGCTAATCGAGGATGCCAGCTTCGTCTATGTCATCTGCTGACTTGATTCGAGTGTATGAGTGTTGGACTCACAGGGAGAGGGTTATTTTCTCCAGTAGCCATCCGGACAATTCTTCAGAGTACTCGGCGTTATTGGAGGCAGATATAGCATCACCTGCATTCATCCAGTCTCCTATTGTAGATTTAGACGAGGAGGAGCCTATGGAGGACCTGAGTCTCCTACCGAGGATGAGTTGTTCATAGGTTTGACAGCAGCACTAGTTAGTGATCCGTCGATCATTCCTGTAGGGACAGATCCTACTTTGGCGGACGCACTGGCTAGGATAACTTTTGAGAGGGATCAGGCTAGAGTGATAATGTTGACCGCCTTATCTGGCAGAGATATAGCTTTGGCTGAGAAAGATATAGCTCGAGCTGCTCGTGATGCATGATTAATTGAGCGAGAGGAGATCCTAATCTGCCAGAGACGTAGCTTTTGTGGAGATCGAGGAGACTTTGATTGCTAGAGATTCAGCTCTTGTTTTTGAGGCTATGGCTTCCCAAGATTTCCAAATTGCTGACAGTACCGCTCTTCGGTCTTATACTCATGGTCTGGTTATCGAGATGAGTGCATATATTGATGACCACAGTGCCACCTTGCAGATGACTGTGGAGGTTTTGTGCCGTATGGAGGCTGAGGGTATTACACTTGCAGCTGCTCCTCCATCTTCAGAGAGAGATGTCATGGTGGCATTGCTGGCCCGCTTATCCCTGGGTCCATAGACTAGCTTTATTTTTCCTGCACATACTAGATCAGCCGTTTTTGTTATGTACATGACATTATGTATATATCAAATAGTTTTATATATCAGAGCAATATATTTTTGATTCACTTCCTTGTTTGGATATGTATTGTCACTGCTGAGTGATTACCACTTCTTTAATGACTCGCTATTGTTGATGTATCTTGAGCTTCTCCTTGATGGACTGACAGTTGAGATGTCAGAGAGTATCTCAGATGGGCCTGTTGATCAGGGTAGCTTGATAGGAATTAGCTTTTGTATGGTTTTGGTTTCTTGGCACTGGTTTTATTTGGTTTTTGTTTTTTCTTGAAGGTCAAACTGCACCGTAAATGGCTGCCTACGTACTCCCGGGATGAGGTAGATCAGGTCTTTCGTAGTTCAATCGTTTTTGTGTGAGAAAGGTTTGAAAAGTATTTATCTTGGGTTTGATGAGTTTTTAAATTTTTTGTTTGGTTTGACCTCACCAGAAATGGTTGCCTACGTACTCCCGGGTGGAGGGAGATCAGCTCATTCGTAGTTCCAGTTTTCTAGTGAAAAACCGAACCTGATTTGATTTATAGGCCCCGAATGCGGGTATGCATGTGTTTCAGGCATAGTACCTTTTCACGGTGTCTGAATTGATGAGTTGGGGAAATTCGTTCCCGTCCATCTCTTGTAGTCTGATAGCTTCCTCTTGTTAACACTTCCTTGACAATGAAAGGGCCTTCCCAATTAGGGGCGGACTTTCCTTTAGCTTCATCTTGATTGGCCAAAACTTTCTTCAGCACCAAGTCATTTTCTTTGAATTGACATATTTGGACTTTCTTGTTGTAGGATCGAGCAATCCTTTGCTGATATAACTGCCCGTAGAAAAAGGCTGTAGCCCTCTTTTCATCTATCAGGGATAGTTGGTGATACCGGTCTTGCAACCACTGATCTTTATCCATCTGAACGTCGATTAACAGTCGCAAGGACTCCATCTCTACTTCTATGGGGAGGACTGCTTCCATGCCATAGACTAATATATAGGGGAAAGCCCTAGTAGAGGTGCGCATTAACGTCTTGTATGCTAATAGGGTTAGAGGCAGCAGGTCAGGCCATTCTTTGTGATTGGCGGACATTTTCTGCATGATCTTTTTGATGTGCTTGTTGGCTGCTTCGACAGCACCATTCATCTTGGGTCGATAGATAACAGAGTTGAGATGCTTGATGTGAAACTTGCTGCATAGTTCTCTCATCATTTGATTATTTAGGTTCTTGGCATTATCTGATATGATCACCTCCGGTTTTCCATATCGATAGACGACATTATTTCTGATGAACCCAGTGATTACCTCTTTGGTGACTTTGGGAAAAGAGGCTTCTTCAACCCATTTGGTGAAATAATCTATCATGGTGAAGATGAATCGATGACCATTGCTGGCTTATGGTTCTACTGTACCAATCACATCCATTCCCCATATGGAGAAAGGCCATGGTGAACTCATGTTGTGTAGATCATTTGGAGGAGCATGTATGGCATTTCCATGTACTTGACATTTAAAGCATCTCTTGACGTAATCATCACAGTCAGCTTTGAGCGAGATACAATAATGTCCTGTTCTTAATGTTTTCTTGGCCAGCAGGTGACCGTTCATGTGTGGACAACAGACTCCACAGTGGATTTCATCCATAAGTCTCTGGGCTTGCTCTTTATCAAGGCATCCTAATAAGCCTATTCCAACATCTCTTTTGTAGAGTGCATCTCCGCTCAGATAGAACTTCATGGCCATCTTGTGAATCCGCTTTCACTCGAATTGGCTTGTGCCAGCGGGTGTAGATCCAACTTAGAGATATTCCTTGATGTTTTGATACAAAGGCTGATTGACATAAGGTATTTCATCTGATACTTCTCCAATGTAATTCCCGTATGTCGAGGCTTTCTGAATTGTTAATTTGATGCAGGGAATCCCACTTCTATTGAATATGTGGATCAATGAAGCTAACGTCGCCAATACATCAGCGAAGTCATTCTTACCCCGAGGAATATGGATGAAGGTTATGTTTTCAAACTCCAAAGATATTTTGACGACCAGCCGATGATAGGGCAGCAAATGCAGTTCTTTAGTGTGATATGCCCCGGTGGTTTGCCTGATGACCAACTCAGAGTCTCCAAAGACCAGTAGGTGTTTGATACCCATGGATTGGGCTAGTTTCAACCACATTATACAGCCTTCATACTCGATTGTGTTGTTGGTGTTGCCAAATTGAAGTTTGGTAGCCACAGGATATTGTTCTCCTGTACCAGAGATAAGGACTGCCCCAGCTCCGACACCTTTCATGTTTGCTGCTCCGTCGAAATACATTTTCCATTGTTGGACTGTATTATCTTGCTGGAGTTGTTAAATCATCATGATCCCATCATCCAAGAAATAAGTCTCCAGGGGCTTGAACCCTTTTGAAGGTGCTTCATGTAATTGATCTGCAATGCCTTAACCCTTGATTGACTTTTGAGTTACGTAGACAATGTCAAACTGTTGTAGGATCAACTGCCATTTGGATAGTTGATAATTCAACATTGGCTTGTTGAATACATACTTGAGTTGATCCATGCGGGATATGAGGTAGGTCGTGTGCCCATGCAAATAGTGTTGAAACCTAATGGCGGCCCATACTAACGCATAGCATGTCGAACTGTTGTAGGATCAACTGCCATTTGGACAGTCGACAATTCAACATTGGCTTGTTGAATACATACTTGAGTTTATCCATGAGGGATATGAGGTAGGTCGTGTGCCCATGCAAATAGTGTTGAAACCTCATGGTGGTCCATGCAACTGAACGTGACTCGCTATGGAATACCTAATGGAGTTTTACTTACCTGTCAATAGTAATTTCTAATGTGATAGTAGTACAAGTGATCCTTGGACTTGAGATCGTCATAGTATCTTGTGTGTAATGAATTATACTTTGACTTATTGCTTAAGACCCTTAAGGTATATCAAATGGTATGCTTGGGAATAATAAGTTCCATATAGAGATAATGAATGGTCAATAAAGAATCTACCACTTCTAGCAAAAGAAGAAATATGTCCTATATGATTCGTTAAATGACAATCCAGTAGTCCTTGGCCACGGCAGAATGAAATTAGAAAGGAGTTCATAATTTGCATTATTTGGAGTTGTGTATTTTCTAATCGAAATACATATAATTAAATAAAATAAGACTTGACAGTAATTTCATGTCTTATATTTAATTGGAACATTATATGGTGGAAGGATTGAATTGAACGGTAACTATTTACTCACATGTTCTTTTATGATTAATGTTAAAATCTATATTATCTGAAAAGTCGTTGATCGCTAGGGAGGCTTATCCTTATTGTAGAATAAATATTATTTATTTAAATAGATTATTAGTTTACTTTATTTATTTAAATAAAATTAGAATTATTCTAATTGATTTATTCACAACCGGTTTAATATGGAGAACCTAAAGGGTCACACCATAAAAGTAAGAATAATTATTTAAGAAGGTAATGGCATAATCGTAATAATGCATTAAGTATAATTAATTTAATGTATGGTGATAAAATAATTTAAATAGCTTAATATTTATTATTTAATATTTTAGAAATATTAAATATAAATTAATAAGAGGAGGCTTATTAATATTATTATAATTATTATTATTTTAATTTCTAAAGGAGTTTAAGAATTAATTTAATATTAGTATTCTCATTTATTCCTAATAAGATTATGAGACAAATTAATTAAAGAAGTTTAATTAATTAATCCCAATATGTTGGGAAGCCTAATTAATTAAATAAATTTAATTTAATTAAAAGAGACCATATTTCTAATAGGATTAGAAGAGTTGACCAATATCTATATAAGAGGAGTCTTATGTTAGATATCAGTTGATGCAATTCTAATTGTTGGAGAGTACTCCTTTTCTATAGAGGATAGAAAACTATGGTTTAGCCAACCACCCTCATTCTTGAATAATTCATATTCCTTGGTGGATCACCTCTAGAGGCCAAACACTTGGGTGACTAACGTTGATAAAAGGAATGAATCAATCCTGGATATTCAAGAAGATTGCGAAGAATAAGGAGTTGAACTTGTATCTGTGGAAGCTTCGTTCTACAAGGGTATGAATTCCATAACTTCTTATTTATCGTTTTAAATTAATAATATGCATAAAGGATGATCCGGGTAATGGTTTTGTAAAATTTTTTAAACTCTGATATACCATGCTTTCGCTAATTTTTGCAATTTAATTGCGCCGTGATTTCGTATAAACCCAACAGTGGTATCAGAGCCAAAATTTTATACAATTATTAATTATTTTTATTCCATATATGTATGGGTATGTATTTAGAATATTTATTGGACATAATTTTATTGTATAAAATTATTTTTTTAAAAAGGGGCAAATTCACGAATTTGCATATGAATCACGGAAAGCTTTTTCTTTGGCAAATCACTCACTTTAGCCGAGATTCAAAAAGTGATTCAATTCTAAAAGGTAACTCAAAAGGTAACGTAATAGGATGCTGTAGGATTGAAAAAAAAATGGTTATAAATATATGATATATATATACGTTACTATATATATATAATAAATATAAATGGTTATAACATATATATATATATATATATATATATATATATACGGTTACTATATATATATATTTAATAATTTTATGATTAAAATAAAGAGTTTATTTTAATCTTGAATTTAGATTTCATGCAATTTAAAATTGCCCATTAAATGATACTCATATATATATGGAATGTTTTAATTCATGAGATGAATATTTATTTATTGATACATATGGTGATATATATGAAAATAAATGGGGTTGATTATGAACTATTTACCAATATGATTGGATTTTATTTTAGTTGAATACTTGAATGAATGAGTTTTATTAAATTGGATCTGCGTACCTCGTCTTCTCTAATTTTTGTTGATGTAAAATTCTATTTCCCTCTTATGTACTTCCCCTTGACTGCTGATCAAAGTTTCTATTTAAATTAAATAGTTTATGTAATAGAAATAGTTAGAATTATCTTGAAAAATTGGAGACCAAGGAGCAAAGAGCGCATGAAGACTCGTTTGTATGGAGCCCGGGTTTAAATGTAATAGTTACGTTTAAATTTAAATTATTGCACCCCTAGGTTTTACCTTTTGGTTCACTTCGTGGCTCTAGTGAACCAAACTAGAATAAAAGTTCATAATCAATCCGGGAAGAATATAGTATTCTATATGTGCATTCTAAGTATTTTATATATTATATATTATGCAAACATGCTTCACATATTTTTATAAAATGACGCGTATTATATATATATATATATATGTGTGTGTGTGTGTGTGTGTGTGTGTGTGTGTGTGTGTGTGTGTGTGTGTGTGTGTGCATGCGCGCTAAATAAGATGAGACAAATAATAACAAACCCCTCAAAGAAATTATATTAAGTTTAAAGCGTTTAAAGATATTTGGAATATCGAACGTCACTTTCTAGCATGATAAATTAATAAAGTATTAAATATTTAATACGAGTTTGTTGTGCTATCCATAAGGCAAGTATTGTGTATTTAAGATATTAATTTAATCACATTTGATGCTTATCAAGAAAAATGAACAATATTATTTTGTTATGCTATCCACAAGGATAATATAATTTTCTTTTTTGAATTTGTGAAAGTGCTAGGTTGGACTTAACTTAAATCATTTTAGTTCAGATGTGCACACACTTGACCATTATAATTTAAGAGGCAAAAAAAAGGAGTTGCATGTTGATGTAATTGACAATAAGTTGTCTACTTATTTATTTATATATCGTTTGTTGTGCTATCCACAAGGCTATATACATTTGAAATAGGATCCTTATTCTCACTAGCGAATCTTTAATTAGATGTTGCCGAACTATATCAATGAGTGTAATATAGTTTGAAGAAAATAGTGAGAGATACTAATTTAAAATAAGACCTAATTTATTTTGGTATATAAAATTAATTAAATGAATGTTTGCTAAATTATTGTCTTTTCACATGCATAAATTTAAAAATGTCAAAATCATTAATTTCACTGCGTAGCATACTTGATGCTAACAAACTGACCGGACCAAATTACACGGACTGGTTAAGGAATCTAAGAAAAATTCTCACTGCTGAAAAGATTTATTATGTCCTAAATTCACATGTCCCTGGAGCTATTCCAGAATCAGCCTCTGAGGAAGAGATTGCCACCATAACAAAGTGGCAAGATGATGCATCTGTGGCTCAATGCATCATTCTCGCATCCATGAATAACGAGCTTCAGCGTCAGCATGAAAATATGGATGCTCCTACTATGTTGCTTCACCTTAAAGAGTTGTATGGTGAACAAAGTAGGACTGCTAGATATGAGATATCTAAAAAGCTCTTTCGATCTCGGATGACCGAGGGCACTGCCGTTGAGACTCATGTCCTAAGGGTAATCAATTGATTGAACGCCTTGGACAGCTTGGGTTCGTCATGGATGGAGAGTTGAGTCAAGACTTGGTCTTGCAGTCACTCCTTGAGACCGTCTCGTAGTTCGTTCTTAATTTCCATATGAATAAGTTAGATGTCAGCTTGCCTGAATTACTTAACATGTTAAAAACTGCAGAAGGTCACTTTCCATCCAAGAAGAACCATGTCTTAATGGTGGATTCTTCCAAGAAAAAAGAGAGGCCCAAGGTATATTCTGAAAAAAAGAAATCTAAGAAGGCTAAGGGCAAGATGAACAGAAAGGATCAAAAGAAACCTGATCTAGCTAGCAAAGAAATGTGCTTCCATTGCAACGAGTCGGGTCATTGGAAGAGGATCTGCAAGAAGTTTCTGGCAGAGAAGAAGCTTGGAGAAGTTTCAACTTCCAATCAAGGTTTGTTTATGATTGAAATTAATTTTTTAGAAAGTCAAAATTCTAATTGGGTATTGGATACCGGCTGCGGTTGTCACATATGTAATACTGTGAAGGGACTGGTCAGAAGTAGAAAGCTGAACAAGGATGAGGTTGTCCTACTAGTGAAAATGGAGCAAAGGTTGCTGCATTAGCTGTAGGCACTTATTGTTTAGCACTGCCTACAGACAAGTCCATTTATTTAAATAATTATTATTTTGTTCCGAATATCATTAGAAATAATATTTCAAATTCTGTATTAGATATGGATGGATTTAAAATTATAACAAAGAACAACAGTTGTTCTATTTATAAAAATAATGTTTTATATGATGTTGGTAATTTGCGAAATGGACTTTACATACTTGACTTGTATGAAATAATATTTCAAATAGAACAAACTAAGAAAAGGAAAAGAGATGATGTTAATTATACCTATATGTGGCATTATAGACTCGGTCATATCAATGAAACAAGATTATCCAAGTTGCATAAGGATGGGCTCTTGGAGCTATTCGATTATGAATCATATCCAACTTGTGAATCTTGTCTCATGGGTAAAATGACTAAATCTTCTTTTAGTGGAAAAGGAGAAAAAGTTACAGAGTTGTTAGCGTTCGTTCACACAGACGTTTGTGGACCTATGACAATGAATGCACGGGAATAATATTCTTATTTTATTACTTTCACTGATGATCACAAAAAGATTTGGATGGGTATTTATGAAATAAAAATCTGAATCATTTAAAAAGTTCAAAGAGTTAAAAAGTGAAGTATGTCGACGACAGGAAAAAATCCGCGGGTCGAGTCTTAACCCAAATCTTTCTCTCTTCCTAAGTTATCTCTACCCTTACTCTTTTTCTTGCGAAAAAGGTTTTAAAGGGTTTTTTAGGAAAAGGCCAATATGTATCATGTCAACGATTTGAATATTTTACAGAGTCGCCAGTTGGTAGATTTGAAATGATTGTACCAACTCAATCGAGTTTTATTTGAAAGAGGCTCAATTGTAGGACACTGTCGAAACTTGATCTTTGAAAATAAAGTTTTGAGCTCGGGGGCTTGGTTAAGCGTGGGGAAGGTGTTAGGCACCCCACAACTCCCGTGTAAACACGGCACCGTATGTTTACAATATTTCCCTTTAAAACTGAAATGTGTGTGTGAATGCTGTTTAAAAATTGGGCTTATGTTTGATTAGAAAGCATGTTTATGCATCCTTGAGCATATATACGAAGGGTTTGATTTGATTTGCAAAAGTCTTTGATTTCATTTGTAAAAGCATTTGTTTTGATTTGCAAAAGCTAATCTTTTCGATAAGATTATTTCAAATGATGTTTTAAAAGCTCATTTTCAAAACCTTACGCTAACATAGGAATTAAAGCATATTGATACTTTGATTTTTATCATTTCAGCCCTAAGGCTCAATTTAAATGGTGATTGTCAGGCTGCGAAGCGCGTCCTCGACCACAATATATATATAAGTGTCTGTCTCCTCATGGGCATGATAGCCATCGGAGGGACTCTGACACGACAAACCATATTTTTTTCACTATGTTAAGACCTTAAATCCGGATAACAGTTTTAAGGTCTTTTGCATGTACATTTTTTACAGAAAAATTGGCAGGGTACATTCGTAAAAAATCAGATTCTGATCTATTTGATCATGAATCCCACAATTCCAAGGCTCACATATGAGTAGCCAATAAACCTGTACAGTTCAAATTTATACAAAACAGATATATATACCAAATGTCGCCAGAACCGAGGATTCATTCACTAAATCCTGGTTCGCACCTGGCCGAAGCGTCTCGTTCCCACTAGATAGAGATCTAAGGTCCGCAAGGTTGCTTTTATAACTGAAACTACAAAAATTGCTAGATTTAAATAAATCTCAGCCATTCTAGCTTTCCGGTTCCGTCTGTACCTATTTTGAACCGTTTGAAAGCTAGCGTTGGCGAGATTTAAATAAATCTAGTTCGCCCGTAGATATGTCAGTGCCGATTCATACAAAATGAATATTTAAAGCAACAGTTTAATGAAAAGTGAGTAAAGCAATATATATTGTCGACGTCGTGAAAAAAATCTGCTGGTCGATTCACAACCCGGATCTTTCTCTCTTCCTAAATTATCTCTACCCTTAATCTTTTTATTACGAAAAGGGTTTGAAGGGCATGTCAACGATTTGAACGTTTTATAGAGTCGCCAATTGGTAGATTTGAAATGGTTATACCAACTCAATCGAGTTTTATTTAAAAGAGGCCCAGTTGCTGGACACTGTCGAAACTTGATCTTTGAAAACAATATTTTGAGCTCGGGGGCTTGGTTAAGTGTGGGAAAGGTGTTAGGCACCCCACAACTCCTGTGTAAACACGACACCGCATGTTTTTAATATTTCCCTTTAAAATTGAAATGTGTGTGTGAATGCTGTTTGAAAATTGGGCCTGTGTTTGATTGGAAAGCATGTTTATGCATCTTTGAGCCTATATACGAAGGGTTCGATTTGATTTGCAAAAGTCTTTGATTTAATTTGTAAAAGCATTTGTTTTGATTTGCAAAAGCTTATCTTTTCGATAAGATTATATCAAATGATGTTTTTAAAGCTGATTTTCAAAACCTTACGCTAACATAGAAATTGAAGCGTATTGATACTTTAATTTTTATCTTTTCAGCCCCAAGGCTCAATTTGAATGGTGATTGTCGGGCTGTGAAGCGCATCCTCGACCACAATATATATACAAGTGTCTGTCTCCTTATGGGCAATTGGGAGAGAATCAATAGATTTATAGCCACCGGATGGACTCTGATACGACAAATCATATTTTTTTCACTATGTTAAGACCTTAAATCCGGATAACCGTTTTAAGGTCTTTTGCATGTACATTTTTTACAAAAAAACTGGCAGGGTACATTCGTAAAGTGGAGTTTGTCCATCGTGGAAATCAGATTCTGATCTGTTTGATCATGAATCCCATAATTCTTAGGCTCACATATGAGCAGCCAATAAACTTGTATAGTTCAAATTTGTACAGAAAAAGATATATATATCCCAAATGTCGCCAGAACCGAGGATTCATTCAGTAAATCCTAGTTCGCACCTGGCCGAAGCGTCTCGTTCCCACTAGATAGCGATCTAAGGTCCACGAGGTTGCTTTTATAACTGAAACTAGAAAAATTGCTAGATTTAAATAAGTCTCAGCCATTCTAGCTTCCCAGTTCCGTTTGTACCGATTTCGAACCGTTTGAAAGCTAGAGTTGGTGAGATTTAAATACATCTAGTTCGCCCGCTAGATATGTCAGTGCCGATTCATACAAAATGAATATTTAAAGCAACAGTTTAATGACAAGTGAGTAAAGAAATATATACTGTCGACGTCGGGAAAAATCTACGGGTTGATTCACAACCCGGATCTTTCTATCTTCCTAAATTATCTCTACCCTTACTCTTTTTATTGCGAAAGGGGTTTTGAAGGGTTTTTTAGGAAAAGGCCAACATGTATCTTGTCGACGATTTGAACGTTTACAGAGTCGCTAGTTGGTAGATTTGAAATGGTTGTACCAACTCAACCGAGTTTTATTTGAAAGAGGCCCAATTGCTGGCCACTGTCGAAACTTGATATTTGAAAACAAAGTTTTGAGCTCGGGGGCTTGGTTAAGTGTGGGGAAGGTGTTAGGCACCCCACAACTCCCGTGTAAACACGACACCACATGTTTTCAATATTTCCCTTTAAAATTGAAATGTGTGTGTGAATGCTGTTTGAAAATTAGGACTATGTTTGATTGGAAAGCATGTCTATGCATCCTTGAGCCTATATATGAAGGGTTTGATTTGATATGCAAAAGTCTTTGATTTGATTTGTAAAAGCATTTGTTTTGATTTGCAAAAGCATATCTTTTCGATAAGATTATTTCAAATGATGTTTTGAAAGCTGGTTTTCAAACCCTTATGTTAACATAGGAATTGAAGCATATTGATACTTTGATTTTTATCTTTTCAACATTAAGGCTCAATTTGAATGGTGATTGTCGGGCTGCGAAGCATCCTCGACTATAATATATATACAAGTGTATGTCTCCTCATGGGCATGATAGCCATCGGAGGGACTCTGACTTAACAAACTATATTTTTTCACTATGTTGAGACCTTAATTTCGGATAACCGTTTTAAGGTCTTTTGCATGTATATTTTTTACAGAAAAACTGGCAGGGTATATTCGTAAAGTGGAGTTTGTAAATCGTAAAAATCAGATTCTGATCTATTTGATCATGAATCCGACGATTTCTAGGCTCACATATGAGTAGCCAATAAACCTGCATAGTTCAAATTTGTACAAAAATAGATATATATCCCAAATGTCACCAGAACCGAGGATTCATTTAGTAAATCTTGGTTCGGACCTGGCCGAAGCGTCTCGTTCCCACTAGATAGCGATCTAAGGGCCGCGAGGTTGCATTTATAACTCAAACAAGAAAAATTGCGAGATTTAAATAAATCTCAGCCATTCTAGCTTCTCGGTTCTGTCTGTACCGATTTTGAACCGCTTAAAAGCTAGAGTAGGCGAGATTTAAATAAATCTAGTTCGCCTGCAGATATATCAGTGCTGATTCATACAAAATGAATATTTAAAGCAACAGTTTAATGAAAAATCGAGTAAAGAAATATATACTGTCGACGTCGGGAAAAAATACGCCGGTCGGGTCACAACCATGATCTTTCTCTCTTCCTAAATTATCTCTACTCTTACTCTTTTTATTGCGAAAAAGGTTTTGAAGGGATTTTTTAGGAATAGGCCAACATGTATTATGTCGATAATTTGAACGTTTTACAGAGTCGCCAGTTGTTAGATTTGACAAACTCAACTGAGTTTTATTTGAAAGAGGCCCAATTGCTGGACACTGTCGAAACTTAATCTTTGAAAATAAATTTTTGAGCTCGGGGACTTAGTTAAGTGTGGGGAAGGTGTTAGGCACCCCACAACTCCCGTATAAACACGGACATCGCATGTTTTTAATATTTCCCTTTAAAATTGAAATGTGTGTGTGAATGTTGTTTGAAAATTGGGACTATGTTTGATTGGAAAGCATGTCTATGCATCCTTGAGCCTATATACGAAGTCTTTGATTTGATTTTTAAAAACATTTGTTTTGATTTGCAAAAGCTTATCTTTTCGATAAGATTATTTCAAATGATGTTTTAAAAGTTGGTTTTCAAACCCTTACTCTAACATAGGAATTGAAGCATATTGATACTTTAATTTTTATCTATTCAGCATTAAGGATCAATTTGAATGGTGATTGTCGGGCTGCGAAGCATCCTCGACTACAATATATATACAAGTGTTTGTCTCCTCATGGGCATGATAGCCATCAGAGGGACTCTGACATGACAAACCATATTTTTTCACTATGTTGAGACCTTAAATCCGAGTAACCGTTTTAAGGTCTTTTGCATGTACATTTTTTACATAAAAATTGGCAGGGTATATTCGTAAAGTGGAGTTTGTCCATCGTGGAAATCAGATTCTGATCTGTTTGATCATGAATCCCACGATTCATAGGCTCACATATGAGTAGCCAATAAACCTGCACAGTTCAAATTTGTACAGAAACAGATATATATCCCAAATGTCACTAGAACCGAGGATTCATTCAGTAAATCCTGGTTCGCACCTGGCCGAAGCATCTCCTTCCCACTAGATAGCGATCTAAGGGCCGCGAGATTGCTTTTATAACTGAAACTAGAAAAATTGCTAGATTTAAATAAATCTCAGCCATTCTAGCTTTCCGATTCCGTCTGTACCTATTTTGAACCGTTTGAAAGCTAGAGTTGACGAGATTTAAATAAATCTAGTTCGCCCGCAGATATGTCAGTGCCGATTCATACAAAATGAATATTTAAAGCAACAGTTTAATGAAAAACAAGTAAAGAAATATATACTGTCGACGTCGGGAAAAAATCCGTAGGTCGGGTCACAACTATGATCTTTCTCTCTTCCTAAATTATCTCTACCCTTACTCTTTTTATTGCGAAAAAGGTTTTGAAGGGATTTTTTTATGACAAGTCCGACATGTATCATGTCGACGATTTGAGCGTTTTACAGAGTTGTCAGTTGGTAGAATTGAAATGGTTATACCAACTCAACTGAGTTTTGTTTGAAAGAGGCCCAATTGTTGGACACTGTCGAAACTTGATCTTTGAAAACAAAGTTTTGAGCTCAGGGGCTTGGTTAAGTGTGGGGAAGGTGTTAGGCACACCATAACTTTCGTGTAAACATGGTACCGCATCTTTTCAATATTTCCCTTTAAAACTTAAATGTGTGTGTGAATGTTGTTTGAAACTTGGGCCTATGTTTGATTGGAAAGCATGTCTATGCATCGTTGAACATATATACGAAGGGTTTGATTTGATTTATAAAAGTCTTTGATTTGATTTGTAAAAGCATTTGTTTTGATTTGCAAAAGCTTATCTTTTCAAAAAGATTATTTCCAATGATGTTTTGAAAGATGGTTTTCAAGCCCTTACGCTAACATATAAATTGAAGCATATTGATACTTTGATTTTTATCTTTTCAGCCTTAAGGCTCAATTTGAATGGTGATTGTAGGGCTGCGAAGCATCCTCGACCACAATATATATACAAGGGTCTGTCTCCTCATGGGCATGATAGCCATCAGAGGGACTCTGACATGACAAATCATATTTTTTTCACTATATTGAGACTTTAAATCTGGATAATCAATTTATAGTCTTTTGCATATACATCTTTTATAGAAAAACTGGCAGGGTACATTCGTAAAGTGGAGTTTGTCCATCGTGGAAATCAGATTCTGATCTGTTTGATCATGAATCCCACGATTCCTAGGCTCACATATGAGTAGCCAAGAAATCTGCATAGTTCAAATTTGTACAAAAACAGATATATATCCCAAATGTCGCCAGAACCGAGGATTCATTCAGTAAATCCTGGTTCGCACCTGGCCGAAGCTTCTCTTTCCCACTAGATAGCAATCTAAGGGCCGCGAGGTTACTTTTATAACTGAAACTAGAAAAATTGCTAGATTTAAATAAATCTCAGCCATTCTAGCTTTCACGATTCCGTCTATACCGATTTTGAAACTGTTTGAAAGCTAGAGTGGGCGAGATTTAAATAAATCTAGTTCACTCGCAGATGTGTCAGTGCCGATTCATATAAAATGAATATTTAAAGCAATAGTTTAATGAAAAGCGAGTAAAGAAATATATACAATAATATATATACAAAAGCTGTAAAGGGCGGTGGGTTTTCACAATGGTGCCCGGACTAAAATGTAAAGATATAGAAATGTAGTCAACCAAGATTGGGAAGATAACCCAGTGTGGTGAAGGCTACTTATATATGCATAAATATATATAAAAGCAGTAAAAAGGCCATAGAATGATCCAAGTCGAACTGTAATGTAAATGTACAGAAATGTAGTCAACCAAGACTGGGAAAGTAACCAAGTGGTGGTGAAAGCTGCTTATATATGCATATTTAAATATAAAAGTAGTAAAAAAGCCACAGAATAATTTCGGCCGAACTGAAATATATAAATATATATATATATAAAGAGACAGAAAAGTAGTCAACCAAGATTGAGAAGATAACCCGGTGGTGGTGAAAGATGCTTATATATGCATATTTATATATAAAAGCAGTAAACTACCGCGGATTTGACATCCGGGCTTGACAGAATTGAAAAGTTAGTATATGAACAGATAAATATATACAAAAAAAGCCAAACCCAGACTAGGAAGAAAGCCTAGTCCGACGAAGTTGCTAAGTATGAAGATGCAAGTATGCTGAAGCTGCTAGAAGCGACGAATCGTCAATCCGAGTTGTAGAAATGCCAGAAAATGCGTTCATGTACAAAAATGTACCAAAACTTGATGAAAACGGACACAGAACTGAGTTCCGGGCATATTTAGAAAACAAAACTTAACGTGCAAGTGTATGAAAGTGCGAAGTAGTAGTATTGACTTGCTGATTGTAAAAATACTCACAATGGACTGCTACACGGGCTTTTTGTGGAATTATAAGCTTTAAACGTCAGAATCTACCAATGATTTTTTTGATATGTGGTAGTATGTGGGTATATCTACATGTTAGAGTGAAAACTTTGGGTTTGAAAGACAAGAAATTGTACAAAAAACCAAACAGGCAGAGGTTTGGAGCGTTTTTGAATTATAAAAATAAGAGGGGGGGGGGGGTTGCCCTCTTATTTATAGGCCAGGGAGCCTCCACTCTACCTGCTGCTACCGCAGGTAGAGGTACGGCTCCCCTGGTGGGGCCCATGTGTCTGGTTCTATCATCTCAAAGTACGTGCACTCCGAGCAATCACAAGGTCAAAGTCGAAACTTTCTAACATTCAGAGCGCCCGTTTAAAGCGTGTTGTACCTTTCCGAAAAGCCCTCGCCAAGAGTGTGACAATGATATGGTATAAAACATTTTTCTGGTCTAAGAAGACGGGTTAATAACCAGGTCTTCGATTCCCTACAGTTTGTCCGTTGAGCAGTCTTGCGTTATTTGCACTCGGGATCATCGTTATAGTTTATTTTGCGCTTCCCAGAGTTGCCCTTAGTGTCGACACGACCTTTGGTTGACTTTCTAGGGTTGTTTCCATGATTTAGATCCCATTCGAGCCTGTTTATCCTTAGTATTGTCTCTGAGGTTGACTTGGTCGCTCCAGGATTTCCTCTGGAGATATTGTGGAGCTTCAAGTTTGTTCCTGATGTTGACCTGACTTCCCTGGTTGAGACCGAGGATGACCTGTACCTCCTGAGTTAAGACCGGAGCTGATCTGTACTTTCTGGATTTAGATCGGGGCAGACCTGATGGCCCGATATTGAGATCGGGGTTGATCTGAAGGCCCGATTTGAGATCAGGGTTGAACTGACGGCCTAATATTGAGATCGGGGTTGATCTGATGGCCCAAGTTGAGATCGGGGTTGATCTGACGGCCCGATATTGAGATCGGAATTGAACTGACGGCCCGATATTGAGATCGGGATTGAACTGACGACCCGATATTGAGGCCCGATTTGAGATCGGGGTTAAACTGACGGCCTGATTTGAGATCGGGGTTGAACTTACAAGCCCGATATTAAGATCAGGGTTGATCTGACGGCCCGATATTGAGATTGGGGTTGATTTGCTGACCCTGTATTGAGACTTGAGTTGATTTGATGACACGGTATTGAGACCGGGGTTGATCTGACGGCCCAATATTGGGATCGGGGTTGATCTGACTACCCGGTATTGAGACCGGGGTTAATTTGATGACCCGGTATTGATACTGGGGTTGATTTGATGACCCGATATTGAGACCGAGGTTGATTTGATTGACAGTCTTGCCCTCCTACAGTGTTAGTAACAAGAAAAGAAAATTTTGAGTGTCTACAGATGCCCCTCTTTATCATGTTCATGCAATGCAGTGAAATGGACAAGATAAAGATTAGTAGACACTGGAAATGCAAAGGCAAAGGGGATGCAATGCATGATATGGTATGCTAGGAAGGTCAGATACCTTCGAGGAGGTGGGGTCATCATTGACTGATTATGTAAGTTTTTGATGGGGATGATGTTAATAGGCTATCACAAACGATTTTTCGTCATTTTCTGCTGGGGATGACGTCATTCATGATAGCCTAGGAATAACATTGTTGCCGCCGAGACGGCGAATGCACTCGCATCTTAGGGAGCCTGCAGGTGGAGGTGCGGCTGCCGCAGGTGGGCCTTCTTCCACCCATCATATTTTACTCTTTTTGATCAGTTTACTCGTCTTTTTTGAGGCCTAGTAAGCCTATATTTTCAACTAAAAATGTCTATGGTAATTTGGCTAATATGTGAAGTTTACTTATGATTTTATTTCACAAATATGAACTGCTTTTTGTTTTTGGGAAGGTGTGCTACTAAATGGCCACCTAGACATGCCGATGTGCATGCGGACAGTCCATTTTACAGTGGAGACTCTGGCGAAATTTTTTCTAACTCGAGTATTTAATAAACATGCAATTTTGACTCTACTAGGGATTTTTTACTGACCCGTGCATGTTTTTAGGACTTAGAGATGTATAGAGTACTGATTTAAAATAACAAGCCATAGGTTTTAGGCTTACCATACACTTTCTGAGGAGATTTGGATACTTTGTCCAGGTGATGGTGTTGGGTTTGTATGAAATCGTGACGCAATCAAATGGCAAAAATTAGCGGAAGCATGATATATCAGAGTTTAAAAATTTCTACAAAACTATCACCCGGATCATCCTTTATGCAAATTATTAATTTAAAACGATAAGTAAGAAGTTATGGAATCATACCCTTGTAGAATGAAGCTTCCACAGGTACGAGTTCAACTCCTTGTTCTTCGTGATCTCCTTGAATTTTCGGGTTAGATTCCTTCCTTTGATCAATGTTAGCCACCCAAGTGTTTGGCCTCTAGAGGTGATCCACCAAGGAAGATGAATTATCAAGAAGGAGGGTGGTTGGCTTAGTTTTCTATCCTCTATAGAAAAGGAGTACTATCCAACAATTGGAATTGCATCAACTGATATCTATTATAAGACTCCTCTTATATAGATATTGGTCTACCCTTCTAATCCTATTAGACATGGGATTTCATTTAATTAATTAAACTCCTTTAATTAATTTAGGCTTCCCACCATATTGGGAATAATTAATTAAATACATTTAATTAATTTGTCTCCTAATCTTATTTGGAATAAATAAGAGTACTAATATTAAATTAATTACTAAACTCCTTTAGAAATTAAAATAATAATAATTGTAATAATATTAATAAGACATCTCTTATTAATTTATATTTAATATTTTCAAAATATTAAATAATAAACATTAAGCTATTTAATTTATTCTATCACTATAGATTAAATTAATTACACTTAATGCATTTTTATGATTATGCCATTACCTTCTTAAATAATTACTCTTCCTTTTATGGTGTTACCCTTTAGGTTCTTCATATTAAACTAGTTGTGAATAAATCAATTAGAACAATTCTAATCTTATTTAAATAATTAAATTAAACTAATAATATTTATTCTACAATAGGGATAAGCCTCCCTAGCGATCAACGATTTTCCATATAATATAGATTTCAATATTAATCATAAAAAAACCTGTGAGTAAATAGTTACCGTACAATTCAATCCTTCCACCATACAATGTCCCAATTAAATATAAGACATGGAATTACTGTCAAGTCTTATTTTATTTAATTATATGTATTTCGATTAGAAAATGCACAACTCCATTTAATGCAAATTAGAAACTGGGTTTCTAATTTACAACTTGGCCAAGGATTCCTGGGTTGTCATTTATCGAATCACATAGGACATATCTCCTCTTTTACTAGAGGTGGTAGATTCTTTATTGATCATTCATTATCTCCATATGTAACTCATTATACCCAAGCAAACCCTTTTATATTCCCTAAACGGCTTTAAGGAATAATTCAAAGTATAATTCATTACATACAAGATACTATGATGATCTCAAGTCCAAGGATCACTTGTACTACTATCACATTAGGAATTCCTATTGACAGGCGAGTAAAACTCCATTAGGTATTCCATAGCTAGTCACATTCAGTGAATTTATTCTCCAATAAGCACCTACATACTTGCTTTAGTGTCTCCACACAAATGATCATGAGATCAATCATCCTCATCCAATGAGCAAGTAACATACGTACCAATCTATCCGGATATACTAATTCCCTTTTTAGTAATCCCACGATTGAGAACTATTTTAGTTTTAAGGCTTTCTAAGAATTTAGATTTCATTAGCATGATCATCATCATGATTCTAAAAGCATTGCTTAAAACTATGGGTTATTTACATATTATAAAAATAGCACCATGTAGATAATTAAATGCGTTTATTAAATGAATATTTTTATTAATAAATAAATAAGATTGTCTCCAAAGTATATGCTTTATCAACATACATGATAGGCTTGTATGCATACTACTTTCAGATGGATAGAGATAGACCCGGCAGTGCCAGCAGAGTCGTTTCAGGCATTAGACGTAGGAGGGCTTCTGATGTTCCTCAACCACGTCCAGCTTAACAGCCTCGTAGATTGGCGGAGTCGGTGATCCGTCCAGCACCGGACGAGCAGCCGATCGTTATTGATGACAAGCAGGCTAATTTTTATACTCCTTCCCCTGATCAGGCTCCATGTGTGGAGGTTTCGGGTATTGTTGTTTCGACCCAAAAGCTGTTGGGCGACTTGAGTCACCATCCATCGAGATTTCTTCACGCCAATGAGGTGACTTGAAGTTTTCTTCTTTTTGGATTCTCTTTCTTTCTTTTTGCTATTCTCGGGTCACAGATTTTTGACATAGGTTGATTTTTGATGCAGGTTCTCGATTTTACGCAACCTCAAGAGAACTGGTTCAACGTGCATTACCTGTACCATACTTTGCACTAGGACTACAGGGATATCATTGATGGCTAGGGGTTTAAGGCATTCTTTTCTATCCTTCCCCGCCGTTGCCCCTGGGGGTATATGAGGGCTTTGTCTGAGCGATGGTTCCACCGGACTCAGTCCCTTCATCTGCTTGACTGTGAGGTGATGATGACCCCTCTGTACTAGAGGTTCATCACCGACATTGAGTTTAAGGGTGAGTCAGTGCCTGTCATGGCTGACATCACACCCACTATCGTTTGGTCCCTGCTGGGAGTTCCTGCTACAGCGATCAAGGGTTGGACACTCTGATCAGGTCCCTTGAGTATAGATGCCCAAGTGGGGCTTTACTTGAGCCTCTACCTGATGATCAGAGGGTTAGGAATTGCATCTTGAGGCGATTGTTCCTGGTGATCATCATGGGTTATTTTGTGGCGGACAACTCATCGGCTGTGTCCTTCACCCTGGTTAGTGCTACCCGATATGTAGAGCGCCTCAGTGATTTTGATTGGGGTTCAAACACTTTTGCCTATTTTCTCCGGGGCATACGCATGCTTTTAGAGGGTTTGACGGAGGCTTGGTTAGGGTTTTACCCAATTTTGTTGGTGAGTACATCTTTCATGTACCTTTTTGATTTCAGCATTTATATTTATCAATCTTAGTCATTGAGGACTTTTGATATCTATATGGACAGTTCTGGGCATTTGAGTGGCTTCCTTGCCTACGACCCGCCACTGCTTTAGGTCTGGAGACCTATCCTCGAGGACGGCGTTGGCATCACTCCACTCTGACAGAGGTCCCTGTTGCTGAGGGATTTACCCATTCTAGCCTGCAGTTGGAGCTTTTGACGGCTGGATCGATCTCCTGGATGCCGTATACCTCTGAGTTTTTTACATTTGGATTTGAGGGAGGCTTCCCTACTGGTCGAGAGTTTGCATTATCGACCCGTAGAGTTCCATTTTTGACAGAGGGAGGCTGGGAGCTCTATTTAGGAGAGCGTGCTATCAGGAGCATCACGGGGATGATCTGCATTCCCATTGTTCTTCATGCGTGGCATCATTGGCCATTGATCTTGCCATTGACAGATATCCCTATGGAGGGAATAGATGGCTTCACCTTATCAAAGGGCCCGTTCAGCTAGCTGGCATTCAATATATGATGGAGTCCTCGCACTATTGGAGCTCAGACTCGGGCTACCCACTTCATGGTAGACATAGTGCCAGGGTCTGTGATGTTGAACTGACTAGATAGCTTGCCTTAGGGAGCCCACTCATTCAGACTAGATAGTAGAGCTGACCTGGGAGTTGGAGAGAGCTTGCTTTTTTATCAGGCATCTTGGCCGAGATCCGTCAGAGGCATCTTCTTTTGACCCGTCCAGCTTAGGACCAAGCCCCTCTTCAGATCCATTTTCTATCAGTTTTGCAGGGGCAGATCCTCCCTTGTACCGCCCAGACATGCCTGATGACAGCGGTTTTGTGTCCATGGAGGATATGGAGCAGGTTAACCACCTGAGCGTAGATGTGCTGGATCTTTTTGTATAGCTATGGCAGCTATATCTTTTGGTCAGTCACTGTTTTGGCTATTGGGCGGCTGTGCCCCATTTTGATAGACTACTGTTAGTAGTTCGGTGGTGGTGCCACATTCTCCTGTACTTTTTATTTTGCTTTGTATTTATCAAACAGGGATGATGCTTGTAGTAGATAGTTTATTGTAGATATGCATTATATTTCCTATTTATCGCATCATGTTTATCATTGTCATTATGTATGTATTATGTCATATGTATGCATTTAGACAGATGAGATTAGATTTGACCCCTGGATGGTCTTGTGATACAGTGATATAGATGACATCCTATGTCGTTAGTCGAATTGAGCATTTGAAAACGTCTGAGGTGGCCACGTCATTGAGATCATGGTGTAGCAATCTGTCCTTCTCAGCTAGAGGGACAGTTGATCAGATGTTTGGATATTCATTGACCCTTATAGATTTTTGGGTTCCGTACGGGTTTGGGGATGGTCTTTTACCCTTCTGGATACCCGAGAGACAGGTCTTCCATTTTAGACAGCATGAGCTGACGTCGAATCTTGAGGAGTATCAGCGATTTACAGTTTTATCATTAGAGTTGCCCTGCGCTCGGACAGCTATCAGCGATATGAGGAGACCGTTCACACGGATATCGGGTCTTCGCCAGAGCGTGGTGAGAGATGAGATCATATCTGGACGGGTGATCTCTATTGACTTCTTGATTGACCGCTTTGGTGAGCTCGACAGTTATGATCAATATGTCAGGGATTTTATTGTCTTGGCAAAGGCTTGGCATTTGGCCAGGGTAGACATGTTGCTATTGTGCATCGTGTCCTATGTCTATATGCCACTATGCTTGGACCATTTGTATGTGGGGTTGATAGTTGTAGTTAGGGCCCTTAGACAAGGTAGCACCATTATTCTGATGATATTGGCTAAGACGCTGCGATCAACCACTCACTGTATTACCTACCTGGAGGGGTTCTTCAGAGGAAATTTGGTCTTGCTGTATGTATGGCTTATGTCCCATATCCAATCGATTGGATTTTTCAGACCTCATGGGTATTGCTTCACCCGTGAGGTAGGCACATCTTACTCCTTTTAGCCTTCGGAGTGTACTGATGCAGAGATATGGTCGGCATTTTTGTCAGATATTGAGCATTCGTTCTTGATTTTGCCATGCTCAAGGCTAGCCTCCCCATATAGCTTTATTACCCATGCATTTGGCATGGATTATTTGCCATTAGCGGGATTGAGGGGAGTGACCACTTACCATCCTCTGGCTGTTATGGGCCTGTTTGATCAGTATCAGAGCCTGCACCAGTTTGAGAGGGCTGCTAATCAGAGGATGTCGGCTTCATCTATGTCATCTGCCGACTTGATTCGAGTGTATGAGTGTTGGACTCACAGGGAGAGGGATGTTTTCTTCAGTAGCCACCCGTACCGTTCTCCAGAGTACTCGACGTTGTTGGAGGCAGATATAGCGTCAGCTGCGTTTATCCAGTCAGCTCTTATTGCAGATTCAGACGAGGAGGAGCCTATGGAGGATCCTGAGTCTCCAACTGAGGATGAGTTGTTCACGGGTTTGACAGCAGCACTAGTTAGTGATCCGCCGATCATTCCTGTAGGGACAGATCCTACTTTGGCGGACACACTGGCTAGGATGACATTTGAGAGGGATCAGGATAGAGCGCTGATGTTGACCGCCTTGTCTGGCAGAGATATAGCTTTGGCTGAGAGAGATAAAGCTCGAGTTGCTCATGATGCGAGATTAATTAAGCGAGAGGAGATCCAATCTGCCAGAGACATAGCTTTTGTGGAGATCGAGGAGACTTTGATTGCTAGAGATGCAGCTCTTGTTTTTGAGGCTATGGCTTCCCAAGATTTCCAAATTACCTACAGTACCGCTCTTCGGTCTTATACTCATGGTCTGGTTATCGAGATGAGTGCATATATTGATGACCACAGTGCCACCTTGCAGATGACTGTGGAGGTTTTGTGCCGTATAGAGGTTGAGGGTATTGCACTTGCAGCTGCTCCTCCATCTTCAGAGAGAGATGTCATGGTGGCATTGCTGGCCCGCTTATCCCTGGGTCCATAGGCTAGCTTTATTTTTCCTACACATACTAGATCAGCCGTATTTGTTATGTACATAACATTATATATATATATCAAATAGTTTTATATATCAGAGAAATATATTTTTGATTCACTTCCCTATTTGGATATGTATTGTCATTGCTGAGTGATTACCACTTCTTTAATGACTCGCTGTTGTTGATGTATCTTGAGTTTCTCCTTGATGGACTGACAGTTAAGATGTCAGAGAGTATCTTAGATGGGCCTGTTGATCAGGGTAGCTTGATTGGAATTAGCTTTTATATGGTTTTGGTGTCTTGGCACTGGTTTATTTGGTTTTTGTTTTTTCTTGAAGGTCAAACCGCACCGTAAATGGATGTCTACGTACTCCCGGGATGAGGGAGATCAGGTCTTTCGTACTTCAATCATTTTTGTGTGAGAGAGGTTTGAAAAGTATTTTTCTTGGGTTTTAAGTTTGGTTTGATGAGTTTTTAAATTTTTTGTTTGGTTTGACCACACCAGAAATGGCTGCCTACGTACTCCCGGGTGGAGGGAGATCAGCTCATTCGTAGTTCTGGCTTTCTAGTGAAAAACTGAACCTAATTTGATTTATAGGACCCGGATGCGAGTATGCATGCGTTTCAGACATAGTACCTTTTCACGGTGTCTGAATTGATGAGTTGGAGAAATTCGTTCCCGTCCATCTCTTGTAGTCTGATAGCTCCTCTTGTCAACACTTCCTTGACAATGAAAGGGCCTTCACAATTAGGGGCGACTTTACTTTAGCTTCATCTTGATTGGCCAAAACGTTTTTCAGCACCAAGTCATTTTCTTTGAATTGGCGTATTCGGACTTTCTTGTTGTAGGATCGTGCAATCCTTTGCTGATATAACTGCCCGTGGAAAAATGCTGTAGCCCTCTTTTCATCAATCAGGGATAGTTGGTGACACCGGTCTTGCAACCACTGATCTTCGTCCATCTGAGCGTCGATTAACACTCGCAAGGACTCTATCTCTACTTCTATGAGGAGGACTGCTTCCATGCCATAGACTAATATATAGGGGGTAGCCTCAGTAGAGGTGCGCATTGACGTCTTGTATGCTAATAGGGTTAGAGGCAGCAGGTCAGTCCATTCTTTGTGATTGGCGGACATTTTCTGCATGATCTTTTTGATGTGCTTGTTGGCTGCTTTGACAGCACCATTCATCTTGGGTCGATAGATAACAGAGTTTAGATGCTTGATGTGGAACTTACTGCACAGTTCTCTCATCATTTGATTGTTCAGGTTCTTGGCATTGTCTGATATGATCACCTCCGGTTGTCCATATCGATAGACGACATTATTTCTGATGAACCCAGTGATTACCTCTTTGGTGACTTTGGGACAAGAGGTTGCTTCAACCCATTTGGTGAAATAATCTATCATGGTGAAGATGAATCGATGACCATTGCTGGCTTTTGGTTCTACTGGACCAATCACATCCATTCCCCATATGGAGAAAAGCCATGGTGAACTCATGTTGTGTAGATCATTTGGAGGAGCATGTATTGAATTTCTATGTACTTAACATTTAAAGCATCTCTTGACGTGATCATTACAGTCAGCTTTGAGCGAGATCCAATAATGTCCTGTTCTTAATATTTTCTTGGCCAGCAGGTGACCGCTCATGTGTCGACCACAGACTCCACCATGGATTTCATCCATAAGTCTCCTGGCTTGCTCTTTATCAAGGCATCCTAATAAACCTATTCCAACATCTCTTTTGTAGAGTGCATCTCCGCTCAAATAGAACTTCGTGGCCATCTTGTGAATCCGCTTTCGCTCGGATTGGCTTGTGCCAGCGTGTGTAGATCCAACTCAGAGATATTCATTGATGTTTTGATACAAAGGCTGATTGACAGAAGGTATTTCATCTGATACTTCTCCAATGTAATTCCCGTATGTCGGGGCTTTCTGAATTGTGACTTTGATGCAGGGAATCCCACTCCTATCGAATATGTGGATCAATAAAGCTAACGTCACCAATACATCAGCGAAGTCATTCCTACCCCGAGGAATATGGATGAAGGTTATGTTTTCAAACTCCATAGATATTTTGACGACCTGCCGATGATAGGGCAGCAAATACAGTTCTTTAGTGTGATATGCCCCGGTGGTTTGCCTGATGACCAACTCAGAGTCTCCAAAGACCAGTAGGTGTTTGATACCCATGGATTGGGCTAGTTTCAACCCCATGATACAGCCTTCATACTCGGTGGTGTTGTTGGTGTTGCCAAATTAAAGTTTGGTAGCCATAGGATATTATTCTCCTGTACCAGAGATAAGGACTGCCCCAGCTCCGACACCTTTCATGTTTGTTGCTCTGTCGAAATACATTTTGCATTGCTGGACTGTATTATCTTGCTGGAGTTGTTAAATCATCATGATCCCATCATCCAAGAAATAAGTCTCCAGGGGCTCGAACCCTTTTGAAGGTGCTTCAGCTAATTGATCTGCATTGCCTTGACCCTTGATTGACTTTTGAGTTACGTAGACAATGTCAAACTGTTGTAGGATCAACTGCCATTTGGACAGTCGACAATTCAATATTGGCTTGTTAAATACATACTTGAGTTGATCTATGTGGGATATGTGGTAGGTCGTGTGCCCATGCAAATAGTGTTGAAACCTCATGGCGGCCCATGCTAACGCACAACATGTCAAACTGTTGTAGGATCAACTGCCATTTGGACAGTCGACAATTCAACATTGGCTTATTGAATACATACTTGAGTTGATCCATGCGGGATATGAGGTAGGTCGTGTGCCCATGCAAATAATGTTGAAACCTCATGGCGGCCCATGCAACTAAACGTGACTCGCTATGGAATACCTAATGGAGTTTTACTTACCTGTCAATAGAAATTTCTAATGTGATAGTAGTACAAGTGATACTTGGACTTGAGATCATCATAGTATCTTGTGTGTAATGAATTATACTTTGACTTATTGCTTTAGACCCTTAAGGTATATCAAAGGGTATGCTTGGGAATAATAAGTTACATATAGAGATAATGACTGGTCAATAAAGAATCTACCACTTCTAGCAAAAAAAGAAATATGTCCTATATGATTCGTTAAATGACAACCTAGTAGTCCTTGGCCACGACAGAATGAAATTAGAAAGGAATTCATAATTTGCATTATTTGAAGTTGTGCATTTTCTAATCGAAATACATATAATTAAATAAAATAAGACGTGACAGTAATTTCATGTCTTATATTTAATTGGGATATTGTATGGTGGAAGGATTGAATTGTACGGTAACTATTTACTCACAGGTTCTTTTATGATTAATGTTGAAATCTATATTATCTGGAAAGTCGTTGATCGCTAGGGAGGCTTATCCTTATTGTAGAATAAATATTATTTATTTAAATAGATTATTAGTTTAATTTATTTATTTAAATAAAATTAGAATTGTTCTAATTGATTTATTCATAACCGATTTAATATGGAGAACCTAAAGGGTCACACCATAAAAGTAAGAATAATTATTTAAGAAGGTAATGACATAATCGTAAAAATGCATTAAGTGTAATTAATTTAATGTATGGTGATAAAATAATTTAAATAGCTTAATGTTTATTATTTAATATTTTGAAAATATTAAATATAAATTAATAAGAGGAGTCTTATTAATATTATTATAATTATTATTATTTTAATTTCTAAAGGAGTTTAGGAATTAATTTAATATTAGTACTCTCATTTATTTCTAATAAGATTATGAGACAAATTAATTAAAGAAGTTTAATTAATTAATCCCAATATGTTGGGAAGCCTAATTAATTAAATAAGTTTAATTAAATTAAAAGAGACCATATTTCTAATAGGATTAGAAGAGTTGACCAATATCTATATAAGAGGAGTCTTATGTTAGATATTAGTTGATGCAATTTCAGTTGTTGGAGAGTACTCCTTTTCTATAGAGGACAGAAAACTAGGGTTTAGCCAACCACCCTCATTCTTGAATAATTCATATTCCTTGGTGGATCACCTCTAGAGGCCAAACACTTGGGTGGCTAACGTTGATAAAAGGAATGAATCAATCCCGGATATTCAAGGAGATCGCGAAGAATAAGGAGTTGAACTTGTATCTGTGGAAGCTTCGATCTACAAGGGTATGAATTCCATAACTTCTTATTTATCGTTTTAAATTAATAATATGCATAAAGGATGATCCGGGTAATGGTTTTGTAGAAATTTTTAAACTCTGATATACCATGCTTTCGCTAATTTTTGCAATTTGATTGCGTCGTGATTTCTTGTAAACCCAACAGTGGTATCAGAGCCAAACCTTTATGCAATTATTAATTATTTTTATTCCATATATGTATGGGTATGTATTTAGAATAATTTATTGGACATAATTTTATTGTATAAAATTATTTTTTTAAAAAGGGGCAAATTCGCGAATTTGCATATGAATCACGGAAAGCTTTTTCTTTGGGCAAATCACTCACTTTAGCCGAGATTCAAAAGGTGATTCAATTCTAAAAGGTAACTCAAAAGGTAACGTAATAGGATGCTGCAGGATTGGAAAAAAATGGATATATATATATGATATATATATATATATATATATATATATATATATATATATACGTTACTATATATATATATTTAATAAATATAAACGGTTATAACATATATATATATATATATATATATATACATGATTACTATATATATATATAATAATTTTATAATTAAAATAAAGAGTTTATTTTAATCTTGAATTTGGATTTCATGCAATATAAAATTGCCCATTAAATGATACTCATATATATGGAATGTTTTAATTCACGAGATGAATATTTATTTATGGATGCATATGGTGATATGTATGATAATAAATGGGGTTGATTATGAACTATTTACCAATATGATTGGATTTTATTTTAGTTGAATGCTTGAATGAATGAGTTTTATTAAATGGGGTCTGCGTACCTCGTCTTCTCTAATTTTTCTTGTTGTAAAATTCTATTTCCCTCTTATGTACTTCCCCTTGACTGCTGATCAAGATTTCTATTTAAATTAAATAGTTTATGTAATAGAAATAGTTAGAATTATCTTAAAAAATTGGAGACCAAGGAGCAAAAAGCACGTGAAGACCCGTATGTATGGAGCCCGAGTTTAAATGTAATAGTCACGTTTAAATTTAAATTCTTGCACCCCTAGGTTTTACCTTTTGGTTCACTTCGTGGCTCTAGTGAACCAAACTAGAATAACAGTTCATAATCAATCCGGGAAGAATATAGTATTCTATATGTGCATTCTAAGTATTTTATATATTATATTTTATGCAAACATGTTTCACATGTTTTAAAAAAATGACGCGTATTTTATATATATATATATATATATATATATATATATATATATATATATATATATATATCTGTGTGTGTGTGCATGCGCGCTAAACAAGATGAGACAAATAATAACAAACCCCTCAAAGAAATTATATTAAGTTTAAAGCGTTTAGAGATATTTAGAATATCGAACGTCACCTTCTAGCATGATAAATTAATAAAGTATTAAAAATTTAATACGAGTTTGTTGTGCTATCCACAAGGCAAGTACTGAGTATTTAAGATATTAATTTAATCACATTTGATGCTTATCAAGAAAATTGAACAATATTATTTTGTTATGCTATCCACAAGGACAATATAATTTTCTTTTTTGAATTTATGGAAGTGCTAGGTTGGACTTAACTTAAATTATTTTAGTTCAGATGTGCACACACTTGACCATTATGATTTAAGAGGCAAAATAAAAAGGAGTTATATGTTGATGTAATTGACAATAAGTTGTCTACTTATTTATTTATATATCGTTTGTTGTGTTATCCACAAGGCTATATACATTTAAAATGGAATCCTTATTCTCACTAGCGAATCTTTAATTAGATGTTGCCGAACTATATCAATGAGTGTAATATAGTTTGAAGAAAATAGTGAGAGATACCAATTTAAAATAAGACCTAATTTATTTTGATATATAAAATTAATTAAATGAATGTTTGCTAAAATATTGTCTTTTCACATACAGAAATTTAAAAATATCAAAATCATTAATTTCACTGCGTAGCATACTTGATGCTAACAAACTGACCGGACCGAATTACAAGGACTGGTTAAGGAATCTGAGAAAAATTCTCACTGCTGAAAAGATTTCTTATGTCCTAAATTCACATGTCCCTGGAGCTGTTCCAGAATCAGCCTCTGAGGAAGAGATTGCCACCATAACAAAGTGGCAAGATGATGCATCTGTGGCTCAATGCATCATTCTCGCATCCATGAATAACGAGCTTCAGGGTCAGCATGAAAACATGGATGCTCCTACTATCTTGCTTCACCTTAAAGAGTTGTATGGTGAACAAAGTAGGACTGCTAGATATGAGATATCTAAAAAGCTCTTTCGATCTCGGATGACCGAGGGCACTGCCGTTGAGACTCATGTCCTAAGGGTGATCAATTTGATTGAACGCCTTGGACAGCTTGGGTTTATCATGGATGGGGAGTTGAGTCAAGACTTGGTCTTGCAGTCACTCCTTGAGACCGTCTCGTAGTTCGTTATTAATTTCCATATGAATAAGTTAGATGTCAGCTTGCCTGAATTACTTAACATGTTAAAAACTGCAGAAGGTCACTTCCTATCCAAGAAGAACCATGTCTTAATGGTGGATTCTTCCAAGAAAAAGAAGAGGCCCAAGGTAACTTCTGAAAAGAAGAAATCTAAGAAGGCTAAGGGCAAGATGAACAGAAAGGATAAAAAGAAACCTGATCTAGCTAGCAAAGGAATGTGCTTCCATTGCAACGAGCCGGGTCATTAGAAGAGGAACTGCAAGAAGTTTCTGGCAGAGAAGAAGCTTGGAGAAGTTTTAACTTCCAATCAAGGTTTGTTTATGATTGAAATTAATTTTTCAGAAAGTCAAAATTCTACTTGGGTATTGGATACCGGCTGTGGTTGTCACATATTTAACACTGTGAAGGGACTGGTCAGAAGTAGAAAGCTGAACAAGGATGAGGTTGTCCTACTAGTGAAAAATAGAGCAAAGGTTGCTACATTAGCTGTAGGCACTTATTGTTTAGCACTGCCTACGGGCAAGTCCATTTATTTAAATAATTATTATTTTGTTCCGAATATCATTATAAATAATATTTTAAATTTTGTATTAGATATGGATGGATTTAAAATTATAACAAAGAACAACAGTTGTTCTATTTATAAAAATAATGTTTTATATGGTGTTGGTAATTTGCGAAATGGACTTTACATACTTGACTTGTATGAAATAATATTTCAAATAGAACAAACTAAGAAAAAGAAAAGAGATAATGTTAATTATACCTATATGTGGCATTGTAGACTCGATCATATCAATGAAACAAGATTATCTAAGATGCATAAGGATGGGCTCTTGGAGCTATCCGATTATGAATCATATCCAACTTGTGAATCTTGTCTCATGGGTAAAATGACTAAATCTCCTTTTAGTGGAAAAGGAGAAAAAGTTACAGAGTTGTTAGCGTTGGTTCACACAGACGTTTGTGGACTTATGACAACGAATGCACGGGGATAGTATTCTTATTTTATTACTTTCACTGATGATCACAAAAAGATTTGGATGTGTATTTAATGAAATAAAAATATGAATTATTTAAAAAGTTCAAAGAGTTAAGAAGTGAAGTATGTCGACGACAGGAAAAAATCCGCGGCTCGGGTCTTAACCCGGATCTTTCTCTCTTCCTAAGTTATCTATACCCTTACTCTTTTTATTGCGAAAAAGGTTTTAAAGGATTTTTTAGGAAAAGGCCAACATGTATCATGTCAACGATTTGAATGCTTTACAGAGTCGCTAGTTGGTAGATTTGAAATGGTTGTACCAACTCAATCGAGTTTTATTTGAAAGAGGATCAATTGCTGGACACTGTCGAAACTTGATCTTTGAAAATAAAATTTTGAGCTCGGGGGCTTGGTTAAGTATGGGGAAGGTGTTAGGCACCCCACAACTCCCGTGTAAATGCGGCACCGCATTTTTACAATATTTCCTTTTAAAATTGAAATGTGTGTGTGACTACTGTTTGAAAATTGGGTCTATGTTTGATTGGAAAGCATGTCTATGCATCCTTGAGCATATATACGAAGGGTTTGATTTGATTTGTAAAAGCATTTGTTTTGATTTGCAAAAGCTAATCTTTTCGATAAGATTATTTCAAATGATATTTTGAAAGCTGATTTTCAAAACCTTACGCCAACATAGGAATTGAAGCATATTGATACTTTGATTTTTATCATTTCAGCCCTAAGGCTCAATTTAAATGGTGATTGTCGAGCTGCGAAGCGAGTCCTCGACCACAATATATATACAAGTGTCTGTCTCCTCATGGGCATGATAGCCACTGGAGGGACTCTAACACGACAAACTATATTTTTTCACTATGTTTAGACCTTAAATCCGGGTAACAGTTTTAAGGTCTTTTGCATGTATATTTTTTACAGAAAAACTGGCAGGGTACATTCGTAAAGTGGAGTTTGTCCATCGTGAAAATCAGATTCTGATCTATTTGATTATGAATCCCACAATTCCTAGACTCACATATAAGTAGCCAATAAACCTGCACAGTTTAAATTTGTACAGAAACAGATATGTATCCCAAATGTCGCCAGACCCGAGGATTCATTCAGTAAATCCTGGTTCGCACCTGGCCGAAGCGTCTCGTTCTCACTAGATAGCGATCTAAGGTCTGCGATGTTACTTTTATAACTGAAACTAGAAAAATTGCTAGACTTAAATAAGTCTCAGCCATTCTAGCTTCCCAGTTCCGTTTGTACCGATTTTGAACTGTTTGAAAGCTAGAGTTGGCGAGATTTAAATAAATCTAGTTCGTCCGCAGATATGTCAGTGCCGATTCATACAAAATGAATATTTAAAGCAATAATTTAATGAAAAGTGAGTAAAGAAATATATACTGTCGACGTCGGGAAAACATTTGAGGGTCGATTCACAACCCGGATCTTTCTCTCTTCCTAAATTATCTCTACCCTTATTCTTTTTATTGCACAAAGGGTTTTGAAGGATTTTTTTAGGAAAAGGCCAACATGTATCTTGTCGACGATTTGAACGTTTATAGAGTCGCTAGTTGGTAGATTTGAAATGGATGTACCAACTAAACCGAGTTTTATTTGAAAGAGGCCCAAATGCTGGACACTGTCGAAACTTGATCTTTGAAAACAAAGTTTTGAGCTTGGGGGCTTGGTTAAGTGTGGGAAAGGTGTTAGGCACCCCACAACTCCAGTGTAAACACGGCACCACATGTTTTCAATATTTCCCTTTAAAATTGAAATGTGTGTGTGAATGCTATTTGAAAATTTGGACTATGTTTGATTGGAAAACATGTCTATGCATCCTTGAGCCTATATATGAAGGGTTTGATATGATTTGCAAAAGTCTTTGATTTGATTTGTAAAAGCTTTTGTTTTGATTTACAAAAGCTTATCTTTTCAAAAAGATTATTTCAAATGATGTTTTGAAAGCTGGTTTTCAAGCCCTTACGCTAACATATAAATTGAAGTATATTGATACTTTGATTTTTATCTTTTCAGCCTTAAGGCTCAATTTGAATGGTGATTGTAGGGCTGCGAAGCATCCTCGACCACAATTTATTTACAAGGGTCTGTCTCCTCATGGGCATGATAGCCATCAGAGGGACTCTAACACGACAAACCATATTTTTTCACTATATTGAGACTTTAAATCCAAATAACCGTTTTATAGTCTTTTGCATGTACATTTTTTTACAGAAAAACTGGCAGGGTACATTCGTAAAGTGGAGTTTGTCCATCGTGGAAATCAGATTTTGATCTATTTGATCATTAATCCCACGATTCCTAGGCTCACATATGAGTAGCCAAGAAACCTGTACAGTTCAAATTTGTACAAAAACAGATATATATCCCAAATGTCTCCAGAACCGAGGATTCATTCAGTAAATCCTGGTTCGCACCTGGCCGAAGCGTCTCTTTTCCACTAGATAGCGATCTAAGGGCCGCGAGGTTGCTTTTATAACTGAAACTAGAAAAATTGCTAGATTTAAATAAATCTCAGCCATTCTAGCTTCCCGATTTCGTCTGTACCAATTTTGAACCGTTTGAAAGCTAGAGTGGGCGAGATTTAAATAAATCTAGTTCACTAGCAGATATGGCAGTGCCGATTCATACAAAATGAATATTTAAAGCAATAGTTTAATAAAAAGCGAGTAAAGCAATATATACAATAATATATATTCAAAAGCTGTAAAGGGCGGTGGGTTTTCACAACGGTGCCCGGACTAAAATGTAAAGGTACAGAAATGTAGTCAAACAAGACTAGGAAGATAACCCAGTGTGGTGAAGGCTGCTTATATATGCATAAATATATATATAAGCAGTAAAAAGGCCACAGAATGATCCAAGCCGAACTGTAATTTAAATGTACAGAAATGTAGTCAACCAAGACTGGGAAGGTAACCAAGTGGTGGTGAAAGCTGCTTATATATGCATATTTAAATATAAAAATAGTAAAAAAGCCACAGAATAATTCAGGCTGAACTGAAATATATAAATATATATATATAGAGACAGAAAAGTAGTCAACCAAGATTGGGAAGATAACCCGGTGGTGGTGAAAGCTGCTTATATATGCATATTTATATATAAAGCAGTAAACTACCGCGGATTTGACATCTGGGCTTGGCAGAATTGAAAAGTTAGTATATAAACAGATAAATATATACAAAAAAAGCCAAACCCAGACTGGGAAAAAAACCTAGTCCGGCGAAGTTGCTAAGTATGAAGATGCAAGTATGCCAAAGCTGCTGGAAGCGACGGATCGTCAATCCGAGTTGTAGAAATGCCAGAAAATGCGTTTATGTACAAAAATGTACCAAAACTTGATGAAAACGGACACAGAACTGAGTTTTGGGCATATTTAGAAAACGAAACTTAATGTGAAAGTGTATAAAAGTGCAAAGTAGTAGTATTGACTTGCTGATTATAAAAATACTCACAATGGACTGCTACACGGGCTTTTTGCCGAATTGTAAGCTTTAAACGTCAGAATCTACCAATTATTTTTTTTGATATATGGTACTATGCGGGTATATCTACGTGTTAGAGTGAAAATTTTGGGTTTGAAAGATAAGAAATTGGAAAAAAAAATCAAATGGGTAAAGGTTCGGAGCATTTTTGAATTATAAAAATAAGAGGGGGTGCCCTCTTATTTATAGGCCAAGGAGCCTCCACTCAACCTGCTGCTGCTGCAGGTAGAGGTGCGGCTCCCCTGTTGGGGCCCATGTGTCTGGTTCCGTCATCTCAAAGTATGTGCAGTCCGAGCAACGCAAGGTCGAAGTTAAAACTTTCTAACTTTTGATCGAAGCACCCGTTTGAGGCGTGTTGTACCTTTTTGGAAAGCCCTCGCCAAGAGTGTCACAATGACATGGGATAAAATATTTTTTGGGTCTAAAAAGATGGGTTAATAACCAGGTTTTTGATTCCCCGCAGTTTTCCCGTTGAACCGGCTTGCGTTGTTTGCATTCGGGATCATCGTTATGGTTCGTTTTGCGCTTCCCGGAGTTGCCCTTAGTGTTGGCACGACCTTTAGTTGACTTCCTATGGTTGTTTCCAAAGATTTAGATCCCATTCGAGCCTGTTTATCCTTAGTATTGTCTCTAAGGTTGACTTGGTCGCTCCAAGATTTCCTCTAGAGATGTTGTGGAGCTTCAAGTTTGTTCCTGAGGTTGACCTGACTTCCCGGTTTGAGACTGGAAATGACCTGTACCTCCAGAGTTGAGACCGGGGCTGATCTGTACTTTCAGGGTTGAGATCGGGACTGACCTGATGGCCCGATATTGAGATCGGGTATGATCTAAAGGCCCGATTTGAGATCAGGGTTGAACTGACGGCCCGATATTGAGATCGGGGTTGATCTGATGGCCCGAGTTGAGATCGGGGTTGATCTGACGGCCCGATATTGAGATCGAGATTGAACTAACTGCCCGATATTGAGATCGGGGTTGATCTGATGGCCCGATTTGAGATCGAGGTTAAACTTACGGCCCGATTTGAGATCGAGGTTGAACTGACGACCAGATATTGAGATTAGGGTTGATCTGACGGCCCGATATTGAGACCTGGGTTGATTTGATGACCCGGTATTGAGACCAGGGTTGATTTGATGACCCGATATTGAGATCGGGGTTGATCTGACAACCTAATATTGAGATCGGGGTTGATCTGACGACCCTGTATTGAGACTGGGGTTAATTTAATGACCCAGTATTGAGACCGGGGTTGATTTGATGATCCGGTATTGAGACTGGGGTTGATTTGATTGACAGTCTTGCCCACCTACAGTGTTAGTAACAGGAAAAGAAAATTTTGAGTGTTTACAGATGCCCCTCTTTATCATGTTCATGCAATGTAGTGAAATGGACAAGATAAAGATTAGTAGACACTGGAAATGCAAAGGCAAAGGGGATGCAATGCATAATATGGTATGGTAGGAAGGTCAGATACCTTCAAGGAGGTGGGGTCATCATTGACTGATTATGTAAGTTTTTGTTGGGGATGATGTTAATAGGCTATCACGAACGATTTTTCGGCATTTTTTGCTGGGGATGACGTCATTCATGATAGCCTAGGAATAACATTGTTGTCGCCGAGACGGCGAATACACTCCCACCCTGGGGAGCCACAGGTGGAGGTGCGGCTGCCGCAGGTGGGCCCTTTTCCACCCGTCATATTTTACTCTTTTTGATCAGTTTACTCGTCTTTTTTAAGGCCTAGTGAGCCTATATTTTCAACTAAAAATGTCCATGGTAATTTGGCTAATATGTGAAGTTTACTTATGATTTTATTTCACAAATATGAACTATTTTTGGTTTTTGGGAAGGTGTGCCACTGAATGGCCACCTAGACATGCCTATGTGCATGCGGACAATCCATTTTATAATTGAGACTCAGGCAAAAAAATTTCAAAACTCTAGTATTTAATAAACATGCAATTTTGACTCTACTGGGAATTTTTTACTGACCCATGCATGTTTTTAGGACTTAGAGATGTATAGAGTACTGATTTAAAATAACAAGCCACATGTTTTAGGCTTATCACACCCTTTCTGAGGTGATTTGGAGACTTTATCCAGGTGATGGTGTTGGGTTTGTACGAAATCGTGACGCAATCAAATTGCAAAAATTAGCGGAAGCATGGTATATCAGAGTTTAAAAATTTCTACAAAACCATCACACGGATCATCCTTTATGCAAATTATTAATTTAAAATGATAAATAAGAAGTTATGGAATCATACCCTTGTAGAACGAAGCTTCCACAGGTACGAGTTCAACTCCTTGTTCTTCGTGATTTCCTTGAATTTTCGGGTTAGATTCCTTCCTTTGATCAACGTTAGCGACCTAAGTGTTTAGCCTCTAGAGGTGATCCACCAAGGAAGATGAATTATCAAGAAGGAGGGTGGTTGGCTTAGTTTTCTATCCTCTATAGAAAAGGAGTACTATCCAACAATTGAAATTGCATCAACTGATATCTATTATAAGACTCCTCTTATATAGATATTGGTCTACCTTTCTAATCCTATTAGACATGGGATTTCATTTAATTAATTAAACTCCTTTAATTAATTTAGGCTTCCCACCACATTGGGAATAATTAATTAAATACATTTAATTAATTTGTCTCCTAATCTTATTAGGAATAAATGAGAGTACTAATATTAAATTAATTACTAAACTCCTTTAGAAATTAAAATAATAATAATTGTAATAATATTAATAAGACATCTCTTATTAATTTATATTTAATATTTTCAAAATATTAAATAATAAACATTAAGCTATTTAATTTATTCTATCACCATAGATTAAATTAATTACACTTAATGCATTATTATGATTATGCCATTACCTTCTTAAATAATTATTCTTCCTTTTATGGTGTGACCCTTTAGGTTCTCCATATTAAACTGGTTGTGAATAAATCAATTAGAATAATTCTTATCTTATTTAAGTAAATAAATTAAACTAATAATCTATTTAAATAAATAATATTTATTCTACAATAGGGATAAGCCTCCCTAGCGATCAACGACTTTCCATATAATATAGATTTCAACATTAATCATAAAAACACCTGTGAGTAAATAGTTACCGTACAATTCAATCCTTCCACCATACTATATCCCAATTAAATATAAGACATGGAATTACTGTCAAGTCTTATTTTATTTAATTATATGTATTTCGATTAGAAAATGCACAATTTCATTTAATGCAAATTAGAAACTCCTTTCTAATTTCATTCCACCTTGGCCAAGGATTCTTGGGTTGCCATTTATCAAATCACATAGGACATATCTCCTCTTTTACTAGAGGTGGTAGATTCTTTATTGATCATTCATTATCTCCATATGTAACTCATTATACACAAGTATACCCTTTTATATATCCTAAAGGGCTTTAAGGAATAAGTCAAAGTATAATTCATTACAGACAAGATACTATGATGATCTCAAGTCCAAGGATCACGTGTACTACTATCACATTAGGAATTCCTATTGACAGGCGAGTAAAACTCCATTAGGTATTCCATAGCGCGTCACGTTCAGTGAATTTATTCTCCAATAAGCACCTATATACTTGCTTTAGTATCTACACACAAATGATCATAAGATCAATCATCCTCATCCAATGCGCAAGTAACATACGTACCAATCTATCCGGATATACTAATTCCCTTTTTAGTAATCCCACGATTGAGAACTATTTTAGTTTTAAAGCTTTCTAAGAATTTAGATCTCATTAGCATGATCATCATTATGATTCTAAAAGCATTGCTTAAAACTATGGGTTATTTACATATTATAAAAATAGCACCATGTACATAATTAAATGCCTTTAATAAATGAATATTTTTATTAATAAATAAATAAGATTGTCTCCAAAGTATATGCTTTATCATCATACATGATTGGATTGTATGCATACTACTTTCAAATGGATAGAGATAGACCTGGCAGTGCCAGCAGAGTCATTTCAGGCGTTAGACGTAGGAGGGCTTCTGATGTTCCTCAGCCACGTCCAGCTCGACCGCCTCACAGATTAGCGGAGTCGGTGATCCGTCCAGCACAAGACGAGCAGCCGATCGTTATTGATGACAAGCAGGCTAATTTTTCTACTCCTGCCCCTGCTCAGGCTCCACGTGTGGACGTTACGGGTATTGTTGTTCCGACCCAAAAGCTGTTGGGCGACTTGAGTCACCATCCATCGAGATTTCTTCACGCCAACGAGGTGACTTGAAGTTTTCTTCTTTTTGGATTCTCTTTCTTTCTTTTTGCTATTCTCGGGGCACAGATTTTTGACATGGGTTAATTTTTGATGCAGGTTCTCAGTTTTACGCAACCTCGAGAGAACTGGTTTAACGTGCATTCCCTGTACCATACTTTGCACCAGGACTACAGGGATATCATTGATGGCTGGGGGTTTTAGGCGTTCTTTTCTGTCCTTCCCCATCGTTGCCCTTGGGGTTATATGAGGGCTTTGTCTGAGCGCTGGTTCCACCAGACTCAGTCCCTTCATCTGCTGGACTTTGAGGTGATGATGACCCTTATGTACTGGAGGTTCATCACCAGCATTGAGTTTGAGGGTGAGTCAGTGCCTGTCATGGCTGACATCACACCCACTATCGTTTGGTCCCTGCTGGGAGTTTCTGCTACAGCGATCAAGGGTTGGACAGTCTGATCAGGTCCCTTGAGTATAAATGCCCAAAGTGGGGCTTTACTTGAGTCTCTACCTAATGATCAGAGGGTTAGGAATTGCATCTTGAGGCGATTGTTCCTGGTAATCATCATGGGTTATTTTGTGGCGGACAACTCATCGATTGTGTCCTTCACCCTGGTTAGTGCTACCCGATTTATAGAAAACCTCAGTGATTTTGATTGGGGTTCAAACACTTTTGCCTATTTTCTCCAGGGCATACGCATGCTTTCAGAGGGTTTGACAGAGGCTTGGTTAGGGTTTTACCCATTTTTGCTGGTGAGTACATCTTTCATGTACCTTTTTGATTTCAGCATTTATATTTATCAGTCTTAGTCACTGAGGACTTTTGATATCTATATGGCCAGTTCTGGGCATTTGAGAGGCTTCCTTGCCTACGACCCGCCACTGCTCAAGGTCTGGAGACCTATCCTCGAGGACGGCGTTGGCATCACTCCGCTATGACGGAGGTCCCTGTTGCTGAGGGATTTACCCATGCTAGCCTGCAGTTGAAGCTTTTGACGGCTAGATCGATCTCCTGGATGCCGTATACCTTTGAGTTTTTTACGGTTGGATTTGAGGGAGGCTTCCCTACTGGTCGAGAGTTTGCATTGTCTACCCGCATTGTTCCATGTTTGACAAAGGGAGGCTGGGAGCTCTATTTAGGAGAGCGTGCTATCAGGAGCATCACGGGGATGATCCGTATTCCCATTATTCTTCATGCGTGGCATCATTGGCCATTGATCTTGCCATTGACAGATATCCCTATGGAGGGAATAGATGGCTTCACCTTATCAGAGGGCCCGTTCAGCCAACTGGCATTCAATAGATGGTGGAGTCCTCGCACTATTGGAGCTCAGACTCGGGCTACCCACTTTATGGTAGACATGGTGCCAGGGTCTGTGATGTTAACAGACTAGATAACTTGCCTTAGGGAGCCCACTCATTTAGACTAGATAGCAGAGTTGACCTGGGAGTTAGAGAGAGCTCGCTTTTTTATCAGGCATCTTGGCCGAGATCCGTCAGAGGAATCTTCTTTTGACCCGTCCAGCTTAGGAGCAGGCCCCTCTTCAGGTCCATTTTCTAGCAGTTTTGCAGGGCAGATCCTCCCTTGTACCGCCCAGACATGCCTGATGACAGTAGTTTTGTGTTCATGGAGGATATGGAGCAGGTTAACCACCTGAGCGTAGATGTGCTGGATCTTTTTGTATAGCTATGGCAGCTATATCTTTTGGTTAGCCACTGTTTTGGCTATTGGGCGGCTGTGCCCTATTTTGATAGACTACTGTTAGTAGTTTAGTGGTGGTGCCACATTGTCCTGTACTTTTTATTTTTCTTTATATTTATCAAACAGGGATAATGCTTGTAGTAGATAGTTTATTATAGATATGCATTATATTTCCTATTTATCGCATCATGTTTATCATTGTCATTATGTATGTATTATGTCATATGTATGCATTTAGACAGATGAGATTAGATTTGACCCCTGGATGGTCTTGTGATACAGTGATATAGATGACATCCTCTGCCGTTAGTTGGATTGAGCATTTGAAAACGTCTGAGGTGGCCACGTCATTAAGATCGTGGTATAGAAGTCTGTCCTTCTCTGCCAGAGGGACAGTTGATCAGATGTTTGGATATTCATTGACCCTTGTAGATTTTTGGGTTTCGTACGGGTTTGGGGATGGTCTTTTACCTTTCTGGATACCCGAGAGACAGGTCTTCCATTTTGGACAGAATGAGCATATGCCGAATCTTGAGGAGTATCAGCGGTTTACAGTTTTATCATTAGAGTTACCCTACGCTCGGACAGCTATCAGCGATATGAGGAGACTGTTCACACGAATATCAGGTCTTCGCCAGAGCGTGGTGAGAGATGAGATCATATCTGGGCGGGTGATCTCTATTGACTTCTTGATTGACCGCTTTGGTGAGTTTGACAGTTATAATCAATATATCGGGGATTTTATTATCTCGACAGAGGCTTGGCATTTGGCCAGGGTAGACATATTGCTGTTGTGCATCGTGTCCTATGTTTACATGCCACTATGCTTGGACCATTTGGATGTGGGGTTGATAGTTGTGGTTAGGGCCCTTAGACAGGGTAGCACCATTATTTCGATGATATTGGTTGAGACGCTGCGATCAGCCACTCACTGTATTACCTACCTGGAGGGGTTCTTCAGAGGCAATTCGGTCTTACTGTATGTATGGCTTATATCCCATATCCGACCGATTGGATTTTTCAGACCTCATGGGTATTACTTCACCCGTGAGGTTGCCACATCTTACTCCTTTCAGCCTGCAGAGGGTACTGATGCAGAGACATGGTCGGCATTTTTGTCGGATATTGAGCATCCGTTCTTGATTTTGCCATGCTCAGGGCTAGCCTCCCCATATATCTTTAATACCCATGCATCTGGCATGGATTATTTGCCCCTAGCGGGATTGAGGGGAGTGACCACTTACCATCCTCTGGCTGTTATGGGCCAGTTTGATCAGTATCAGAGTTTGCACCAGTTTGAGAGGGCTGCTAATCAGAGGATGTCGACTTCGTCTATGTCATCTGCAGACTTGATTCGAGTGTATGAGTGTTGGACTCACAAGAAGAGGGCTGTTTTCTCCAGTAGCCATTCGGACAGTTCTCCAGAGTACTCGGTGTTGTTGGAGGCAGATATAGCATCAGCTGCATTCATCTAGTCAGCTCCTATTATAGATTCATACGAGGAAGAGCCTATTGAGGATCCTGAGTCTCTTACCGAGGATGAGTTGTTCATGGGTTTGATAGCAGCACTAGTTTGTGATCCGCCGATCATTCCTATAGGGACAGATCCTACTTTGGCGGACACACTTGCTAGGATAACTTTTGAGAGGGATTAGGCTAGAGTGCTGATGTTGACCGCCTTGTCTAGCAGAGATATAGCTTTGGCTGAGAGAGATATAGCTCGAGCTGCTCATGATGCAGGAATGATTGAGCGAGAGGAGATCCAATCTACCAAAGACGTAGCTTTTGTGGAGATCGAGGAGACTTTGATTGCTAGAGATGCAACTCTTATTTTCAAGGCTATGGCTTCCCAAGATTTCCAAATTGCCGACAGTACCGCTCTTCGGTCTTATACTCATGGTCTGGTTATCGAGATGAGTGCATATATTGATGACCACAGTGCCACCTTGCAGATGACTGTGAAGGTTTTGTGCCGTATGGAGGCTGAGGGTATTGCACTTGCAGCTACTCCTCCATCTTCAGAGAGAGATGTCATGGTGGCATTGCTGGCCCGCTTATTCCTGGATCCATAGACTAGCTTCATTTTTCCTGCACATACTAGATCAGCCGTTTTTGCTATGTACATGACATTATGTATATATCAAATAGTTTTATATATCAGAGAAATATATTCTTGATTCACTTCCCTATTTGGATATGTATTGTCATTGCTGAGTGATTACCACTTCTTTAATGACTCACTGTTGTTGATGTATCTTGAGCTTCTCCTTGATGGACTGACAGTTGAGATGTCAAAGAGTATCTCAGATGGGCCTGTTGATCAGGGTAGCTTGATTGGAATTAGCTTTTATATGGTTTTGGTGTCTTGGCACTGGTTTTATTTGGTTTTTGTTTTTTCTTGAAGGTCAAACCGCATCGTAAATGGCTGCCTACGTACTCCCGGGATGAGGGAGATCAGGTCTTTCGTACTTCAATTGTTTTTGTGTGAGAGAGGTTTGAAAAGTATTTATCTTGGGTTTTGAGTTTGGTTTGATGAGTTTTTAAATTTTTTGTTTGGTTTAACCGCACCAGAAATGGCTGCCTACGTACTCCCGGGTAGAGGGAGATCAGCTCATTCGTAGTTCCGGCTTTCTAGTGAAAAACCGAACCTAATTTGATTTATAGGACCCGGATGCGGGTATGCATGTGTTTCAGACATAGTACCTTTTCACGGTGTCTGAATTGATGAGTTGGGGAAATTCGTTCCCGTCCATCTCTTGTAGTCTGATAGCTTCTCTTGTCAACACTTCCTTGACAATGAAAGGGCCTTCCTAATTAGGGGCGGACTTTCCTTTAGCTTCATCTTGATTGGCCAAAACTTTCTTCAGCACCAAGTCATTTTCATTGCATTGGCGTATTCAGACGTTCTTGTTGTAGGATCGAGCAATCCTTTGCTGATATAATTGCCTATGAAAAAAGGTTGTAGCCCTCTTTTCATCTATCAGGGATAGTTGGTGATACCGGTCTTGCAACCACTGATCTTCGTCCATCTGAGCGTTAATTAACACTCGTAAGGACTCCATCTCTACTTCTATGGGGAGGACTGCTTCCATGCCATAGACTAATATATAGGGGGTAGCCCCAGTAGAGGTGCGCATTGACATCTTGTATGCTAACAGGATTAGAGGCAGTAGGTCAGGCCATTCTTTGTGATTGGCGGACATTTTCTGTATGATCTTTTTGATGTGCTTGTTGGCTGCTTCGACAGCACCATTCAACTTGGGTCGATAGATAACAAAATTGAGATGCTTGATGTGGAACTTGCTGCATAGTTCTCTCATCATTTGATTGTTCAGGTTCTTGGCATTGTCTGATATGATCACCTTCGGTTGTTCATATCGACAGACGACATTGTTTCTGATGAACCCAATGATTACCTCTTTGGTGACTTTGGGAAAAGAGGCTGCTTCAACCCATTTGGTGAAATAATCTATCATGGTGAAGATGAATCGATGACCATTGCTGGCTTGTGGTTCTACTGGACCAATCACATCCATTCCCCATATGGAGAAACGCCATGGTGAACTCATGTTGTGTAGATCATTTGGAGGAGCATGTATGGCATTTCCATGTACTTGACATTTAAAGCATCTCTTGACGTGATCATCACAGTCAGCTTTGAGCGAGATCCAATAATGTCCTGTTCTTAATATTTTCTTGGCCAGCAGGTGTCCCCTCATGTATGGACCACAGACTCCACTATGGATTTCATCCATAAGTCTCTGGGCTTGCTCTTTATCAAGGCATCCTAATAAGCCTATTCCAACATCTCTTTTGTAGAGTGTATCTCCGCTCAGATAGAACTTCATGGCCATCTTGTGAATCCTCTTTTGATCGGATTGGCTTGTGCCAGCGGGTGTAGATCCAACTCAGAGATATTCCTTGATGTTCTGATACAAAGGCTGATTGACAGAAGGTATTTCATCTGATACTTCTACAATGTAATTCCCGTATGTCGGGGCTTTCTGAATAGTGAATTTGATGCAGGGAATCCCACTCCTATCGAATATGTGGATCAATGAAGCTAACGTCGCCAATACATCAGCGAAGTCATTCCTACCCCGAAGAATATGGATGAAGGTTATGTTTCTAAACTCCAAAGATATTTTGACGACCTACCGATGATAGGGCAGCAAATACAGTTCTTTAGTGTGATATGCCCTTGTGGTTTGCCTGATGACCAACTCAAAGTCTCCAAAGACCAGTAGGTGTTTGATACCCATGGATTGGGCTAGTTTCAACCCCATTATACAGCCTTCATACTCGGCTATGTTGTTGGTGTTGCCAAATTGAAGTTTGGTAGCCACAGGATATTGTTCTCCTGTACCAGAGATAAGGACTGCCCCAGCTCCGACACCTTTCATGTTTGCTGCTCCGTCAAAACACATTTTCTATTGCTGGACTATATTATCTTCTGGAGTTGTTAAATCATCATGATCCCATCATCCAAGCAATAAGTCTCCAGGGGCTCGAACCCTTTTGAAGGTGCTTCAACTAATTGATCTGTAATGCCTTGACCCTTGATTGACTTTTGAGTTACGTAGAAAATGTCAAACTGTTGTAGGATCAACTGCCATTTGGACAGTCGACAATTCAACATTGGCTTGTAGAATACATCCTTGAGTTGATCCATGCGGGATATGAGGTAGGTCGTGTGCCCATGCAAATAGTGTTGAAACCTCATGGCGGCCCATGCTAACGCACAACATGTCTTTTTGATCAGGGTGTACTTCTGCTCACCACTGCTAAATCTTTTGTTGATGTATTAGATGGCACTTTCCTTGCTATTATCATCCTTCTGTCTTAGCATGCAGCCCATTGCATTGGCATTGATGGACAGGTACATGAACAAGGGAACTCCATCCCTCGGGGGTACCAAAACAGGTGCTTCGACCAGCTATTTCTTAATGGTAAGGAAGGCTTGTTGACAATCTTCATTCTATTTAGTGAAGGAATTCTTCCTTAGTAGCTTGAATATGGGTTCACAGGTTGCTGTGAACTGGGAAATGAATCGGCTTATGAAGTTAATTCTCCCCAGGAACCCATGTATCTCCTTCTTTGTTTAAGGTACTGGCATCTCAATGATGGCTTTGATCTTGGCAGGGTCTAGCTCGATGCCTCGATTACTCACTAAGAATCTTAATAATTTGCCTGATTTGACTCCAAAAGCACATTCGGCTGGATTTAGCTTGAGGTTGTACTTTCGCAACCTGTTGAACAGCTTCCTGAGATGTTTGATGTGATCATCCTCCCTCCGGGATTTGATGATGATGTCATCCACATAAACCTCTATCTCTTTGTGCATCATATCGTGAAACAGGGCCATCATGGCTCGCTGATACGTGGCTACGGCATTGATGAGGCCGAAGTATAGTCGTCTGTAACAAAAGGTTCCCCAGGGAGTGATGAAAGCTATTTTCTTCCGGTCCTCTTCAGCAACTATGATTTGATGGTAACCAACAAAGCAATCTACGAACGAATACATGCCGTACTGTGCCATATTATCTATCAGGATGTGGATGAAGGTACTGGGAAATTATCCTTGAGGTAGGCTTTGTTCAAATCCCTGTAATCCACGCATACTAGTACTTTCCCTCCGGGTTTAGGTACGGGACCTATGTTTGACAGCCACTCTGGGTATGTTGGCTTTGAATTATTTAGCGATTTCTTCTTTGACTTTCAGACTCCATTCAGGTTTCAATCGCTTGAGCTTTTGCTTGACTGGCTTAAATCCATCTTTGATGGGCATTCGATGGATGACAATGTCAGTGGATAGGCCAATCATGTCTTCATGTGACCATGCAAACACATCCTGGAACTGTGTTAGGAGTTTGATTAGGTCAACTTTTTGGTCTTGGGTGAGGTCTATGCCTATCTTGATTTCTTTAATATTTTCGGAGGTTCCTATGTTGATTTTGGTGGTTTGGTCGAGGTTTGTTTTAGGTTTGTCTTCGACCCATTCTTTGATCTCCTCGGGCACCTCATAGTCATCTTCCTCCTCTTGATCAATATCCATCTAGTCTAAGTTCAATTCTACATCAAAGTTGTAGTTACTGTGATAGGTTGGCACCTCATCAGTAGTGGCAACCATATCCAATGCTTGAGTTTTGAAAACAAAAATGCTTTCATTTTAATATATACAATTGTTTAAATATACAAAGAATTTGGCAAAGCATGACAAAAGGTACTGCTATAGCTGTGCAATTAAAAGTAAGCAGTAAAGGAAAGCATGTTTAAAGGGCAGACAGACTATCTGCCCCTTTACCCTTTTTGACTGAGGCAAGGGACACTGCTCTAGTTATCCAAGGTTAGATCCTCGTAAATAGAGAGAATCAAAGATTGGTAATCATCCGCTTCGTCTCTAATGATGACTAAGACATCCTTCAAAATAGGGCCAGGGCTTTTCTTCTAACTGCCCCCTTTTTCCTTCTTGATGCGATGAATTTGAATCTAATCCTTATTGTCGCTGTCTGGGATCTCGTCATTCATACCCTCGTAGTTTATGATAACCCGCATATTAGTAACTGGGTCTCGTCCTTCGTACAAGATCTTTTTTTCCTTTTTTGCTATACATCTCGGATCTGGGAGTTGTTCTCTCACTTGCTGGTATAATGGGAGGAAATAACATGGTTGATACCACAACTGGGATTTTCCTCATGGGTTTCACCCATCCGACACCCGTAAGGTTTGGCAGCAAAATTGTGGAAGCATGAGCCTTAGGATGCTTGTGTGGGTTCCTGCGGCTTGATCCGGATGAATATCCTAATCCGACTCTCCCAGTCTAGCTTGGGATTTGTACTAGACTCTTGATACCTTGCAGATCTTTCCTAACCCTTTTCCAGGTTTGAAACCCAAAGATATCATCTCTTGGCCCACTGTCATCACTTCAGGGGAGACTTTAGGCTTCAAAGCTGGTGCTCCAATAGGTAGATACTGAGTATCACTCACCTCCAGAGCTTGAAAACTTGCAGGTTCAATCCCTACATCCAGGCTAATCACTAGCATGCCTCCCTTTATGTAGACAGGGTATTCTGGTTCGGCGTTGACCATGATGTGGTTGCCGTTGATAATATATTTGAGCAGTTGGTGGAGGGTGGATGGCACTGCCCCTGCCATGTGGATCCATGGCCTGCCCATCAACAAGTTGTATCCAGTGGCAATGTTGAGCACCTGAAAGGACACATAGAAAGTGTGTGGGCCAATCTCTAATGGAAGCTCTATTTCTCGCATAGGTTGTCGACGAGATCCATCGAAAGCCCGGATGACCACATGACTGGTTTTGATCCGGTTTAGGTTGATCTTCATCCTTTCTAAGGTGTCGTAGGGACAGATGTTGAGGGATGATCGTCCATCTATGAGTACACCTTCGATCACATACCCAGAAGACATTACAACTATGTGCAGGGACTTATGATGACCCGTTCCTTCTACAGGGATATCATCATCAGTGAAAAAAATCAAATTCCTGTTGAAAATGTGTTCTACCATATGACAGAATTTCTTGGCATCCATGGTATGCGGCAGATGGGCTTCATCCAGTACTTTCACTAGAATGTTGCGATGATCCACCGAGGATAAGACCAAGTCTAGGATGGACATTAACTTGGGTGCGTCTTTCAGGCTTTGCACCACTTTGATTTTATGGTGTCCCATTTTGTTGAGGAATTTTTTGATTTCCTCTTCAGCTACCTTTTCTTTGGCTTTGATGGCTGGTTTGATCACCCGCTGAGGTAGGTACAATGGATTATCTTTTGGTACGATGGCGATGTTGTTTGAAGTGGAACCTCAGACTAATAATTGGATACTGAGGTCTGAAGGGCAAGATTAAAGGCTCGGGTGCGGCCACCTTCACAAGATTTGATATTTCTTTAACCCCTTTCCCTGACAGTACTAAGGGTGTGAGGGATGGCTCCTTGTCACAAGATACAATAGCCACTGTATCCTGGTTCCATGCAGTGGGGATCCCGAGAGTATCTTCATCTGGGAGGTCGAGAACTTGATTTCCCCTTATCAATTCACTGCTTTCAATCATGTCCTGAATCAGGTTACGAAGTGCCCAGCAATCTTCAGTGTCATGGCCTGGTGAATTGGAGTGCTACTGACATCTATGGTCAGGCTTAAATTTTTTAGATTATGGGTTCAATGGAGTTAATAAGTCTGCAATCATTCCCTCGTTGATTAGTATTTTGAGGATTTCCTCCATTGACTAGTTCAGGTTGGTGAAATTCCTTTGAAATAAGAATTTCCTACTAGTGTGGATATTCTCATTTTAACCATTTTGTCGGTCCAAGGCTTATGCTCATGAGACTGGTTATGATCCCTCATGGGATTAATCTCCGATGTGGGAGGACGATCGACGTCAGATTAATTGGCCTGTTTTATCATTTGCCTAGTGATCTGATGCTGGTAGACGACCAGTTCTGCTAATTGCTCGATTTGTTCCTTGATAGACTTTATCTCTTGCTTTATCAAGAACCGCCTTTCTGAGATTTCCCAACTGTCTGGGGTATTGTTGCTGGATGGAGTTGACTCTCCCACATAACGAAGGTACTTGGATCCTCCACTTGTGGTGTTGATCATATTGACATTCTCCTCTTTATGTTGTGGGAGGGGATTGTCTTGGACGTTTGGTTGTTTTGGTTTGGTTTCCACAATCTCTCCATTGTCAATCAAGTCTCGAATTTTGTTCTTGAGAGACCAATAGTCTTGAGTATCGTGGCCCGGGGAGCCGGAATGGTAAGCACACTTCTTGCTTGGGTCAAAATTCCATCCAGCAATGTTGGTTGGTGCAAGGAGTTAGACAATCTTCTTCTGTGCCATTAACAGCTTTAGCACATTCTCGAGTGAATCCCCTAGCGGGGTGAAAGTTCTTCGACACCTAACCTCCATATTCTTCTGAAATGGAGGGTTTAAAGGTTGTGCTGGAGTTTGGAAAGGAGTATAGTTCCTTCTTTGAATAGGCATACTGTTTGACTCGCCTATTTGATTTTGTCCTTACAATACTAAGCACACTTATTCATCTTTCTTTTTGTGTACCATCTGGGGATTACTCCCATAATTTTCGGACTAGATATGCTCAGCGACAGCTTCGAGGGCGGTTAGATCTTTTATCTTCCCGGACATGAGCCCTATTTCTGCCATTTCGCCGTGTTTGATCATTTCAGAGAATGGTTTTCCTATGCCTGCTAGGACCCTCTCATAATATGGATCTTCTTGGATATCGATGAAGGTCATGACTATCTCAGACTCAGTCATAGTTGGGGTAACTTGTGCTGCAACCTGCGTCCACCATTGTGCATATTTTCTGAATGATTCAGTGTTCTTTTTCTTGATCTTGGTTATCTGGTATCTGTATGGAGCCAGCTGAGATTGGAAGCTGTACTGACTGAGGAAAGCATGGGCCAACTCTTCCGAACTGTGAATTTTAGAGTTTTCCAGACGGGCATACCAGGATATAGCCTCTCCAGTCAGACTCTTTTGGAATAATTGCATTCGAAGCTTCCCGTCCTCTGTATAGAATCCGAGTTCTCCAATGAATACTTTCAGGTGGGTATAGGGGTCTCCCAATCCATCGTATTTCTCGAAATCAGGAGTTCTAAATTTTTCAGGATAGCGAGCCCCGGGGAAAATACAGAGGTCGGAGTAATTAACACTGCCGAATGCCCCAGTCCTTTTGATAGACCAAAGCGTTTCTTCCATCTGCTGTATTTTATTCACAATGTAACCAGCTTCTTGCTCTTTGTTGAGGGTGGTGATTTCAGGGGTTTTGTTGATTGTATCCTGGTTTTGTGGTTCAAGAATCTGAGTTTCTACTTTTTCGGTCTCTTGACCACCACCACTACCACCAGGTGCTCCTGGTTCTGTGTGAGCTTGGGCTAGTTTCCCTTTAAGGGCCTTGTTTTGTTCTCTCAGGAAATTGGCCAATTCGGCTATCTGATTCTTCACTCCTTCGAACTCTTCCCTAGATACAGGAGTGGATTCTGGTTGAGCACTAGAAGTCATGTCCGTGGATGGACTTAGTGCCTTCTTAGACTTAGATCTAGTGACAAGACCAATTTTTCACCTATAACAAAATATAGGTGTGTCAATTTCTTGATGTAGGTAGGGATAGGATGCATGCCATGATGTGTTTTTTTTAATCTTATCCTGCAAAACAGAGGTCAGTTGTTTTGATGATAGGATGACAAAAGGTATATGACAAGAAATGTAAATCTTTCATTATTTACATTGCGCTCGTTTACATTTGAAATAAAAAACTTGACATTGAATTGAAAGAGGAAGACATGAAGAAGCTGCCCAACGGATTTGGTTAATCAAAGGCTGACCTATCTTAGGCTACTCTCGCGGCTTTTTGGCATGAAGGTCCCTAGATCATCTCAATCTACTAGATGGAAAATTAATCCGATCTTTCAACTGGAGCGAATCTGGGTGGTGCATTTTCATGAGCCCCAGAGACTAAGCCGTCCCCAGAGACATTACTTATCACCGACGGGTTTTGCCTCCCGAAGGAGGAATCACAACATACATTCACCTACATCGCCCTCACCGAATGCAATATGATGACAGTTGGTGCGAAGCACTAATATGGGTGTGAAGTACTAAAATAGGAAAGCATTTATTCGCATTCATTCAATGTAAATACGCAGCATTCACGCATTCATTCAATGTAAAGACGCAGCATTCACACCTACGTAGTTTTTGAAAGGGAAATGTTTGAAAATATTAGAACGCGACCTAAGCCATTTACTGTCCCCAGCAAAATCGCCACCTGTCGACGTCGAGAAAAAAATCCGCGGGTCGGGTCATGACCCGGATCTTTCTCTCTTCCTAAATTATCTATACCCTTACTCTTTTTATTGTAAAAAAGGTTTTGAAGGATTTTTTAGGAAAATGCCAACATGTATCATGTCGACGATTTGAACGTTTTACAATGTCTCCAGTTGGTAGATTGAAAATGGTTGTACCAACTCAATCGAGTTTTGTTTGAAAGAGGCCCAATTGCTGGACACTGTCAAAACTTGATCTTTGAAAACAAAGTTTTGAGCTCGGGGGCTTGGTTAAGTGTGGGGAAGGTGTTAGGCACCCCAAAACTCCCTTGTAAACACGGTACCACATCTTTTCAATATTTCCCTTTAAAATTGAAATGTGTGTGTGAATAGGGGTGCTCATCGGTAAAAAACCGAACCGGAACCAAAAAAACCGAACCGGAATCGAACCAAAATTACCGAAAAACCTAGAACCGGTACCGGTACCGAATAACCGATTTCGGTACCGGTTCGGTACAAATTCAGTTTCAGTTTTTTCGGTTCGGTTTTCGGTTATACCGCAAAAAATAAATAATTTATTATTATTTTATATTCTTATTTTTGCAATTAGAATACTGTATATACCCAAGTTTGTAATGAGTAATCCATGATAATATCTTCCGTGGGTTGTGTTGTGCAGGTTCAAAGTTGGCAGTGCTTTGGTAAATTGCAATTGGTAGACTGGTTGGCTTGTTGCTGTGTTGCAGTGTTGGACAAGATGACTAATTGACTACACAATTTAGAATTTTAGAGGATGTGTTGCAGTGTTGTTGTGTACAAGTGTTGCTGTGTTGGACAAGTGTGCTGTGTTGCAATGCATTTGCCTAATTAATAAACATTTGATGCTATTTTTATATACCTGTTGCTGTTTATCAATTATCATCTTAAAAGTTAAGTGTTGCAATGCACTTCCTGACCTGTAGCTTAATAGTCAAAAAGTATAATAATATTTGTAAATTGAAGTAGATAGCATTGCACATTTGCAGTCCTGTAGCTTAAAAGTCAAAAAGAAGTTGAAATTTCAAAGTTTCAACATTAATACTCCATAAAGACTAAAGTCACACAAGCCACAAGGCACTACAAAGTTCAACCTGCTGAAATTAAAAACAAACAACACACAAGCCACAAGGCACTACAAAGTTCAACCTGCTGAAAAGTTCAACTGCTGAAATTAAAAATAAACAACACACAAGCCACAAGGTGCTACAAAGTTCAACTGCTGAAATTAAAAACAAACACACAAGCCACAAGGCACAATTCTCTCAACCTGCTGAAAATTGGACAATTACATATCCAAGATTGATGCATCTAAATCGCCTGCTGAAAATTCTGCAATTTTTAAAAGACAAATGTGAGCAAATCATAATTTATTAAGAAGAATTTAAACTTCATTACAAAAAATATATAAACAATACAAAGTGTTACAATGTTACCTTTTTCAATTTCTTCAAGGGATTCCAACTTTTCTTCGATATCAATTGGTTCCTTGCTTCGGCGAAGCCAATGTTGAGAAAAAATAATTCCTTGCACCATCCTAGGAGTTAAAGAGCTCCTAAAGGAATCAAGGATGCGTCCTCCTGTGCTAAATGCCGATTCGGAAGCCACGGTAGAAATGGGAATCGCTAAGACATCTCTAGCCATTAATGAAAGAATGGGAAATCTATGAGTGTTTGATCTCCACCAAGCTAAAAGGTTAAATTTTTCATCCTTTCCTTCAACTCGATCCTTTAAATACATTTCTAACTCAGTTTGAACTTCCCCACCTTGAACATCCTCAACATGTTGTTCAAACAAGCTGTCAATTTTTCTTTTTTTTCTTGACATACTTTCTACTAATGATGAACCACCACTTTGAGTTAAGCTTCCACTTCCACTTGGAGTTTGAGATGAATGACTTTGGGACGATAAATGATTGAGATTATAATAATTGAACAACTCAAATAATACTTCTTTAGCCCCTCTAGTCATTTTGATTGCCAAATCACTTTCTTTACCATACATGTGATTAAATACAAACTCAATGAAAGTGAATTTGTGTCTTGGATCAAGAACCACGGCAATGTATAACAACTTGTTCATTTTATTAACATCCCCCCAATATTTCATTAACTTTGATCTCATCCTCATAGCCATTTCTCTCATTTGATAATCATCATCGTCTTCCATTTCTTTCAAAAGACCATCGACTTCCACAAACTCATGAACAAATCCATTGGATGTAACATATAATGAGCCGGAGATTCTAAGTGTTAATTCATAAAAGTGTTTCAAAAATAAAACAATTCTTCTCACATTACCCCAATCCTCCATCGTTGGCCACCCTTCACCGGAGATCATTTCTTGTTTAAACAAAAGATCCCTACTCCCAAGCCTATTAAAAGCACGTTCAAAAGGAAGAGCAACATTCAACATTGAATATGTGGAGTTCCATCTAGTAGCAACATCTAGGATTAATGAAGATTTACTTTCAATTTTTTCAAAGTCAACACACTCCTTGAACTTTCTAATCCTAGATGGAGATTGCCTTACCCACCTAATCAATGCCCGAACACGAGCTACCGAAATATTAACATCTTTCAGCCCATCAACTACGACCAAGTTTAAAATATGAGCAACACATCGAACATGAATGAATTATTCTCACAAATACTATGTCCCCATACTTGCAATTGATTTTTTAAATAAGATATTGTAACATCATTTGAACTGGCATTATCAACAGTTATAGTAAAAACTTTCTTAATCCCCCATTCTATCAAACAATTCTCAATTGCCATTCCAATGGCCTCACCCTTGTGACTCAAAATTGGAACAAAGTTTATGATTTTTTTTCTCAATCTCCATTTATCATCAATGTAATGAGCTGTCACAACCATATAATTAAGTCTATGCATTGATGTCCATGTGTCAGTTGTAATACATATCCTTTGAGAAGATGAGTTAAAAATAGATTTTAACTTCTTTTTCTCTTCCATATATATTTTAAAACAATCTCTTGTAATTGTGTGACGTGAAGGAACGTTGAACCTAGGACATGCAATGGACACAAAATGTCGAAATCCTTCATTTTCCACAAATTTAAAAGGAAGCTCATCAACTAGAATCATATATGCTAAAGCAGCCCGAGTTAGATCCACATCAAACTTCCAAAGACAATTATTTGTAGACTCCCCTTCCACGGTCTCATCATCATTATTAGCACTTGAAGATTTAAAGTTTAAGATTGCTTGATTTCGTAACTCCACATTTGGGGGGTAAATTTTACATCTCCTATTATGAGCATTAAGACCACTAGTCCCATTATTTTTTGGATCAGCACTTAAAATAGCTCCACAATATTTGCATTTAGCTTTAATTTGACCATTTTGCTTAAATCTTGTGTAATGAGCCCAAATTTTAGCACGAGTGTTACCGGCATCAAGTTGTTCAATTTCACCTTCATTCAAATCCTCTTCATCAATATGAATTGGATTTTCAGCATTCGAGTCCACGTTGATGGGTGCCTCAGACTGCTCCTCAGCCATTATAACCTACACATGCTCAAAAGAATTAGCCTTACTTGAAGCTCATCAGTCATCATCAAATCACCAATACAAAACAGATGGTAGTATTGAAGTCTGCAGATGTTTGCTAAGAAAGGGGAAAAATTCCAATATTTGCTCTGTTTGGATACTTGAATGATAGGATGCCAGAGTTTTTTTCAAAACAGAAGGAATTATTTTTTCCCAGGCAATACTTCAGTTACCAGTTACCACTTACCCAGACTTCTACAGTCTACAGAAACAAAGCAAAAAAACTCCCAATTTGCTACCAATAGTCCAATACCATGCCTTGACATTTTACAATCGATTGTAGAATCAAAAAGGCAATAGCAAAAGTTAAAATTTGTGGGTTAATTGGTCGTTGAAAGTTATCCATACTTAAAAAATTGATTATCTGATAGTATTTCTCGATCAAGGATTACTTTCCTTTTATGTTCAATGTCTTTTTGGCTGATATATAGTATTTCTCTATCATGCTTGCTCCATCAACATAAATAATTGAATTGAATATGAACAACAGAACAAGAGAACCCTCCCACTGAAACTTGAAAATGCAAAGAGACCCCATCACAAATTAAAGAAAGCCCTAAAGCAATCATCAATATAAGAAATTGTAAACATCCTTCACTAAAAAAATAAATTTATTAGAGAGAAATCAGATTTGGGTGCAGATTTCACGACTTACTGTCTAATGGCGTCTATCGGTGAACAAATCTCAGATGGAAGTGGCTGGGCTTGGGTGCGTGAGTGGTATTCTGAGATGGTGGGTGGCTCAGTGGCTAGGTACGTGCGTGGTCGGAGAAGAGTGAAGAGTCAGAGTCGGAGTCGGAGATGAGTCGGAGACGGTGGGTGGCTGAGTGGTAGTCGGAGACGGTGGGTAGAGTAGACCTGTAGATGGGTGCGTGCGTGTGAGTGTGAAGAGAGAGTTCAGAATTCAGAGTATTCTGAGCGAGTAATGACAAAGTAAATGAACTGAAGTACATCCAACTATCCAAGTAAAGTAAGTTGTAATGTAAGTAAGTATGTATTAATTAAATAAATTTGGTTTTTCTCGGTTTTTCGATTCTTACCGAATGCAAAATTTTCTTTACCGCTACCGGAACCGAAAAGTCTAAAAAAACCGAAAAACCGGTACCGAAAAAACCGGTACCGAAAAAAACCGGAACCGCCGGTACCGGTACCTACCGGTTCTGTAAAAAAACCGAAAAACCGAATTTTTTGAGCACCCCTATGTGTGAATGCTGTTTGAAAATTGGGCCTATGTTTGATTGGAAAGCATGTCTATGCAACGTTGAACCTATATATGAAGGGTTAATTTGATTTTCAAAAGTCTTTGATTTGATTTGTAAAAGCATTTGATTTGATTTGCAAAAGCTTATCTTTTCGATAAGATTATTTCAAATGATGTTTTGAAAGATGATTTTCAAACCCTTACACTAACATAGAAATTGAAGTATATTGATACTTTGATTTTTATCTTTTCATCCTTAAGGCTCAATTTGAATGGTGATTGTCGGGCTGCGAAGCATCCTCGACCACAATATATATACAAGTGTCTGTCTCCTCATGGGCATGATAGCCATCTGAGGGACTCTGACACGATAAACCATATTTTTTTACTATGTTGAGACCTTAAATCCGGATAACCGTTTAAAAGACTTTTGCATGTACATTTTTTACAGAAAAAGTGGCAGGGTACATTCGTAAAGTGGAGTTTGCCCATCATGAAAATCAAATTCTGATCTGTTTGATCATGAATCCCACGATTCCTAGGCTCTCATATGAGTAGCCAATAAACCTGCACAGTTTAAATTTGTACAGAAACAAATATATATCCCAAATGTCTCCAGGACCGTCGCACCTGGCCGAAACATCTCGTTCCCACTAGATAGTGATCTAAGGGCTGCGAGGTTGCTTTTATAACTGAAACTAGAAAAATTACTGGATTTAAATAAATCTCAGCCACTCTAGGTTCGCGGTTCTGTCTGTACCGATTTTGAACCGTTTGAAAGCTAGAGTTGGCGAGATTTAAATAAATCTAGTTCGCCCGAAGATATGTCAATGTCGATTCATACAAAATGAATATTTAAAGCAACAGTTTAATGAAAAGCGAGTAAAGAAATATATACAATAATATATATACAAAAGCTGTAAAGGGCAGTGGGTTTTCACACCGGTGCCCGGACTGAAATGTAAAGGTACAGAAATGTAGTCAACCAAGACTGGGAAGATAACCCAGTGTGGTGAAGGCTGCTTATATATGCATAAATATATATAAAAGTAGTAAAAAGGCCACAGAATGATCCAGGCCGAACTGTAATGTAAATGTATAGAAATGTAGTTAACTAAGACTGGGAAGGTAACCTAGTGGTGGTGAAAGCTGCTTATTTATACATATTTATATATAAAAGCAGTAACAAGGCCACAGAATAATCCAAGCCGAACTGAAATATGTAAATATATATAGAGAGAGACAGAAAAGTAGTCAACCAAGACTGGGAAGATAACCTAGTGGTGGTGAAAGCTGCTAATATATGCATATTTATATATAAAAGTAGTAAACTATCACGGATTTGACATCCGGGCTTGATAGAATTGAAAAGTTAGTATATATACAGATAAATATATACAAAAAAAGCCAAACCAGGATTGGAAAGATAACCCAGTCCGGCGAAGTTGCTCAGTATAAAGATGCAAGTATGCCGAAACTGTTGGAAGCGACGGATCGTTAATTCGAGTTGTAGAAATGCCAGAAAATGCGTTTATGTACAAAAATGAACCAAAAGTTGACGAAAACGGCCACGGAACTGAGTTCCAGGCATATTTAAAAAACAAAACTTAACGTGCACGTGTATAAAAGTGCGAAGTAGTAGTATTTACTTGCTGATCGTAAAAATACTCACAATGGACTGCTACACGGGCTTTTTGCCAAATCGTATGCTTTAAGCGTCGAAATCTATAGTTTATTTTTTTGATATGTGGTAGTATGTGGGTATATCTACGTGTTAAAGTGAAAAATTTTGGGTTTGGAAGACCAAAAATTGGACAAAAAAACTAAACAGGCAGAGGTTCGAAGCGTTTTTGAATTATGAAAATAAGAGGGGTGCCCTTTTATTTATAGGACAGAGAGCCTCCACCCTACCTATTGCTACTGCAGGTAGAGGTGCGGCTCCCATGGTGGGGCCCATGTGTCCGATTTTGTCATCTCAAAGTCGCGAGGTCAAAGTCGAAACTTTCTAACTTTTGATCGGAGCGTCAGTTTGAGGCGTGATGTAACTTTCTGAAAAGCCCTCGCCAAGACTGTCACAATGACATGGGATAAAACATTTTCCAGGTCCAAGAAGATGGGTTCATAACCAGGTCTTCGATTCCCCGTAGTTTGCCTGTTGAGCTGTCTTGCGTTATTTTCCCTTGGGATCATCGTTATGGTTGGTTCTGACCTTGGTGGCATCAATTCAGCTTGAATTTGACCGACCGGCTTAGAGTTGATAAAATAACCATTTTGCCCCTCCCGCGGTTGCCCCTAGTGTCGGCACGGCCTTCGGTTGACTTCCTGGGGTTATTTCCAAGATTTGGATCCCATTCGAGCCTGTTTATCCTCAGTGTTATCTCTGAGGTTGACTTGGTCGCTCCAGGCTTTCCTTTGGAGATGTTGTGGAGCTTTAGGTTTGTTCCTGAGGTTGACCTGACTTCCCGGGTTGAGACCGGGGATGACCTATACCTCCCAGGTTGAGATTGAGGCTGACTTGTATCTCCCGGATTGAGACCAGGGCTGACCTGTACCTCCAGGGTTGAGACCAGGGCTGATATGTACTACTCGGGTTGAGGCCGAGGCTGACCTGATGGCCCAATTTGAGATCGGGGTTGATTTGACAGCCCGATATTGAGATTAGAGTTGAACTAATGGCCCGATATTGAGATCGGGGTTGATCTAATGGCCCGATATTGATATCAAGGTTGATTTAATGGCCTGATATTGAGATTGGGGTTGAAATTATGGCCCGATATTGATATCAGGGTTGATCTAATGGCCCGATTTGAGATCTGGGTTGATCTGACGGCCCGATATTGAGATCAGGGTTGATCTGACGACTCGATATTGAGATCGGGGCTGATCTAATGGCCCAATTTGAGATCGAGGTTAAATTGATGGCCTAATTTAAGATTGAGGTTGAATTGACGGCCCGATATTGAGATCGGAGTTGATCTGACGGCCTGATATTGAGATCGGGATTGATCTGACGGCCCGATATTGAGACCGGGGTTGATTTGATGACTCGGTATTGAGACTGGGATTAATTTGATGACCCGGTATTGAGACCGGGGTTGATCTGGCGGCCCGATATTGAGATCGGGGTTGATCTGACTATCTGAAATTGAGACCGAGTTTGATTTGATGACCCGGTATTGAGACCGGGGTTGATTTGATTGACAGTATTACCCTCCTACAGTGTTTGTAAGAGGGAAAGAAAATTTTGAGTGTCTACAGATGCCCCTCTTTATCATGTTCATGCAATGTAGTGAAATGGACAAGATAAAGATTAGTAGACACTGGAAATGTAAAGGCAAAGGGGATGCAATGCATGGAATGGTATGCTAGAAAGGTCAGATACCTTCGAGGAGGTGGGATCATCATTGATTGATTATGTCAATTTTTACTGGGGATGATGTTAATAGGCTATCACGAACGATTTTTTATCATTTTCTGTTGGGGATGACGTCATTCATGATAGCCTAGGAATGACATTGTTGCCGCCGAGTCAGGCGAATACACTCCTGATGCCTAACTTGACGATAATTTACACCGGTAGTTGGCAATAGGGGGATATCACCAATCCTTCTTGGTGCTCCTTTTGAGGATGTGTATAACAAATTCCATCATTGGTGATGGATTACTATATTGCATCCGCCACCGGATCCCTTCTGACGCTTTGCGGGGTTGTACTAATAGCTGAGATGTCACTGGGGTTGGGCCAACGGTTGATACTATCAACGGTCTATACCCGATGATTCGCCGGGGTGATGCCAACACCTGAACTGTCTTGGTCTGTACCCGACGCTTCGCTGGGGTTGTGCCAACAGCTAAAATGTCACCGGTCAGTACCCGACGCTTTGCTGGTGTGATGCCAACGGCTGAACTGTCATCGGTCAGTACCCGACGCTTTGCTGGTGTGATGCCAATGGCTGAACTGTCATCGGTTATTACCCGACGCTTCGCTGGGGTTGTGCCAACGGCTGAACTGTCATCGATCAGTACCCAACGCTTTGCTGGTGTGATACCAACGGCTGAACTATCATCGTTCAGTACCCGACGCTTCGCTAGTGTGATGCCAACGGCTGAACTGTCATCGGTCAGTACTTGACGCTTCAAAAGTGGTAGTTTTCGGCAGTTTTACGCAATTTTTTTGTAATTTTATGCAGTTTTTCATCATTGATCCCCGGATATGTCTTCAGGATGAATACCAAGATTTTTCAGAGTATTCCTCTTTTTGTCAGGATTACGCTGCTTAAACGTAGGATTTCAGGACAAACCGCTCAATCGCGTAGCGATTTCTCTTCAGATTTGACTTGGCAGATCATATAAACTCCGTTTCAACTCTAACCTAACCGAGCCCGTGGGAGTGGGACCCACCCTGAGGAGCCGCAGGTGGGCCCGCTTCCACCTGTGGTTTTATATTGGGCAGGGGGAGTTCATAATTTTAAGTTTTCATTTCGAGTTTCAAACTGAATTCGATCTTCTTTTTCAGATCTTTGGAGCTCGGGCAGCCTTTTTCTGATTCTGTCAGTTTCTACGCTTTCAGCGCATCACAGGTAACATTTTACATCCTTTTTTTGCAAGTTTTGACCGTTAAAAGCATGTAAACCACGTAAGGGGCTTTTAGACGCAATGTATGAAAAATATATGCTTATATGACATGCTAAATTTTTTTTGACTACGTATGTATGCATATCTTACTCTAATACATGTTTAGATGTAAGAAAATTTAGATTCTTAGATAGTCATATTTTGCTTTTTTGATTAGTTTACACATCTTTTTTGAGGCCTAGTGAGCCTAGATTTTCAACTAAAAATGTCCATGGTAATTTTGCTACCATGTGAAGTTTACTTTTGATTTTATTTCATAAATATGAATTGTTTTTGTTTTTGGGCAGGTATGCTACTGAATGGCCACCTAGACATGCCTATGTGCATGCGGACAGTCCATTTTACAAAGGAGACTCTAGCAAAAAAAATTCAAAACTTGAGTATTTAATAAACATGCAATTTTGACTCTACTGGGGATTTTTTACTGACCCATGCATGTTTTTAGGACTTAGATATGCATAGAGTACTAATTTAAAATAATAAGCCACAGGTTTTAGGCTTACCACACCATTTCTCAGGACACAGATTTTTGACATGGGTTAATTTTTGATGCTGGTTCCCGGCTTTATGTAGCCTCGAAGGAACTGGTTCAACGTGCATTCCCTGTACCATACTTTTGCACCAGGACTATAGGGATATCGTTGATGGCTGGGGGTTTTAGGTGTTCTTTTCTATCCTTCCCTGCCGTTGCCCCTGGGGGTATATGAGGGCTTTGTCTGAGCACTGGTTCCACCAGACTCAGTCCCTTCATCTGCTGGACTGTGAGGTGATGATGACCCATATGGACTGGAGGTTCATCACCGGCATTGAGTTTAAGGGTGAGTCAGTGCCTGTTGTGGCTGATAACACACCTACTGCCGTTCGGTCCCTGCTAGAAGTTCCTGCTATGGCGATCAAGGGTCGGACGGTCCGATCAGGTCCCTTGAGTATAGATACCCAGAGTGGGGCTTTACTTGAGCCTCTGCTTGTTGATTAGAGGGTCGTATCTTGAGGCGATTGTTCCTGGTGATCATCAGGGGTTATTTTGTGGCAGATAACTCATCGACTATGTCCTTCGCTCTAGTCAGTGCTACCCGATATGTGGAGCACCTCAGTGATTTTGATTGAGGTTCCTACACCTTTGCCTATTTTCTCTAGGGGCATACGCATGCTTTCGAAGGGTTTGACGGAGACTTGGTTAAGGTTCTACCTGTTTCTGCTGGTGAAAACATCTTTCTTGTACCTTTTTAATTTTAGCATTTATATTTGTCAGTCTTGGTCACTGAGGACTTTTGATATCTACATGGCTAGTTCTGGGCATTTGAGAGGCTTCATTTCCAACGACCCGCCACTACTTTAGGTTTGGAGACCTATCCTCAAGGACGGCGTTGGCATCACTCCACTCTGACAGAGGTCCCTGTTGCTGAGGGATTTACCCATGCTCGCCTGCAGTTGGAGCTTTTAACAGCTAGATCGATCTTTTGGATGCCGTATACCTCCGAGCTTTTGATGGTTGGATTTGAGGGAGGCTTCCCTACTGGTCGAGAGTTTACATTGTCGACCCGCAGAGTTCCATTTTTGACAGAGGGAGGCTGGGAGCTCTATTTAGGAGAGCGTGCTATCAGAAGCATCACGGGGCAGATCCGCATTCCCATTGTTCCTCCTGTGTGGCATCTTTGGCCATTGATCTTGCCATTGATAGATATCCCTATGGAGGGCATAGATGGCTTCACCTTATCAGAGGGCTCATTCAGGCAGGAGGCATTCAGTAGATGGTGGAGTCCTCGCACTATTGGAGCTCAGACTTGGGCTACCCAGTTTATAGCAGACATAGTGTCAAGGGTCTGTGATGATGATAGACTGAATAGCTTGCCTCAGGGAGCCCACTCATTCAGACCAGATAGCAAAGTTGATCAGGGAGTTGGAGAGAGCTCACTTTTTTATCAGGCATCTTGGCCGAGATCCTTCAGAGGCATCTTTTTTTGACCCATCCAGCTCAGGAGTGTGCCCCTCTTTAGGTCCATTTTCCAGCAGTTTTGCAGGGGCAGATCCTCCCTTGTACTGCCCAGACATGCCTCATAATAGCAGTTTTGTGTCCACGCAGGATATGGAGCAGGTTAACCACCTGAGCGTAGATGTGCTGGATCTTTTTGGATAGCTATGACAGCTATATCTTTTGGTTAGCCACTATTTTGGCTATTGGGCTGCTGTGCCCCCTTTTGATAGACCACTGTTAGTAGTTGGGTGGTGGTTGCCACATTGTCCTGTACTTTTTACTTTGCTTTATATTTATCAAACAGGGATGATGCTTGTAATAGATAGTTTATTATAGATATGCATTATATTTCCTATCTATCGCATCATGTTTTTCATTATCATTATGTATGTAATATGTCATATGTATGCATTTAGACAGATAAGTTTAGATTTGACCCCTGGAGGGTCTTGTGATACTGTGATACAAATGCCATCCTTTATTGTTAGTCGAATTGAGCATTTGCCACCGACTGAGGTGGCCACGTCATTAAGATCGTGGTATAGCAGTCTGTCCTTCTCAGCCAGAGGGACAGTTGATCAGATGTTGGAGCATTCATTGACCCATTGCAGATTTTTGGGTTCTGTACGGGTTCGTAGATGGTCTTTTACCCTTCTGGATACCCGAGAAATAGGTCTTCCATTTTGGACAGCATGAGCTGAAGCCGACTCTTGAGAAGTATCAGCGGTTTACAGGTTTATCATTAGATTTACTCTGCACTCAGACAACTATCAGCGATATGAGGAGACCGTTCACATGGATTTTAGGTCTTCGCCAGAGCGTGGTGAGAGATGAGATCATATCTGGATGGGTGATCTCTATTGACTTCTTGATTGATCACTTTGGTGAGCTAGATAGTTATGATCAACATGCTGGGAATTTTATTGTCTCGGTAGAAGCTTGGCATTTGGCTAGGGTAGATATATTGCTGTTGTGCATCGTGTCCTATGTTTACATGCCGGTCCTCTTCGACCATTTGGATGTGGGGTTGATAGTTGTGGTTAGGGCCCTTAGGAAGGGCAACACCATTATTCTGATGATATTGGCTGAGACGTTGTGATCAGCCACTCACTGTATTACCCAATCGGAGGGGTTCTTCAGAGGCAGTTTGGTCTTGTTCTATGTATGGCTTATATCCCATATCCGACCGATTGGATTTTTCAGACCTCATGGGTATTGCTTCACCCGCGAAGGTAGCTACATCTTACTCCTTTCAGCTTGCGGAGTGTACTGATGCAGAGACATGGTAGGCATTTCTGTAGGATATTGAGCATCCGTTCTTGATTTTTCCATGCTCAGGGCTAGCCTCTCCATATAGCTTTATTACCCATACATCTGGCATGGATTATTTTCCCCTAGCAGGATTGAGGGGAGTGACCACTTACCATACTCTGGCTGTTATTGGCCAGTTTGATCAGTATCAGAGCCTGCACCAGTTTGAGGGGGCTGCTGATCAGAGGATGTCGGCTTCGTCTATGTCATCTGCAGACTTGATTCGAGTGTATGAGTGTTGGACTCACAGGGAGAGGGTTGTTTTCTCCAGTAGCCATCCGGATCAGTTCTCCAGAGTACTTGGCGTAATTGGCGGCAGATATAGCATCAGCTGCATTCATCCAGTCAGCTCCTATTGTAGATTCAGACGAGGAGGAGCCTATGGAGGATCCTGAGTCTCCTACCGAGGATGAGTTGTTCATAGGTTTGACAGTAGCACTAGTTAGTGATCCGCTAATCATTCCTGTAGGGACAGATCCTGCTTTGGCCAATGCACTGGCTAGGATAACCTTTGAGAGGGATCAGGCTAGAGCGTTGATGTTTACCGCCATTGTCTGGCAGAGATATAGCTTTGGCTGAGAGAGATACAGCTCGAGTTTCTCATGATATAGGATTGAATGAGCGAGAGGAGATTCGATCTTCCAAAGACGCAGCTTTTATGGAGATCGAGGAGACTTTGATTGCTAGAGATGCAGCTTTTATGGAGAGGGACGAGGCTATGGCTTCCCGAGATTTCCACATTGCCGACAGTACCGCTCTTCGGTCTTATACTCATGGTCTGGTTACCGAGATGAGTGCATATATTGATGACCATAGTGCCATCCTTGCAGATGACTGTGGAGGTTTTGAGCTATATGGAGGCTGAGGGTATTGCACTTGCAGCTACTCCTCCATCTTCAGAGAGAGATGTCATGGTGGCATTGCTGGCCCGCTTATCCCTGGGTCCATAGACTAGCTTTATTTTTCCTGTACATACTAGATCAACCATTTTAGCCATGTACAGGACATTATGTATATATCAAACAGTTTTATATATCAGAGAAATATATTTTTGATTCACTTCCCTATTTGGATATGTATTGTCATTACTGAGTGATTACCACTTCTTTCATGTCTCGTTGTTGTTGATTTATCTTAAGCTTCTCCTTGATGGACTGACAGTTGAGATGTCAGAGAGTATCTCAGATGGGCCTGTTGATCAGGGTAGCTTGATAGGACTTAGCTTTTATATGGTTTTGGTGTCTTGGCACTAGTTTTATTTGGTTTATATTTTTTCTTGAAGGTCAAACCGCACAGTAAATTGCTGCCTACGTACTCCCGGGATGAGGGAGATCAGGTCATTCGTAGTTCAATCTTTTTTGTTTGAGAGAGGTTTAAAAAGTATTTATCTAGGGTTTTGAGTTTGGTTTGATGAGTTTTTAAAATTTTTGTTTGGTTTGACCTCACCAAAAATGGCTGCCTACGTACTCCCAGGTGGAGGGAGATCAGGCATTCGTAGTTTTCGACTTTGTAGTGAAAAACCGAACCTAATTTGATTTGTAGGACCCGGATGCAGATATGCATGTGTTTTAGACATAGTACCTTTTCACGGTGTCTGAATTGATGAGTTGGGGAAATTCATTCTCGTCCATCTCTTGTAGTCTGATAGCTCCCCCTGTCAACACTTCCTTGACAATGAAAAGGCCTTCCCAATTAGGGGTGAACTTTCCTTTAACTTCATCTTGATTGGCCAAAACTTTCTTCAGCAGCAAGTCATTTTCTTTGAATTGGCGTATTTGGACTTTCTTGTTGTAGGATCGAGCAATCCTTTGCTGATATAATTGCCCATGAAAAAAGGTTGTAGCCCTCTTTTCATCTATCAGGGATAGTTGGTGATACCGGTCTTGCAACCACTGATCTTCGTCCATCTGAGCTTCGATTAACACTCGCAAGGACTCTATCTCTACTTCTATGGGGAGGACTGCTTCCATGCCATAAACTAATGAATAGGGGGTAGCCCCAGTAGAGGTGCGCATTGACGTCCTGTATGCTAACAGGGTTAGAGGCAGCAGGTCAGGCCATTCTTTGTGATTGGCGGATATTTTTTGCATGATCTTTTTGATGTTCTTGTTGGATACTTCGATAGCACCATTCATCTTAGGTCGATAGATGACATAGTAGAGATGCTTGATGTGGAACTTTCTGCATAGTTCTCTCATCATTTAATTATTCAGGTTCTTGGCATTATCTTATATGATCACCTCCGGTTGTCCATATCGACAGACGACATTATTTCTGATGAACCCAATGATTACCTCTTTGGTGACTTTGGTAAAAGAGGCTGCTTCAACCTATTTGGTGAAATAATCTATCATGGTTAAGATGAATCGATGACCATTGCTGGCTTTTGGTTCTACTGGACCAATCACATCTATTCCCCACATGGAGAAAGGCCATGGTGAACTTATGTTGTGTAGCTCATTTAGAGGAGTATGTATGGCATTTCCATGTACTTGACATTGAAAGCATCTCTTAACGTGATCATTACAGTCAGCTTTTAGCGAGATCCAATAATGTCTTGTTCTTAATATTTTCATGGCCAGCAGGTGACCTGCTCATGTGTGGACCACAGACTCCACCATGGATTTCATCCATAAGTCTCTAGGCTTGCTCTTTATCAAGGCATCTTAGCAAGCCTATTCCAGCATCTCTTTTGTAGAGTGCATCTCCTCTCAAATAGAACTTCATGGCCATCTTATGAATTCGCTTCTGCTCGTATTGGCTTGTGCCAGCTGGTGTAGATCCATCTCGGAGATATTCCTTGATGTCTTGATACCAAGGTGGATTGACAGGAGTTATTTCATCTGATACTTCTCCGATGTAATTCCCACATGTCGAGGCTTTCTTAATTGTGAATTTGATGCCGGGAATCCCACTCTTATCGGATATGCTGATCAATGAAGCTAACATCGCCAATGCATCAGCGAAGTCATTCCTACCCCAAGGAATATGGATGAAGGTTATGTCTTCAAACTCCAAAGGTATTTTGACTGACCTGCCGATGATAGGGAAGAAAATGCAGTTCTTTGGTGTGATATGTCCCGGTGGTTTGCCTGATGACCAACTCAGAGTCTCCAAAGACTAGTAGGTGTTTGATACCCATGGATTGGGCTAGTTTTAACCCCATTATACAGCCTTCATACTTGGCTGTGTTGTTGGTGTTGCCAAATTGAAGTTTGGTAGCCACAGGATATTGTTATCCTATACCAGAGATAAGAACTGCCCCAGCTCAGGCACCTTTCATGTTTACTGCTCCGTCAAAATATATTTTCCATGGCTAGACTGTATTCTCTTGCTAGAGTTATTGAATCATCATGATCCCATCATCCGGGAAATAAGTCTCTAGGGGCTCGAACCCTCATGAAGGAGCTTCAGCTAATTGATCTACAATGCCTTGACCCATGATTGACTTTTGAGTTATGTAGACAATGTCAAACTGTTGTAGGATCAACTGCCATTTGGACAGTCAACAATTCAATATTAGCTTGTTGAATACATACTTGAGTGGATGCATGCGAGATATGAGGTAGGTCGTGTGCCCATGCAAATAGTGTTGCAACCTTATAGCGTCCCATGCTAACGCACATCATGTCTTTTCGATCAGGGTGTACTTCTGCTCACCATTACTGAATCTTTTGATGATATAGTAGATGACTCTTTCCTTTCTACTATCATCATTCTGTCCTAGCATGCAGCCCATTGCATTGGCATTGACTGACATGTACATGAATAGGGGAACTCCATCCCTCGGGGGTACCAAAATAGGTGCTTCGACCAGCTGTTTCTTGATGGCAAGGAAGGCTTGTTGACAATCCTCATTCTATTTAGTTGATGAATTCTTCCTTAGTAGCTTGAATATGGGTTCATAGGTTGCTGTGAGCTGGGAAATGAATCGGCTTATGAAGTTGATTCTCCCCAGGAACCCATGTATCTCCTTCTCTATTTGAGGTACTGGCATCTCAGTGATGGCTTTGATCTTGGCAGGGTCTAGATCGATGCCTCGATTACTCACCAAGAATCCTAACAATTTGCCTTATTTGAAGCCAAAAGCACATTTGGCTGGATTTAGCTTGAGGTTGTACTTGCGCAACCTGTTGAATAGCTTCATGAGATGTTCGATGTGATCATCCTCCCTCCAGGATTTGATGATGATGTCATCCATATAAACCCCTATCTCTTTGTGCATCATGTCGTGAAACAGGGCCATCATGGCTTGCTGATACGTTGCTCCGACATTGATGAGGTCGAAGGATAGTCGCCTGTAACAAAAGGTTCCTAGGGAGGTCGAAGGATAGTCGCCTGTAACCATGATTTGATGGTAACCAGCAAAGAAATCTACGAAGAAATACATGTCGTACTACGACGTATTGTCTATCAGGATGTGGATGAAAGGTACTGGGAAATTGTCCTTAAGGCAGGCTTTGTTAAAATCCCTATAATCCACGCATACTCGTACTTTCCCTCCAGGGTTTAGGTACGAGAACTATGTTTGATAGCCACTCTGGGTATGTTAATACCATGATAATGCCGGCTCTGAATTGTTTAACAACTTCTTCTTTAACTTTCAGACTCCATTCAGGTTTCAATCACCTAAGCTTCTGCTTGACTAGCTTAAATCCATCTTTGATGGGCATTCGATGGATGACAATGTTAGTGGACAGGCCAATCATGTCTTTATGTGACGATGCAAACATATCTTGGAACTGTGTTAGGAGTTCAATCAAGTTGACTTTTTGGTCTTGGGTGAGGTCTATGCATATCTTGATTTCATTGATGTTTTCGGAGGTTCCTATGTTGATAGTGGTGGTTTGGTCGAGGTTGGTTTGGGTTTGTCTTCGACCCATTCTTTGATCTCCTCGGGCACCTCATAGTCATCTTCCTCCTCTTGATCAATATCCATCAAGTCGAAGTTCAATTCTACATAAAAGTTGTAGTCACTATGATAGGTTGGCATCTCATCAGTAGAGGCAAACATATCCATTGCTTGAGTCCTGAAAACAAAAATGCTTTCATTTTAATATATACAATTGCTTATGTCGACGTTGGAAAATTTAAGAAATACCGAGGGTCGGTTTATAACCCGATTTTCCTCAACTCGATCTTTCTAAGTTATCTCTACCCTTATTCTTTTTATTACAAAAAAGGTTTTGAAGTTTTTAGGAAAGAGGCCAACATGTGTATATGTCGACGATTTGATTTAAACAGAGTCGCCAGTTAGTAGTTTTGAAAATGGTTGTACCAACTCAACCGAATTTGATTTGAAAAGAGGCCCAATTGCTGGACACTGTCGAAACTTGATCTTTGAAATCGGAGTTTTGAGTTCGTGGGCTTGGTTAAGTGTGGAAAAGGTGTTAGGCATCCCACGACTCCCTTGTAAACACGATACCGTAATTTTTTCAATATTTCCCTTAAAACTAGAATGCGTGAATGAATGCTATTTGAAAATTGGGCATATTGATTGATTGATTGAAAGCTTTAACAGGCTTCGTCGAGCCTATATACGAAGGGTTTGATTTGATTTGAAAATCAGTCTTTGATTTGATTTGCAAAAAGCCTCATTTAATTTGCAAAATCTTTTAAATTGAATTAACAGTGATGTTTTGAAAGCTGGTTTTATCAAACCCTTACACTGACATAGGAATTGAAGCATATCGCTACTCTAAATTTTATCTTTATAGCCTAAAGGCTGCATGCAAATGGTGATTTGTCAGGCTGCGAAGCATCCTCGACAACAGAAATATAAAGAGTCGGTCTCCTTATGGGTATGAAAACCATCGGAGGGACGCTGACACGACAATTCATATTTTCACTATGTTGAGACCTTAAATACGGATAACCGTTTTAAGTTCTGTGCATGTACTGGGTTTGTACGTAACGCAATCAAGCAATCAAATCACATAAATAGGGCGGAAGTGCGAAACATAGGTTTTCAAAAAATTTATACAAACCCATAACCATGATCATGCTTTGTGCTAGTTATCAATAACAGAAAAAGAGAACATGGAATTATACCTTTGAAGATCCAAGCTTCCTCAGGTACAAGTTCTACTCCTCTGATTCCTTTGATTCCTTTGTAGTGGCTCCTTCCCTTGATCAATGTCAGCCACCCAAACGTTTGGCCTCTAACGGTGATCCACCAAGGAAGATGAAGAACTCAGGAAGATGGGTTATTGGCTTAACCCTTGTTTCTATCTCTATAGAATATGTGTACTCCCAACCTTTGGAAAAAATCACATACCTTATTTCTGATATAAGACTCTCTTATGTAGATATTAGGTTAACCCTCCTAATCCAATTAGAATAGGATTTTATTTAATTAATTAATTAAATACTTTTAATTAATATATATATCCTAATCTTATTAGGATTGAGAGAGAGTACTGATATTATATTAATTCCTAAACTCCTTTAGAATTAAAATAATAATAATAATAATAATATTAATAAGACTCCTCTTATTAATTTATATTTAATATTTTTAAAATATTAAATAATAAACATTAAGGTATTTAATTTATTCTATCACCATAGATTAAATTAATTACACTTAATGCATTATTACTATCATACCATTTTCTTCTTAAATAATTCTTCTTCCTTTTATGGTGTGGCCCTTTAGGTTCTCCATATTAAACCGGTTGTGAATAAATCAATTAGAACAATTATAATCTTATTTATATAAATAAATTAAACTAATAATCTATTTAAATAAATAATATTTATTCTACAATAGGGATAAGCCTCCCTAGCGATCAACGACTTTCTAGATAATATAGATTTCAACATTAATCATAAAAGAACCTGTGAGTTAATAGTTACCGTACAAGTCAATTCTTCCACCATACAATGTCCCAATTAAATATAAGACATGGATTTACTGTCAAGTCTTAATTTATTTAATCATATGGATTTCGATTAGAAAATGCACAACTCTAAATAATGCAAATTAGAAACCTCTTTCTAATTTCATTCTACCTTGGCCAAGGATTCCTGGGTTGTTATTTAACTGAATTATATAGGACATATCTCCTCTTTTACTAGAGGTGGTAGATTCTTTATTGATCATACATTATCTCCATATGTAACTCATTATACCCAAGCATACCCTATACATGCCTTAAAAGGCCTTAAGGAATAAGTCAAAGTATAATTTGTTACATACAAGATACTATGATGATCTCAAGTCCAAGAATCACTTATACTACTATCACATTAGGAATTCCTATTGATAGGCGAGTAAAACTCCATTAGGTATTCCATAGTGAGTCACGTTCAGTGAACTTATTCTCCAATAAGCACCTATATACTTGCTTTAGTGTCTCCACACAAATGACCATGAGATCAGTCATCCTCATCCAATGAGCAAGCAACATATGTACCAATCTATCTGGATTTACTAATCTCCATTTTAGTAATCCCACAATTGGGAACTATTTTAGTTTTTAAGCTTTCTAAGAATTTTGATCTCTTTAGCATTATCTCATCATGATTCTAGAAGCATTGCTTAAAACTATGGGTTATTTACATATTATAAAAAACAGCACCATGTAGATAATTAAATGCCTTAAATGAATATTTTATTAATAAATAAATAAGATTGTTTACAAAGTATGTACTTTATCATCATACATGATTGACTTGTATGCACACTACTATCAATCTCCCACTTGTACTAAAGCCAATCGCCATGGTATCTCATACCCATCTTCTCTAAGTGACGATCAAACTGCTGTTGTGTTAGAGCTTTAGTAAATGGATCTGCAATGTTATGTTGAGAGTATATGCTCTTCTTTCAATGATTCTTTAATCAAAGTGCCACAACACATGTTTAGATTCAAGATGAGACTTAGGAACTATTCCTAGTTCTGTAATGAACTTTTCATCCGAAACATCAACTTGCAGCTTCACTTACAGTTATATACTTTGTCTTTGTCACTAAATCAGCAACCTTTTGCTGTTTGAAACCTTTCCAATTCACTGCACCACCTTTCAAGGTAACGACTTACCCTATAGTGGATTTACTGTCGTCTTGGTCAGTCTGAAAACTTGAGTCTGTTTAGCACTCTAGATTCATTCAGACCCATCATGTGTCATGATGACATCCTTAATGTCAGTTAAGTACTTTGGGATGTTTATCACTATCTCACAGTGATCTTCTCCAGAATTTGACTGATCAACATCAAGTCTCGTATATTTCATTGCATACATGATAGTAACTCATGCGATCTCTCTTTTACTGAGGACAATATTAGAGAGATACACTCATGGCTCATCATCATGAGGCACACTTTTGGAGTTTGCCATGCTAAACGCCTTTAGCATCTAATGAATATACGTTTTCTTAGGTTAAGTCGAACATCCTTTTAAATCTATTAATACAGATTTATATCCCCAATACGGGATGTTCTACCCAAATCATTCATGGAGGAATATTTAGACAACTTTATTTTGATTGATTGTAACATAGGAATGTCATTCCCTATCAGTAATATATCATCAACATATAATACAAGAAATGATATTACGCTCCCACTAACCTACTTGTATACACATGGTTCATCCTCGTTTTTTATAAAATCAAACTCTTTGATTGTCTCATCAAAACGAATGTTCCATCTACGTGAAGCTTGCTTTAACCCATAAATGGATCGTTGTAGCTTACCGATTTGATTTGTTCTAACTTTTGAAATAAATCCCTTTGGTTGTGTCATATACACATCCTCCTCAAGTTTCCCATTGAGGAAGGCCGTTTTCACGTCCATCTGCCAAATCTCATAGTCATTATAAGCTGCAATCGCAAGAAAAATCCGAATGGACTTGAGCATGGCTACTGGTGAGAAGGTTTCATCATAGTCAACTCCTTGTCTTTGTTTGAAACCTTTTGCAACCAGTTGGGCGTTATAGGTCTGTACCTTTTCGTCTGCTCCAGTCTTTCTCTTAAAAACCCATTTACACCCAATAGGCTTAATACCTTCAGGTGGTGAAACCAAAGTCTATACTTTGTTTTCATACATGGAGTCCATTTCGGATTTCATGGCTTCAAGCCATTTCCCTGAGTCTTTATTACTCATAGCCTGTTCGTAATTCAATGGATCATCATCATTCATGATGTGTACCTCATCGCCATCCTCTATAATGAATCCATACCTCTCAGGTATCTTCGGTACTCTTCCAGATTTACGAACAGGGTGTCGTACAGTAGGTTATTCTACTTGGTTAGGTACCTGACTTTGATCCGTGGTAATTTGTGGTTCTTGAACTTCTTCAAGATGTATTTTACTCCCACTGACCCCTTCATGGATAAACTCTTTCTCCAAGAAGGTAGCATATTTCGCAACAAACACCTTTTGATCAGTAGGGTGATAGAAATAATACCCTATGGTTTCTTTAGGGTATCCCACAAATCTACACTTATCGGATTTAGTCTGTAGCTTATCATTTTCAAATTTTTTGACATAAGCTGGACAACCTCAAGTCTTAACATGCTTAAGATTTGGTTTCCTCCCTTTCCACATCTCATATGGAGTCTTTGGGGCGGATTTGGTACGTACCTTGTTAAGTAGGTATGCAGCCGTTTCTAGGGCATAACTCCAGAAGGAAATTGGAAGGTCGGTAAAACTCATCATGAATCAAACCATGTCCAACAGTGTTCGATTTCTCCTTTCAGATACTCCATTTAACTGTGGTGTACCTGGAGGAGTCCATTGTGAGATTATACCATTTTCTTTGAGACAATTGAGAAACTCACCGCTTAAGTATTCTCCACCTCGATCTGATCGAAGTATCTTAATACTCTTGCCCTTTTGTTTCTCTATTTCACTTCTGAACTCTTTGAACTTTTCAAATGATTCTGATTTGTATTTCATCAAATACACATATCCAAATCTTGAGTGATCATCAGTGAAAGTAATAAAATAAGAATACCCTCTCCGTGCACTTATTGTCATAGGTCCACAAACGTCTGTGTGAATCAATGCCAACAACTCTGTAACTCTTTCTCCTTTTCCACTAAAAGGATATTTAGTCATTTTACCCATGAGACAAGATTCACAAGTTGGATATGATTCATAATTGAATATCTCTAGGAGCCCATCCTTATGCAACTTGAATAATCTTGTTTCATTGATATGACCAAGTCTACAGTGCCACATGTAGGTATAATTAATATCATATCTTTTCCTTTTCTTAGTTTGTTCAATTTGAAATATATTTTCTTGTAAGTCAAGTGTATAAAGTCCATTTCGCAAATTTCCAATACCATATAAAACATCAGTTTTATAAATAGAACAACTATTGTTCTTTATAACAACGTTAAATCCTTTCATATCCAATACAGAAATTGAAATAATGTTTTTAATAATATTCGGAACATAATAATAATTATTAAGATAAATGGACTTGCCCGAAGGCATTGCTAAATAATAAGTTCCTACAGCTAATGCAGCAACCTTTGCTCCATTCCCCACTCGTAGGATCACCTCTTCATTGTTCAGCTTTCTACTTCTGACCAGTCCCTGCACAATGTTACATATGTGAGACCCACAGCCGGTATCCAATACCCATGTAGAATTATGACTTTCAGAAAAATTAATTTCAATCATAAACAAACCTTGATTGGAAGTTGAAGCTTCTCCAAGCTTCTTCTCTGCTAGAAACTTCTTGCAGTTCCTCTTCCAATGTCCCGGCTCATTGCAATGAAAGCACATTCCTTTAGCTGGTTCAGGTTTCTTTTGTTCCTTTTCTTTCCCCTTTCCCTTAGCCTTCTTGGATTTCTTCTTTTCAGAAGATACCTTGGGCCTCTTCCTTTTATTGGAAAAATCCACCATTAAGACATGGTTCTTCTTGGATGGGAAGTGACCTTCTGCAGTTTTTAGCATGTTTAATCAGCTCAGGCAAGCTGACATCTAGCTTATTCATGTGAAAATTAACCACAGACTGCGAGAAGGTCTCAGGGAGTGATTGCAAGACCAAGTCTTGACTCAGCTCCCCATCCATGACGAACCCCAGCTGTCTAAGGCGTTCAATCAAATTGATCACCTTTAGGACATGAGTCTCGACGGTAGTACCCTCGGTCATCCGAGATCAGAAGAGCTCCTTAGATATCTCATATCTAGCCAGTCCTACTCTGTTCACCATACAACTCCTTGAGGTGAAGCAGCATAGTAGGAGCATCCATATTTACGTGTTGACGCTGAAGCTCGTTATTCATGGATGAGAGCATGATGCATTGAGTCACAGATGCATCATCTTGCCATTTATTGAAAGTGGCAATCTCTTCCTCAGAGGCTGTTTCTGAAACAGATTCAGGGACAATTGAATTTAGGACATAAGAAATCTTTTCAGCAGTGAGAACAATTCTCAAATTTCTTAGCCAGTCCTCATAATTCGGGCAGGTAAGCTTATTTGCATCAAGTATGCTTCGTAGTGAGATTAGTGATTTTGACATTTTTAAAATTCTGCATGTGAAAAGACAACATTTTTAGCAAACATTCATTTTATTAACTTTGCATACCAAAATAAATGTAGGTCCTTATTTTAAATTGGTAGCTCCCACTATTTTCATCAAACTATATTACCCTCACTTATATAGTTCAGCAATATCTAATTAAAGATTTGCTAGTGAGATTAAGGATCCCATTTCAAATGTATATAACCTTGTGGATAGCACAACAAGCGATATACAAATAAATAGGTAGACAACTCTTGTCAATTACATCACCATGTAACTCCTTTTATTTTGCCTCTTAAATTATAATGGTCATGTGTGTGCACATCCGAACTAAAATGATTTAAGTTAAGTCCAGCCTAGCACTTCCATAAATTTAAAAAAGAAAAATTTTCGTCCTTGTGGATAGCACAACAAGACTAGATCGTTCAATTTTCTTGATAAGCATCAAATGTGATTAATTAACATCTTAAATATTCAATACTCGCCTTGTGGATAGCACAACAAACTCATATTAAATATTTAATACTCTATTAATTAATCATGCTAGAAGGCGAAAGTCAATATTCCAAATATCATTTGAACGCTTCGGACTTAATATTATTTCTTTGAGGGTTTGTTATTATTTATCTCATCTTGTTTAGCGCGCATGCACACACACACACACACACACACACATATATATATATATATATATATATATATATATATATATAATACGCGTCATTTTATTAAACATGTGAAGCATGTTTGCATAAAATATAATATATATATAATATTTAGCATGTAATATAGAATACTATATTCTACCCGAATTGATTATGGACTTTTCTTCTAGTTTGGTTCACTAGAGCCACCAAGTGAACCAAAAGGTCAAACCTAGGAGTGCAAGAATTTAAATTTTAAATGTAACTATTACATTTAAACCCGGGCTCCATACAAATGGGTCTTCACGCGCTCCTTGCTCATTGGTCTCCAGTTTCTTCAAGATAATTCTAACTATTTCTATTATATAAACTATAATTAAATAGAAACCTTGATCAGTAGTCAATGGGAAGTACATAGGAAGGAGATAGAACTTATATCGAGAATAAAACTAGAGAAGACGAGGTACGCAGACCCCATTTTATAAAACCCATTCATTCAAGCATTCATCCAAAATAAAATCCAATCACATTGGTCATAGTCCATAATCAACCCCATTTATTATCATACACATCAACATATGCATCAATAAATATCCATTCATCTCATGAATAATAAGCTATTCCATATATGGATCGATGTCATTTAATGGACAAAAGTTGTGCTAAATTTTATTTTTGAAACAAAATAAACTCTTTTATTTTAATCAAAAATAAATCCAAATTAAACTCCTTTAATTTTAGCAATCTGAATTCATATTTCAGATAAAATAAACATCTTTATTTTAAAACTTCATTAATTAAATAAACAGTTTACTTAATTAAATAAAATCAATTTTCAGGGTCTGTCTAGGTACCGGCGCAGCTGCGCCAGTAATGAACTGGGCAGCTGCGTAGGAAGCCTGAAGCGCCAATTTTTGCAGACCGGCGCAGCTGCGCCAGTAATGAACTGGGCAGCTGCGCAGCTGCGCCGTTCTTCGCAGAAACTTGCAGAAAATGATTTTGTCCAGAAAATTCAATCCAATTCTCACATCAATTCATACATGGAATCATAAAATTGATAATTAGCACAAAGTTAGGCGCTAATACCACTGTTGGGTTTGTACGTAACGCAATCATGCAATCAAATCACATAAATAGGGCGGAAGCGCGAAACATAGGTTTTCATAAATTTTATACAAACCCATAACCATGATCATGCTTTGTGCTAGTTATCAATAACAGAAAAAGAGAACATGGAATTATACCTTTGAAGATCCAAGCTTCCTCAGGTACAAGTTCTACTCCTTTGATTCCTTTGATTCCTCTGTAGTGGCTCCTTCCCTTGATCAATGTCAGCCACCCAAATGTTTGGCCTCTAACGGTGATCCACCAAGGAAGATGAAGAACTCAGGAAGATGGGTTATTGGCTTAACCCTTGTTTCTATCTCTATAGAATATGTGTACTCCCAACCTTTGGAAAAATTCACGTACCTTATTTCTGATATAAGACTCTCTTATATAGATATTAGGTTAACCCTCCTAATCCAATTAGAATAGGGTTTTACTTAATTAATTAATTAAACACTTTTAATTAATATATATATCCTAATCTTATTAGGATTGAGAAAGAGTACTGATATTATATTAATTTCTAAACTCTTTTAGAATTAAAATAATAATAATAATAATAATATTAATATTAATAAGACTCCTCTTATTAATTTATATTTAATATTTCTAAAATATTAAATAATAAACATTAAGCTATTTAATTTATTCTATCACCATAGATTAAATTAATTACACTTAAAGCATTATTACTATTATGTCATTTTCTTCTTAAATAATTCTTCTTCCTTTTATGGTGTGACCCTTTAGGTTCTCCATATTAAACCGGTTGTGAATAAATCAATTAGAACAATTCTAATCTTATTTAAATAAATCAATTAAACTAATAATTTATTTAAATAAATAATATTTATTCTACAATAGGAATAAGCCTCCCTAGCGATCAATGACTTTCCAGATAATATAAATTTCAACATTAATCATAAAAGAATCTGTGGGTTAATAGTTACCGTACAATTCAATCCTCCCACCATACAACGTCCTAAATAAATATAAGACATGGATTTACTGTCAAGTCTTAATTTATTTAATCATATGTATTTCGATTAGAAAATGCACAACTCCAAATATTGCAAATTAGAAACCTCTTTCTAATTTCATTCTACCTTGGCCAAGGATTCCTGGGTTGTCATTTAACGAATCACATAGGACATATCTCCTCTTTTACTAGAGGTGGTAGATTCTTTATTGATCATACATTATCTCCATATGCAACTCATTATACCCAAGCATACCCTATATATGCCTTAAAAGGCCTTAAGGAATAAGTCAAAGTATAATTTATTACATACAAGATATTATGATGATCTCAAGTCCAAGGATCACTTGTACTACTATCACATTAGGAATTTCTATTGACAGGCGAGTAAAACTCCATTAGGTATTTCATAGCGAGTCACGTTCAGTGAACTTATTCTCTAATAATCACCTACATATTTGCTTTAGTGTCTCCACTCAAATAACCATGAGATCAGTCATCCTCATCCAATGAGCAAGCAACATATGTACCAATCTATCCGGATTTACTAATCCCCATTTTAGTAATCCCACAATTGGGAACTATTTTAGTTTTTAAGCTTTCTAAGTATTTAGATCTCATTAGAATGATCTCATCATGATTCTAAAAGCATTGCTTAAAACTATGAGTTATTTACATATTATAAAAAACAGCACCATGTAGATAATTAAATGCCTTAAATGAATATTTTATTAATAAATAAATTAGATTGTTTACAAAGTATGTGCTTTATCATCATACGTAATTGGCTTATATGCACACTACTATCATGTACATTTTACAGAGAAACTGGCAAGGTACATCTGTAATTCAGAGTTTGTCCATCATGGGAATCTGATTCTGATCAGTTTGATCATGAATCCCATGATTCCTAGGCTCACATATGAGTGGCTAGAAAACCTGCACAGTTCAAATTTGTACAGAAATAAATGTATGTATCATCACGTCTCAATAGAACCAAGGATTCATCAATAAATCCTGGCTGCGCGTGGCCATAGCGTCTCGTTCCCACTAGATAGCGATCTAGAGGATGCAAGGTTGCTTTTGAAGCTGAAACTATAAAAATAACTAGATTTAAAGAAATCTCGGCCAGGTTCTGACGGGACTTGTTTGAACCGTTGAAAGCTAGAATTGGCGTGATTTGGATAAATCTAGTCAGCCCTCAGATATGTCAGTACAAATTCATATACAAATAAATGTTAAATGCAGCAGTTGAATAAAGCAATATATATAATTATATATATATAAAAGCTGTAAAAGGGCGATGGGTTTTCACTTGCAAGCCCGGACTGGAATTAAAATATATATATATATATATATATATATATATATATATTTGTAAAAATTGCAAATAGCCATGAAATGATCCAGGCTGTAACAGAAATATATATATATATATATATATATATATAAGCAGTAAAAAGGGCGATGGGTTTTTATGCCGGTGCCCGTACTGTAATTGAAATTGACAGAAAAGTAGTCACCCAGTGACTGGGGAGAGCACCCAGTATGTGCAAGTGTGCAAAAGCAGTAAAATGGCCACAAAATAGTCCAGGCTGACTGAAAATATATATATATATATATATATATATATATATATATATATATTGACAGAAATGTTGTCAACCAGGACTGATATTAATACTAGTGATGGTGAATGTCGCTTATATATGCGTAAATATATATAAAAGTGATAAACTACCTCGGATTTGACATCCGGGCTTGACAGAATTGAAATATTAGTACATTTATAGTTAAATATATACAAAAGAGGGCCAAACCCGGACTGGGAAGATAACCTAGTCCGGCGAAGTTGCCAAAATGTGCGTGCTAGTGCATTAAAGCTGCTAGAGCTGACGGATCATCAATCCGAGTTGTAAAAATGTTGAAAACGGAGTTTATGTACAAAAATGTATCAATTTTTGATGAAAATGGCCACGGAACTAAGTTCCAGGCATATTTAGACGATGAAACTTTGTGTGCAAGTGCAAAGTAGTAGTATTGACTTTCTGATCGTAAAAATACTTATAATGGACCGCAATGCAAGCTTTTTGCCGAATCGTAGGCTTTAAACGCCCAAATCTGCTGATGGTGTTTTGATATGTGGTAGTATATGGGTATATCTACGTGTTGGAGTGAAAATATTTGGGTTTAGAAGAGGTGTAAAAGTCGAAAAATCAGACTGGCAGAGCTTCGCTACGTTTCAAAATTGTTGAAAATGAACAGTGGGGCATGTTTATTTATAGGTCAGGGAGCCTCAGCTCTACCTGCTACTACCATAGGTAGAGGTGTGGCTCCCCAAGGTGGGGCCCACATGTTTGGCTTCATCGTCTCAAAGTGCGTGCATGCCGAGCGACACGATGTCAGGTTCAACACTTTATAACTTTTAATCGGAGTGTCTGTTTGGGACGTGCTATAGCTTTCGAGAAAGCCCTTGCTGAGAGTGTCACAATAACATTTCTTTTAACCCTTTTTAAGTCCCCAAAAGTGGGCTCATAACCGGGTCTTCGTTTCCCCATAGTTTGCCCGATGAGCCGTCTGGTGCTGTTTTCACCCAGAAGCACCGTTGTGCTTCTTTATGACCTTGGCAACATTAATTCAGCTTAAGTTTGACTGAATCGGATGAGATTTGGTAAAATTACCATTTTGCCCCTCCCGGGGTTTCCCTTGGTGTCGGCATGGCCTCTGGTTGACTTTCGGGAGCTGTTTCCAAGACTTTGATCCCATTAGAGTCTGTTTGTCCCTAGTGTTACCTCTGTGGCTGACGTGGTCATTCCAGGTTTTCTTTTGGAAGTGTTGTGGTGCTTCAGTTTTATGTCTGAAGTAGACCTGACTTCCCAGGACTGATGTCAGGGCTAAGCTGTACTTCACGGGTTGCTGTTGGGGCTGATTTGTACCTTCCGGGTTACTGTTGGGGCTAATTTGTACATCCCGGGTTGCTTCCGAGGCTGATTTGACATCCCGATATGGTTGATCGGTGCTGTGGTTATCTCGATATTGGTGATCGGGTTTGAGCTGATATCCCGATATTGAGATCGGGGATGATTTGACGGTCCGATTGACGATCGAAGTGGGCTGGAGTACCGATATTGGTGATCGAATTTGACTGGAGTTGATCGATATTGGGGATCGGATTTAGGTTGAAGGACCGGCATTGGTGGACGAATTTAGATTGGATGTCTGGTGTCGGGACCAAGGTTGGCTTGATTGACGGTTCTGCCCTCCTACAGTGTTAGTATTGGGCAAGAAAAATTTTAAGTGTCTACAGATGCCCCTCTTTATCATGTTTATGCAATGTAGTGGAATGGACAGGATAAAGATTGCTAGACACTTAAAATATGACAAGATATTGATGATGCAAATCGCAATGCAATGAATGTTAACATGTTTTTGCCAAATCGCATGTCGCACTTCGTATATCGCATCAGAAATTGCATCAGCCATCGTATCGCATCGCATCGCAAATTTCATCGCATTGCATCGCATATTGCATCGCATCGCATTACCTTTATCGGTGTTTGTGTTGGTGCCGATATACATGGTTGGCTTTCATCAATCCTACTAATGTCTATGCTGGTGTTGACTCCAACAGTCTGATTTCCATTGGTGTTGTTGATTCTTGTTTGATGAAGATAAACTGAAATGTTTCCCATATTTCTGCTAGGGATGATGTCGTCTGTGATGGCCCTTGGTGCTACCTTGGTTTAAGCCCAATGGTTTCTCACATCTGCTGATACTTTTCATGGGGCATACTTTTTGATGCCGTTTGTACCTTTTTGAAGACTCCTCTGCTGAGGATATATTTCATTCTTCGAGTTACCTCAGTGGGTGCTCCTGATGTTTATCCTGATGATAACTTACACCGGTAGTTTGCAAAAGTGCCTACCCTGATGGTAGGGGCAATGGTTGATCATTGGACTGTCCCGATGCCTACTCGAACGGTAGCAAACTTTTTCATCGAGTTTGTGTGTTTAATGTATATGCATATTTGACTCTATTGGGCATGCATGCCTAATGTTTTGATGGAAATGTGCGCTGATGTAGCGCTTGTTGCACGTGTACAGACCAGACATGATATGATGATCTTAATTTATCCTAGGTTGATGCATATACTTAATTGAATTGATGTAAAACCATACCTCACCCTTTTTTGAGGTGATTTAGAGTTTCTTTTCAAGCATGGATTTTGATAGGCTTAGCAGCTCTAACTCCTGTATGGCTCCTTTTGTCATTCGCTGAGCAGATTTGGATGTTCTCTTTTTATATGCTATATTTGGTGAGGATCTCGCAGGGGCTGCTATTTTCTAGATCTGAATTTGGTGCTGGTCCCTTTGGTGGTCCAAACACTGATGGCTTTATTAGGAAGTATCCTGATATTTTTGTTGAAGTTGCATTCCACGGTCTATATTACCGGATCATTCTCCGATGCTACGCTGGATTGATGCCAACGGTTTGATCATTGAGTGTGAAAAAAGGGTAAGCTTTTCACTTGCAACCTTGCTGGGTTAGACGCTGGCCTAGCTGATGACCCGGGTGATGCTGACGTCCTGGAGGATGTAGCCCGTTCTTTTATTGCCTAGATTTGAACTTCAGTGTAGAGGCCTTGACTTGTGAGGACTTGGTGCAGGTTGGCATGTTTGATGCAGCAGATTTCCTTCTCTAGATCTTTTGGTCATTGGGTATCTGTTCTTCCCGAGTTAAGGACTCTGTTGAAGACTTTTCCCTTTTTGTGGAGGGACAGTTGATGTCGCCTTGATTTCTTTCAAGAACTCTCCCTTTCCTTTTGATGAGGAACTTGGTCCTGCCATAGATCCTTTCCATTTCTTGTAATGGAAAAATGCCCCAGCCCTTTCGCAGGTTGTTACTGGGGTTCATAGAAAAACTCGCTTTGTTGACCATGTCCACGATGAGCAATATCCTGCACATTCAGACAAACAACAATATATGCCGACAGCTTGATGGCTCGGGTCGTCAGGATTATTATGAGGCATTTGAAATTTAGAGTTTATGAAATTAAATGCTTGTATTCAATGCGCTCTCATCTTATCCCTAAAGATCTTGAAAGGGATTATGAAAATGAATTTTTCCTAAGAAAATCAAAATTTTTGCTTGACAAGTTATGAAATCACAAGAAAACTTTTAAGCGTCTATGATCATTTTTCATGGGTAGGATTAGATTCACAAGACTTATCTCCCTTCATCAGAGACATCTCATCTTCGCTCTAGACACTGCTCTTCACAAGATTAAGATCATATGACACGTGCACTATGTATGACGCAACCCTTAGCTGGGGTTTCTCTTCTATGACTCTAGATGATATCATTTTTTCTTGCAAAATTTTTTGCTTTTCTCACTTAACTTTGTCTCATTTTCTTAGGCTTTTCAGAGTTACCCATATAACGAGTTTTGGACCAATGACTCCTAAACCAGATGGTTTTAGGGCACTAGGTGTTAAGATACCCCTTAGGGTTTACTGGCTCGAGTAACAAAGGCCACACTTCGAGTTAAGTCAAGCGGTCTACTCTTTTGATCCTTGCCTGAGCTGGTGCAAGATTCGTTTTCTTAGGCTCTAAATTACCCGTGTAGCGAGTGTTGGGCCAGGTGACTCCCAAACCAGACGGCTTTAGGGCACCAGGTGTAGAGACACCCCTCGAGCTTAATTACTCGAGTAACCTAGGCCACGATTCAAATCTTCTTATACTTTGATTTCTTGCAATGCTCGTTTTCTTAGGAACTGAGTTACCCATGTAACGAGCGTTGGGTCGATGGCTCCCAAACCAGATGGCTTTAGGACACCAGGTGTAGAGACACCCTTCGGGATTAATTACTTGAGTAACCCAGACCACAATTCGAGGCATTAGACTGCCTACTAATTGTCATCCTTGTCGTCATAGTTTTCATACCCCACAACTAAGAGTCAGGTCAATCGCGAAGTGCTGACATGCATATGAGGTCAAGTTTGCTCTAAAAAGTGCTTTGAACTAGAACGTCGTGCCTAATCAAAAGGTTGAATAGTCTTAATTCTCTAATTGCTTTCATGATTCTTGCTCCATGGACACTTATTAGAATTAATCCAATTCATAACAAGTTAAGCAAAAATCTCTTTTTTTTTCTTTTCCTGAGACTCTGATGTAGGACTTATGTGTATTATCGCTAATGCATGCAAATTGAAAACACATAAAGAGATGAAAGAGTCATACCTTATCAGTAGATCATAAAATTATGATTGGAAAAGATAGATTGACCATACCGAATCGCCAATTATGGAAGATGGGATGATGATGGACCATGATAATGGTGCCAACTGGTGCATGTTGATTGGATGGTTGATAAATGCCCCAGTGTTGAGTTGTGCAATTTCCAAAATTGGTCCAGTCTTGTTGTAATGGTCCCCACATTGGGTTGTCGTTGACTTTGAACTTGCCCCAGTCCTACTTGTCATCTGAGAGGATTGCTTGGTTGATGGGCTGATAAGATGCCGAGATCGCAAGAGTCTTTAATTCGTATGACCCTCATGGTGAACAGGTAGTGGATTTTGGCTTGAATGCTTGGATGCCCCAGTCATTGTTTTTGATTTGTAGGAGCAATTGGCTTTGATGACCTTTCTTCTAGTTTGATGAAGGTTTTAGATTGAGGCTTCAGCTCTTCGAAGGTCCTTGCGGATGTTTATGCTTGATATATCGTTGTGTTGTTGTTCCAACTTTGATGATTGATGTCGAGATACCTTCGGACTCCAATGAATTGGAATCAAGGGCTTGTGTTAGTTGGTGGTGATGGCTTTGACCGCGACTTTGGTTGGTGACCTACCAAGTGTCCCTGCCGGAACAGATCTGGCTATGGCAGATTTGATAGCTCAGATAACCTTCGAGAGAGATCCTGCCAGGATGTTGATATTGGCGGCCCATTCTAGTAGAGATATGACTTCTGTTGATAGAGGCGAGGCTCGAGCCACTCGGGAGGCTGTCTTTGCTGAGAGGGACGAGGCCATAGTTTGCAGATGGCAGTGGATGTTTTGGCTCGTATGGAGATCGAGGGTTAGGAGCTCGCAGCTGCTCCTCTATTTTCAGAGAGATGCCATGTTGGCACTGTTATCCTGCTTATCCACGGGTTCAGAGACTAGCTTTGATTTTCCTCAGCAAAGCCTGATGACCAGGGGGTTTGATAAAATTTGACTTTTATTTGTTTTCGGTGTCTTGGAACTGGTCTTCCATTTTTTTTCTTAAGGGTCAAATTGCGCCATAGATGGCTGCCTACGTACTCCCGGGTTGAGGGAGATCAAGTCATTCGTAGTTCTAGTTGTTTAGTTGAAGAGGTTTGAAAATAGTTTATCTGGAGTTTGAATTTGGTTTGATATGTTTTTGAATTTTTTGTGTTTGGATTCAAGGGTTTTTGAATTTTTTGTTTGGTTTGACCGCACTAAGATGGTTGCCTACGTACTCCTGGGCTGAGGGAGATCAGATCTTTCATAGTTCACTCAATTTGTGAAAGGCTCGACTTTTGATTTTTTCCTTTTTTTATTTTTTTTTACTTTTTTTATTTTTTGGTCTTTTGATTTTGTATGCATGGAAAATGAAAGGCATAAGGCTAAGACAAAGATAACATCCCAACATCCTTTGGAACTCACAACTTTCCTCAGGATCTATGTCCTCCTGGCTAGCTGAGGCCTGATAGTCCAGTCGTCCATGGTTATGTTGCCTTCGAGGCTAGTGATAGAGGTTCCCTCTTGGCTCTGAACATCTTCAATCCCTGCCATAAATTGATCGCCTCCTGAATCAACATATCCCTTAAGGAAGCTTAAACTGGACTCGTCGCAGAAAGGTATGAACTCCAGATTCCTTGAGGGGTTGGCTTCCTTGAGAACTTCGCCACCTTTTTCTTTGTCTGCTCCTTCACCTTTCTCATAGCCTTGAGAGGATTTGAGTAGGAAATCCCCCTTGCACTGATGTGGTATCTCTTGCAAGGAACTTTCCTTTTAGGCTTTTTCCATACGGGGAAGGATCAGTATCTCCTCCTCATCTTCCAAAAGGATAAGGTCAGGCATGTAGTTTGTGATGCCCCCAAATTCGGGTACTTGAAACCCGTACTTGGTGCTACACGATACCATTCATACGAACTGCTTAACATACTATAAACTTAAAAGTTATATCAAAGTTGATTAATCCCCAGATACGGACCTTTAAGTACATTATTACATGATAGATATTATATTATAATAATACAAAGTTCTAAATATTACAACCAACACCTTAAAACTATTCCTTCAGCTTCCCCTTTCCTTTGTCCTTGCCAGAACCTTTTAGTCGTTCACGCTTGGCTGAAAACATTTAATTTAAAGCAAAATTGAGCATTTAATTGCTCAGCAAGTAATATCAGATAATAAACATCATTTGGAAGAAGTAAATATTTTCTTTGAAGTATACTTCTACAACGAATCAATAGTTGTGAAGCCATTTGCAACCATTCGTAACAACATATTAACCCGTTTAAAATTTTGAGACGACGTAGTGACTATAAATGCTGAGCGGTCAATAGACCTTGAACCATTGTTTTCTAGTTTGAAAAGGTTTATACAGAAATTCATCTACAAACCGTCATGACTTATAGACACGTTGGGTGATCTGCCCGTATGTCCTGTATTGATCAACACTACATGCTAGAACTGATATATCCGCCTTTGGCGCATAAAAATTTCCCGATTTCGGGATGTTCATACTCAGTCTGAAGTCCGAACCAAAGCATTTTAGTTGGGCGACTCTATCCTAACCAATAATATTCAACGATATATTTTAAACAATGTTTAGCCGAGTCAAATAGCTTAGACAACTTTTAAACCATGTATTTATACCAATATTAAATGGTAGGCATCAATACTTGTATTATCAAAGAATTTTGAGTTCAAGGATACTTGTTTAGATACAATCATTCATACAAGTGAAGACACTTGCACAACCAAACTTAGCTTACAAATAACACAATAATTTTGATTATATATGAATCATATGAAGACAGTAATAAGATACTGGTAAACAATAAATGAATCAATAATAAATAAGTTAAAGATACTTGCTTACACAAAGAACCATTGCATAAAGTAAATGCAAAGGTTGGAATACTTGAACCATAAAGGGTAAGGTTTAGATACTTGTCTTGTTCGCTACTTACTGCTATGCAATATAGTTTTATCTTTAACACAAAGACCTATCATTAATAAGATTATTCTTGAAATCAGTATATCACATTATACTTTATAATACTATTACTTTATAAGTAAATTATATAGCATGTAATCACATAATCAAACATTAGATAACCTCTTAACACCTTAATTATTTACTTATAAGTTCTTATTTATAAACTAGTAAACCATATAACCAATCCAGCAAACTGCATTGTCAATCCAGCAACCTGGATCATCAATCCAGCCACCTGGATTGACCAAACCTACCAATCCAGTAACCTGGATTATCCAAATAGACCAATCCAGCATCCTGGATTATCCAAACATACTAATCTAGTATCCTAGATTATCCAACGTAACAATTCAGCAAACCAGATTGCAATCCAGCAAACTGGATTACAATCCAGCAAACTTGATGTCTAATCCAGCAAACCAGATTGCAATCCAGTAAACTGGATTCCAATCCAGCAAACTGGATTCGCATCAAAATACCAAATCATATTATTATTTTTTTATCTTTTTTCCACACATATATACATATATTTCATACATAAAAATAATTTTTCTAAAATTTTCAATTTCCTTTAGTATTTTTCAAAAATCCATTTCTAGTTAATTCCTTAAGAAATTAGCTACCTTACGCTTAACTCCAGAAATTTCCAACTCTTGGCGGGATCTTACACATGTTAACATGGACTTCCAATTTAAATTTCGTGGCCATTGCAGTTATAGAACTCCGGTTATAGCGGTTTTTGTCCGAAAACCCCAAATATTGAAATGACCATAACTCGGTCAATTTAAGTCGAAATAAGTCCATTTTTGGACATAAGCTACTTCACCTCATATATTTTCATATCCCAAAATATTGGATTTTATAACATTAATTAAGTTGCCGATACTGCCCTTGAAAAATCCAAATAACCTACTTTTTGCCATTTTTCAGATTTTGCTCCCTTTGCTAAAATCAGTCCATACGAAAATCTATAAGGTATTTTTTAGTGATTCCACTTGGATCTATTTGAAGACTTATAAATATAACTCCAAAAATTGACCACACTCAAAAATTCAAAACACAATGAGAGATATGGTCGTTTTAATTTCGTGTTGTGTTTTTACAAAAATTTGATTTTCAAACTTTTGTGTTTTCTAAGAAAACTTTCATGTTCTAACATATTAACCAACATAACTCATCATATACCTACTAATACCTCATATACTCATGGATCTACCATGATCCATGATCTATTTCATTAAATAATCATCAAACACAAGATTAAACACGATCAAGACTAAGAAAATTAGGGTTTTTTACTTTTGAAAACTTAATTTCTATTTCATGCTTTAGATCCAACTTTTGATCCTTGAAAGGGTTAGATCTAAACATGAAACCCTAATAAACACAAAGATCTAAGGTTTTAAACCTCAAGATCATAGTTTTACAAAAATTAAAACTCAAATCAAACCAAAAAGAAATTAGACTATATAAGTATGGATTCCTTATACCTTAGCTTGCCTTCCTTCCTCTCCTTCTTTCCAAGACTTGATTAGGAACTATGAAACTACACAAAACTCTCTCTTTCTCCCTCCTAAAATTTGCCGATCCTCTCCTCCTTTCTCTCTCTCTCTCTCTCTCTCTCTCTCTCTCTCTTTTTCTTTATTTGACTAGATAAGGAAATGAAATGGAAGAGATAAGAAATGACTTGTGTTTGTTTGTAAGATATGAAGATATATTTAATTACTTAGTTAGTCAAAAGTATATAGATAAGATATATATCTATCCATATCTTGGCTAATCTTATCCCTCTCTCTTATCATCATTACAAGCAAGATAAGCTCCAAGTGTTGGCTCCACAAATAAGGTGACACCTAGCACAAGTTGTTGTTGTCCGTTTTATATACGATAATTAACGCGTAAGTATACGTGGTCAACAAGTAATAAAGTGAAAGTACAGATATCATTACCACGAGGAATTAACAGAAAAAAGGTTGCCAAATTAATAGTCCATAATCGCCTCAGTCTTATTTAAACAAGCGATAAAAAGTTGGAATTAAAACTAAGTTAACTAGGCAAAGAATTAAACTTAAACTAAGTAATCCTAAGGTAGAATCAGATAATGAAGATAAGAGATTCTAATTTCCCCTAATATTTCGTCTAAGTCGACATACTTCCAATTAGGTCAAATTAATAGTTACAGTTGCTAGCCGAGAACACAAAACTGAGAGAAGGCCATCTTTCGATGCACCTAATCTATCTCACATGCAATCCACAGATGATAGAACACACGTGAACACCCACATTATCTAAACCCCTATATGTCTATGGTGTTTACAAATAAACAGGGTTTAAGGTCAAGTTCTCTATTGACTACGAACGGCGCTTCGGTATATGTCTATCCTAAGCACAAATCATACGTCCAACGCCATATGAACATACAATCGCCCGCCACCGCGATTCGATCTAAACCTACACTTCATCTTTCAAGTCCACATAGGTTATCACACTAATTGGTTATGACTCAATTAAGCAATGAAAGCATAGATCACAGTAGACAATCACATAACAATCAATAAGAACCAATATGAAAGCAAATCATCATTAACTACTCATTCGGTTCCCTTGGAACCTCAAAATATAATTTAAGTCATAGACAACTCAAATATATCATCCACAAGGTTCATAAACATTATCCGAATACAAATTGAATACAAGGAGAGTTAAGAGATAGAGAATGCAAATCTTTAGTCTTTCTCCAAGCTTGGATCTTTGATGCTAATCCCTTGCTTCAATCTTCAAACCTAATCTAACCCTAGAAAATAACTAACTAAACTAAACCCTAATCTAGACTTAATCTACTCCTAATCTATATAAGAAATGTAAAGGAAATGGAAGAACAAGCTAGGGCTAGGGCTTAAGGCCAATATTTGATGCCCTTTCTTGCCCAAAACGAGCCCCCTTATATCCCACTCAAAAGCCAAGTCCCGTTCAATTGAAAAGTCAAGTCTGGCACAGCTGGGGACTGGCGCGGCCGCTCCCAAAAATGCACTAGAATCCACGCGCCCGCGCCAAGGCTTTTCTACTTGCAGAGTCCTCTAGTAAAATAGCCATAACTTTTGATCCGGAAGGAGTTACAAGGCCTGCCATCTGTCAAATCGAAGCTATCGAAGAGCTCTACAACTTTCATTATTTGAGCATTGAGAAATAATGGATGGATGAAGGCTGAAATTGAGCTCCAAGTGACAGCTATGCAATAGAAACCCAAAATCGTGGAGTTTAACGTCCGTTGGTATACAGGGCATAACTCTCGCCTCCGAACTCCGATTGGGATGATTCAAGATATTCTGGAAAGCTTAGAAGACGCTCTACAATATGAACTAAGCTCTAATCCAAGAACATCAAATGAACATAAACCCCCTAAACGATGTCCGAATTGCATTTCCTTTCCCATTTTTGCTTTAAATGCCATTCTTGCTCCTTTTGGCCTCTAGACTCGTGGCATCACCTTCATTGCTTCCTCACCCATACTATCTTCATGCTTTAAGCCCATATCAGTGCTTTGCCCCATTTAAGCCTTCTTTTTCCCTTTTAAGCTCAATTTGCACCTGGAGAGTTTCTAAACCTGAAAATCACAAAACAAAGCAAAAACATATAAAACGCACAACGATACTTGAGTTTAAGCAACAGAATGAGTTGGTTACTATCCGAATAAGTGGTCATAAAATCCACTTATCAGTTGTTTACCTACTAAAGTAAGAAATCATTGCATACATCACCGCTTTCTTCCATCCTCTCCAAAATTGCGGCCATTAAGGCCTTTTGGGCTCAATTTTGTTTTCTTTTTAAGGCTCACTTAGCATACTTAATGTCCTATAAGTCCCCTTTCCCCTTGAGCTAAGTTTGGGCTACTCTTTTAATATTTTGGGCTAGCAAATTTTAATTCGTTGGGCTTGTAAATCAACATAGTTTATACTTTTTAATTTTTATCCTATCCTAATCATTTAGTAAGGGTTTCCTTATATACATTTGTAAGTTAATTCCTTACTCATATATCTTTAATTTCATAACCCAATTAGACTTGCTTTTCTTAGGTTATAAAATTAATTATTTGAGATGTATAAAATAGATCTCTTAGGTTATTTAATTACCATACCTAATATATGTATTAGGTTACCTAACTTTATTCTTAATTCCCTTTTATATAAAATAAAAGTATACCCATTATATAAGGTATATTTTATTTAATCAATTATATAACTCACATAAACACTATATATAATTCATATCAATAATTAATCATTTAACATTAATCACATAATGTACATACATATCATCTTAAATACAATAACAAATGTATTAATATTCAAATCCCTATTTGAAATTCAAATTAGGGTTTTGAACAACTATTCATCTTAGCTTCCTTTCTTAGTCAACTAATAATCATTCAATTGAATAACTTGCTTAATCCATATCGCATATGTTCAAAATATTACTAAGAACAACAATTATAATAGTTAATAAAAGAACAATATATATATTAAAAAAATTCATTCGTAAAATTATAGTCGTATAAAATTCTCGGTCCTTACATAGTTGTTGGCTTTAGGCATCAAGATATTTGATGATGGTGGATGAACTTCATTGGGAGATTCTTTTGTTTCTTCGGTCACTCCCAGTATTAGGGTTGGTCCACCTTGTGTTGTTCCAGGATTGATGCTCATAGCCATCACATCCTTTGAACCACCCACTTCTAGTGGACATCTTGAGCTCTTTATCTCCCTCTCGCCTTTTCTAGTCATGTGGAATTCTTTCTTCAGTTCTCCATTTTTAATAAGGTCCTTGATTTTGTGCTTTAAAGACCAGTATTCCTCGGTTGCATGTCCGGGTGAGTTAGAATGGTAAGCACACCTCTTGTTGAGATCATATTGCCTTCCTTTGGGATCCATCGGTGGAGCGAGCTTAGTGATCTTTTCCTACGCAATCAACAGGGCTAACATATTTTCCAATGAGTTCTCTAAAGGTGTGAATACCCTTCTCAGCCTACTTTCCCCGAATCTCAGTGCCGTAGGATTTCGAGGGTTTGCTCGTGTTTGGAATGTCTCTTGATATTTCCTTATTTGGGAGTTCGCACTCCTCCGGAGGATTTTTCTTTTGGTGAGAACTTCGAGTAATTTGATCATTCCACCTTTCTCATTCATTCAATATGCTTTGATCCTCTTTATTTAGTTGGTGGATCTTGGAGGGAGATATGCTCTTATTCTGAATAACCTCCTCTTTCTCTTGGCTTTATAATATTTGAGTGAAATGCTGCCTTGTATCCTGATGTTGGCGCACTACCAGATTAGCTAGCAGAGTCATTTGATGTTGGATCGCATACAATTTTTGTATTATTATTATACCCTCCTCTGAATTTTCTAACTCTAGGACATTTGTCTTATTCCTTCGGGGGTAATCCTCTATCCTTCGTATGTATTTACGATTTGGATACATTTCATCGCTTCCTGACCCGATCATGTTTACTCCCTCTTTATCATGCTACATCAGAAGGTTGGGGTTGTCATTTGGATGGTCATGTTGTTGGACCACAAGATCGCCATTTTCGATCAGGTTTTGAATTTTATGCTTTAAGGACCAACAGTCTTCTATATCGTGTCCCGGAGATTCTGAATGGTATGGACATTTTTGGCTAGGATTGTATCTTTTGCTTTTTGGATCCAGAGGTGGAGCCAGCTCGATAATCTTCTTGTGATCTATTAACATCACTAATATGTTTTCAAGGGAATCACCTAGTGGAGTGAACACCCGATTTTCAGTTCTTTTAAATTTTCTCTTTCTCTCCTGGTAATTGTTGAATGCTGGTCTGTTGTGATGGCAGATTGCTTTCCCTCTTCCAAATAGCGGGACTATGGTTAGATCTCCTAGACTACCCTTGTACAACGAGGGATACATCTTCATGGCCTTCCTTGGGTACCCTTATGGGATCACTCGCATAGTTTTCAGACTGTATATGATCGGCGACTACTTTCAAGGTCGTGAGATCTTTAATCTTGCCAGCTTTCAGGCCCATCTTTGTCATTTCACCATGTTTGATCATCTTTGAGACTTTTCTGGCCAAGAACCTCTCGTAGTAAGGTGCCTCTTGGATGTCTATAAAAGTCATCACCATTTCAGCTTCGGTCATAGGCGGGCTGACTTGTGCTACCAAACGTCTCCATCTTTGGGCAAACTCACGGAAAGACTCGGTACTCTGCTTTTTGACTTTGGTCAATTGATATCGATCCGAAGCCATCTGAGAGTAGAAGCTGTATTGAGTTAGGAAGGCATAAGCTAGCTCTTCCCAACTGTGAATTTTTGCATTATCAAGTCGGGCATACCAAGTCTTAGCCTCTCCAGTGAGACTCTTTTAGAAAAGCTGCATTCTGAGGTTTTCATCTTCAGCATAAAACCCTAGCTCGCCAATGTATACTTTCAAGTGTGTATAAGGATCGCCTGCCCATTGTACTTTTCAAACTCTGGGACTTGGAATTTGTCAGGATATCTAGCCCCCGAGAATATACAGAGATCTAAATAGGTGACATTTCCAAGGTTTCCAATCCCTTTGATTGAACGGATGGTTTCTTCCATTTGTCGAACTTTCCTTCGGAGATCGCCAATTTCCTGATCTTCCCTGAGATTTGTGATTTCAGGGGTTTTGTTAGTTCTTTTACTGGATCGAGGTTCAGGGATTTGCATTTCCCCCTTTTTGTTATCGCTTTGATTACCACCCTGTGAGGAGGACTTTGTTTGTTTGAGCATTGACTGGCCCTGAGTGCTTTTACTCTGTTCTTTCAGGAGGATAGCCAATTCTGCTATTTGATTCTTAAGTCCCTCAAACTCTTTTCAAGATACAGAACCCGACTCGCATTGGCTACTTTCAGCCATATCGGTGGATAGGCTTTGTGCCTTTTCAGTTTATGATCTAGTAGTGAGACCACTTTTTTGTACCTATAACAAAACGTAGGCATGTCAATTTCCTGAGGTATGTAAGGACAGGATGCGTGATGTGTTTTTTAGATTTTATCCTGCAAAATCGAGGTTAGTTGCTTTGATGGCAGGATGATAGGATATTTATCTGACAGGAAAGTAAATCTTTCATTATGTCATTTACATTGTGCTCCTCAGTAATTGGAGACTTGACATGGAATTGAAAGAGGAAGGCATGAAGAAGCTTCCCTTCGGATTTGGTTAATAAGAGGCTAACCTATCTTAGGTCACTCTCGCGACTTTTGTTTCAACATAAAGGTTCCCAAATCATCGCAATCTACTAGAAGGGAAGATAATCCGATCGTTCAACTGGAGCGAATATGGGTGGTGCATTTTCAGGAGGCAGCCCCGGAGACTTAGTCGTCCCCAGAGTCCTTACTTATCACTGACTGGGTTAACCTCCAGGTGGAGGAACTCACAATATACATTCACATACATCGGCCTTACCGCTTATGCATGCAATGACAGTTCGTGGGAAGCACTAATATGGGTGCGAAGAACTAAAGCATTCATTCTCATTCATTCAATGTAAAGGCATAGCATTCATACATTCAATGAAAGACCCAACATTCACTCATCCATTGACTATGGAGATGCAGGATTTCACGCATTCAATAGTTTTAAAAGGAAAATAAATGTTTGAAAAGATTGAAAGCAGGCCTAAGCCCTCTACTGCCCCCAGCAGAGTCACCACCTGTCAACGTTGGAAAATTTACGAAATACCGCGGGTCGGTTTATAACCCAGTTTTCCTCAAATCGATCTTCTTAAGTTATCTCTACCCTTATTCTTTTTATTGCAAAAAAGGTTTTGAAGGGTTTTTTAGGAAAGAGGCCAATATGTGTATATGGTAGTTTTGAAAATGGTTGTACCAACTCAACCGAATTTGATTTAAAAAGAGGCCCAATTGCTGGACTACTGTCGAAACTTGATCTTTGAAATCAGAGTTTTGAGTTCGGGGGCTTGGTTAAGTGTGGGGAAGGTGTTAGGCATCCCACAACTCCCGTGTAAACATGGTACCACAATCTTTTCAATATTTCCTTTAAAATTAGAATACGTTAATGAATGTTGTTTGAAAATTGGGCCTATTGATTGATTGATTGAAAGCTTTGACAGGCTTCGTTGAGCCTATATATGAAGGGTTTGATTTGATTTAAAATCAGTCTTTAATTTGATTTGCAAAAAGCCTTATTTGATTTGCAAAAGCTTTTGAATTGAATTAACAGTGATGTTTTGAAAGCTGGTTTTATCAAACCGTTACGCTGATATAGGAATTGAAGCATATCGCTACTCTCAATTTTATCTTTATAGCCTTAAGGCTGCATGCAAATGGAGATTTGTCGGGCTGCGAAGCATCCTCGACCACAGAAATATAAAGTGTCAGTTTCCTCATGGGTATAAAAACCATCGGAGGGACGCTGACACGACAATCCATATTTTCACTATGTTGAGACCTTAAATACGGATAACCGTTTTAAGGTCTGTGCATGTACATTTTACAGAGAAACTAGCAGGGTACATCTGTAAATCAGAGTTTGTCCATCATGGGAATCTGATTCTAATCAGTTTGATCATGAATCCCATGATTCATAGGCTCACATATGAGTGGTTAGAAAACCTGCACAGTTCAAATTTATACATAAATAAATGTATGTATCATCACGTCACAATGGAACCAAGGATTCATCAATAAATCCTAGCTGCGCGTGGCCAAAGCATCTTGTTCCCACTAGATAGCGATCTAAGGGATGCGAGGTTGCTTTTGAAGCTAAAACTATAAAAATAACTAGATTTAAAAAAATCTCAGGCAAGTTCTGTCGAGACCTGTTTGAACAGCTGAAAACTAGAATTGGCGAGATTTGGATAAATCTAGTCCGCCCGCAGATATATCAGTGCAAATTCATATACAAATGAATGTTAAATGTAGCAGTTGAATAAATTAAATAAAGCAATATATATAATTATATATATGTAAAAGCTGTAAAAGGGCGATGAGTTTTCACTCGCAAGCCCGGACTAGAATTGAAATATATATATATATATATATATATATATATATTTGTAAAAATTGTAAATAGCCATGAAATAATCCAGGCTGTGACAGAAATGATATATATATATATATATAAGCAGTAAAAAGGGCGATGGGTTTTCACGTCGGTGCCCGTACTGTAATTGAAATTAACAGAAAAGTAGTCACCTAGTGACTGGGGAGAGCACCTAGTATGGGGAAGTGTGCAAAAGCAATAAAATGGCCACGAAATAGTCCAGGCCGACTGAAAATATATAAATATATATATATTGACAGAAATGTAGTCAACCAGGAGTGATATGAATACCAGTGATGGTGAATGACGCTTATATATGCGTAAATATATATAAAAGCGGTAAACTACCTCAGATTTAACATCCAGGCTTGACAGAATTGAAATGTTAGTACATTTATAGTTAAATATATACAAAAGAGGGCCAAACCCGAATTGGGAAGATAACCCAGTCCGGCGAAGTTGCCAAAATGTGCGTGCTAGTGCATTAAAGCTGATGGAGCTGACGGATCGTCAATCCGAGTTGTAGAAATATTGAAAAGTGAGTTTATGTACAAAAATGTATCAATGTTTGACGAAAACGGCTACGGAACTAAGTTTCGGGCATACTTAGACAACGAAACTTTGTGTGCAAGTGTAAAGCAGTGCAAACTAGTAGTATTGAATTTCTGATCGTAAAAATACTTACAATGGACCGCAATACGGGCTTTTTGCCGAATCGTAGGCTTTAAACGTCCAAATCTACCAATGGTTTTTTGATATGTGGTAGTATATGGGTATATCTACGTGTTGGAGTGAAAATATTTGAGTTTAGAAGAGGTGTAAAAGTCGAAAAATCAGACGGGAAGAGCTTTGCTGCATTTTGAAATTGTTGAAAATGAACAGGGGGCACATTTATTTATAGGCCAGGGAGCATCAACTCTACCTGCTGCTTCCACAGGTAAAGGTGCGGCTCCCCAATGTGGAGCCCACATGCCCGGCTTCATCGCCTCGAAGTGCGTGCATGTCGGGCGACGCGATGTCAGGTTCGACACTTCATAACTTTTAATAGGAGCGTCCGTTTGGGACGTGCTATAGCTTTCCGAAAAGCCCTCGCTAAGAGTGTCACATTGACATTGGTTTTAACCCTTTTTAAGTCCCCAAAAGTGGGTCCATGATCGGGTTTTTATTTCCCCATAGTTTGCCCGATGAGCCGTCCGGTGCAGTTTTCACCCGGAATCACTGTTGTGGTTCTTTCTGACCTTGGCAGCATCAATTCGTCTTAATTTTGACTGAATCAGATGAGATTTGGTAAAATGACCATTTTTCCCCTCCCGGGGTTGCCCTTGGTGTCAGCATGGCCTCTAGTTGACTTTTGGGAGTTGTTTCCAAGACTTGGATCTCATTCGAGTCTGTTTGTCCCCAGTGTTGCCTCTATGGCTGACGTGGTCATTCCAAGTTTTCTTCTGGAAGTGTTGTGGTGCTTCAGGTTTATGTTCGAAGTAGACCTGACTTGCTAGACTGATGCCGGGACTGAGCTGTACTTCCTGGGTTGCTGTCAGGGTTAATTTGTACCTCGCGGGTTGCTGTCGGGGCTGATTTGTACATCCCGAGTTGCTGCTGAGGCTGCTTTGACATCCCAATATGGTTGATCGGTGCTGTGGTTGTCCCAATATTGGTGATCGGGTTTGAGCTGATATCCCAATATTGAGATCGGGGATGATCTGACGGTCCGATTGACGATCAGAGTGGGCTGGAATACCGATATTGGTGATCGGATTTGACTGGAGTTGTCCAATATTGGGGATCGGATTTAGGTTGAAGGACCGGTATTGGTGATCGAATTTAGATTGGATGTCTGGTGTCAGGACCGAGGTTGGCTTGATTGACGGTTCTACCCTCCTACAGTGTTAGTATTGGGCAAGGAAAATTTCGAGTGTCTACAGCTTAAAATATACAAAGCATTTAGCAAAGCATGACAAAAGTTACTGCTATAGCTGTGCAATCAAAAGTAAGCAGTAAATGAAGCATGTTTAAAGGGTAGACAGACTATCTGCCCCTTTACCCTTTTCGACTGAGGCAAGGGACACTGCTCCAGTTATCCAAGGTTAGATCCTCGTGAACAGGGAGAATCAAAGATTGGTAATCATTCGCTTCGTCTCAGGATGATAACTAAGACATCCTTCATAATAGGGCCAGGGCTTTTCTTCGAACTGCCCCCTTTTTCCTTTTTGATGCATAGAATTTGAATCTGATCCTCATTGTCGCTGTCTGGGATCTCGTCATTCATTACCCTCGTAGTTTATGATAACCCGCATGTTAGCAACAGGGTCTCGCCCTTCGTACATGATCTTTTCTTACTATTTTTGCTATCCATCTCGGATCTGGGAGTTGTTATCTCACTTGCTGGTATAATGGGAGGAAATAACATAGTTGATACCACAGCTAGGATTTTCCTCATGGTTTCACCCATCCGACACCCGTAAGGTTTGGCAGAAAAATTTTGGAAGCATGAGCCTTAGGATGCTTGTGTGGGTTCCTGCGGCTTGATCTGGATGAATATCCTAATCCGGCTCTCCCAGTCTGGCTTTGGATTTGTACTAGACTCTAGATACCTTGCTGATTCTTTCTTAACCCTTCTCTAGGGTGGAAACCCAAAGATATCATCTCTTGTCCCACTGTCATCACTTCAGGGGAGACTTTAGGCTTCAAAGCTGGTGCTCCAATAGGTAGATACTGAGTATCACTCACCTCCAGAGCTTGAAAACTTGCAGGTTCAATCCCTGCATCCAGGCTAATCACTGGCATATCTCCTTGTATGCAGACAGGGTATTCTGGTTTGGAGTTAACCGTGATGAGGTTGTCGTTGATAATATATTTGAGCTGTTAGTGGAGGGTGGATGGCACTGCCCCTGCCATGTGGATCCACGGCCTGCCCAGCAACAAGTTGTATCCAGTGGCAATGTTAAGCACCTGAAAGGACACATAGAAAGTGTGTGGGGCAATCTCTAATGGAAGCTCTATTTCTCCCATATCTTGTCGACGAGATCCATTAAAAGCCCGGATGACCATATGACTGGTTTTTATCCAGTTTAGGTTGATCTTCATCTTCTCCAAGGTGTCGTAGAGACAGATGTTGAGGGATGATCCTCCATCTATGAGCACACCTCCGATCATATACCCAGGAGACATTACAGCTATGTGCAGGGACTTACGATGGCCCGTTCCTTCTGCAGGGATATCATCGTCAGTGAAAGAAATCACATTCCTATTGAAAATGTGTTCTACCACGTGACGGAATTTCTCGGCATCCATGGGATGTGGCAGATGGTCTTCTTTTAGTACTTTAACTAGAATGTTGCGATGATCCACCGAGGATAAGACCAAGTCTAGGATGGACATTTGCTTGGGTGCGCCTTTCAGGCTTTGCACCACTTTGATTTCATGGTGTCCCATTTTGTTAAGGAATTCTTCAATTTTCTCTTCAACTACCTTTTCTTTGGCTTTGATGGCTGGTTTGATCACCCGCTGAGGTAGGTACAATGGATTATCTTTTGGTACGATGGTAATGTTGTTTGAAAGTGGAACCTTCGTCATTCCCATGGTTCCATGGGACCCTCTTCAGACTAATAATTGGATACTGAAGGCTGAAGGGCAAGATTAAAGGCTCGGGTGCGGCCACCTTCACAGGATTTGATATTTCTTTGAACCTCTTTCCCTGACAGTACTAAGGGTGTGAGGGATGGCTCCTTGTCACAAGATACAACAGCCATTGTATCCTGGTTACATGCAGTGGGGATCCAGAGAGTATCTTCATCTGGGAGGTCGAGAACTTGATTTCCCCTTATCAATTCACCGCTTTTAATCATGTCCTGAATCAGGTTACGAAGTGCCCAGCAATCTTCAGTGTCATAGCCGGGTGAATTGGAGTGGTACTGACATCTCTAGTCAGGCTTGAATTTTCTGGATCGTGGGTTCAATGGAGGTAATAAGTTTGAAACCATTCCCTCGTTGATTAGCATTTGGAGAATTTCCTCCATTGACTGGTTCAGGTTGGTGAAATTCCTTTAAAATAAGAATTTCCTACCAATGTGGACATTCTCATCTTTAACCATTTTCTCGGTCCAAGGCTCATGCTCATGAGACTGGTTATGATCCCTCCTGGGATTGATCTCCGGTGTGGGAGGACGACCTACGTAAGATTGATTGGCCTATTTTACCATATGCATGGTGATCTGATGCTGGTAGACGACCAGTTCTGCTAATTATTCAATTTGTTCCTTGATAGACTTTATCTCTTGCTCTATCAGGAACCGCCTTTCTGAGATTTCCCAACTGTATGGGGTATTGTTGTTGGATGGAGTTGACTCTCTCACAAAACAGAGGTACTTGGATCCTCCACTTGTGGTGCTGATCATATTGACATTCTCTTCTTTATGCTGAGGGAGGGGATTGTCTTGGACGTGTGGTTGTTCTGGTTTGGTTACCACAATCTCTCCATTGTAAATCAAGTCTTGGATTTTGTGCTTGGGCGACCAACAGTCTTGAGTATCATGGCCCAGGGAGCCGGAATGGTAAGCACACTTCTTGCTTGGGTTGAAATTTTATCAACCAATGTTGGTTGGTGGAAGGAGTTGGACAATCTTCTTCTATGCCGTTAACAGGTTTTGCACATTCTCGAGTGAATCCCCTAGAGGGGTGAAAGTTCTTCAACGCCTAACCTCCATATTCTTCTGAAATGGAGGGTTTGAAGGCTGTGCTGGAGTTTGGAAGGAGTATAGTTCCTTCTTTGAATAGGCATACTGTTTGACTCGCCTCTTTGATTTTGCCCTTGCAATACTAAGGACACTTCTTCATCTTTCTTTTTGTGTACCCTCCGGGGATTACTCCCGTAATTTTTGAATTGGATATGCTCAGCGACAACTTCGAGGGCGGTTAGATCTTTTATCTTCCCGGACTTGAGCCCCATTTCTGCCATTTCGCCGTGTTTGATCATTTCAGAGAATGGTTTTCCTATGCCTCCTAGGACCCTCTCATAATATGGAGATTCTTGGATATCGATGAAGGTCATAACTATCTCAGACTCAGTTATGGCTAGGGTGACTTGCGCTGCAACCCGCCTCCACCGTTGTGCTTATTCTCTAAATGATTCAGTGTTCTTTTTCGTGATCTTGGTTATCTGGTATCTGTCTGGAGCCAGTTGAGATTGGAAACTGTACTGACTGAGGAAAGCATGGGCCAACTCTTCCTAACTGTGAATTTTAGAGTTGTCCAGACTGGCATACCAAGCTCTGACCTCTCCAGTCAGACTCTTTTGGAATAATTGCATTCGAAGCTTCTCGTCCTCTGCATAGGATCCGAGTTCTCCAATGAATGCTTTCAGGTGGTGATAAGTGGTCTTTATGACCACTTATTTGGATAGTAACCAGCTCATTCTGTTGCTTAAACTCAAGTAATCATGTGCGTTTAATGTGTTTTTCCTTTTCTTTGTGCTTTTCAGGTTTAGGAACTCTCTTGGCGATTATTGAGCTTTAAAGGATCCGAGATCGCTTAAATGTGGCAAAGTGCTGAAAAGAGCTTAAAGCAAGAGATGGCTCAAAGTGATGCTACGAGGCTAAACGCTCTGCAAGGAGGCAAGATGATAGAAGGCTGCATGAAGGCAAGGAATGGCATAGGTGCATGACCAGAAGCCGAGTGCAGCATACCACAAGCAAGTAGCCAGCATTAGCAAAATCTGCACAGCCGCGCGGCCGCGCTAGTCAAAAATCCAGCCAGACTTGACTTTTCACTTGGGTAGTCGGGATAGGAAGCAAGGATAAAAGGGGGCTCGGTTTTAGTAGCAAGGGAATTCAATTTTGGGCCTTAAGCCCTAGCCCTAGCTCTCTTCCTTTTCCTTTACATTTCTTGTAAAGATTAGGAGTAGATTAGTGTTAGATTAGTTGTTAGTTAGCTAGATTCTAGGGTTTAATTAGTTTTTGAAGATTAAAGCTAAGTGTTTTAACATCAAAGGATTCAAGCTCGGAGAAAGATTTGCAATTTCTATCCTTAATCTCTCCTTGTTATCATTGTATATTCAGATGATGTTTATCAATCTTGTGGATAATATACTTGAGTTATCTATGACTTAATTTATATTTTGAGGTTTCAATGGAACCTAATGAGTAGTCTATATTGATTTCCTTCCATAGTTGGTTCTTATTCATTGCTATGTGATTGTCTACTGCAATTTATGCTTTCATTGCTTAATTGAGTCATGACCAATTACTATGATAACCCACATGGGATTGAAAGATGAAGTGTGGGTTTAGATCTAATCGTAGTAGCAGGCGATTGTACGTTCACATGGCGTTGGACGTATGATTTGTGCTTAGAAGAGACATATACCGAAGCGCCGCTCGTAGTCAATAGAGGACTTGACCTTAAAACCTATTTATTTGTAAACACCATAGACATATAGGGGTTTAGATAATGTGGGTGTTCACGTGCATTCTATCATCTGTGGATTGCACGTGATATGGATTATATGCATCGAAAGATGGCCTTCTCTTACCTTCGTGTTCTCAGCTAACAACTGTAATAATTAATTTGACCTAATTGGAAGTGTGTCAACTTAGAGGAATCATTAGGGGAAATTGAAATCTCTTATCTTCATTATCTGATTTTACTCTAGGTTTAATTAGTTTAAGTTTAATTCCTTGCCTAGTTAACTTAATTTTAATTCCATCTCTTTACCACCCGTTTGAATAAGACCAAAATGATTATGTGCTAGTGGTTTGGCGACTTTTTATCTGTTAATTACTCGTGGGAACAATAACTGTACTTACACTTTATTACTTGTTGACCGTGTATACTTACACGAATATATTGATCGGTAAAACGACCAACAAGTTTTTGGCGCCGTTGCCAGGGAATTATTTGGATAACTGTTTGCCAACATTAGTTTCAATCAAATTAGTCTTAATTTAAACTTTTTATTTTTGTTTTAATTCTTCCTATATTCTCTTCTCAGGTACAATGGACTTAAATTTCTATCCATGGAATGGTTCAAGTCAAGAGCAACCAAGGGAAGCAAGCAATGATGGACTCGACCCAATCGCAACACTCTTAGCACAGTTAGAGGTTCTCTCGAGGAAGCTGGATACTGTCTCAGCCCAGCAGAGTCGAGAGACGACAGTGACATACGATTATGGTGCTGGGAGCTATATGAGCCATCAGGGAACTATCAGTTATGGACAGGAGCAGTATGGGGGTGAGTACTTCCACAATGAGCCTTATACCAATTATCAACAAGATTGGGGGTATCACCCGAGCCCTTCAGCCAACTACTATCAAGACCATACTGTGAGCTATCAAGAACAATATGAGCCAAGTCCAAATTACGCACCAAAATCCCCATGTTTACAAAGAGAACAGTCTACTATGGACATCCTGGATAGAGCCTTAGCGAAGCAAGAGGAGATGATTAGGAGCCAAGAAGAATCGAACCAAAACTTTTTGAACCAGATGGCCCTAATCAACAATCCTTCAACAAATGAGCCTCGGTACATGGATCCCGAGACTGAAACTGAAAAGGAAGGATTAGACAATTTATGGGGAAATTCCATAGCATCAACACAAGAGACCTCAGTTGAGCAAGAGCAGTCAAGCGAGAATATCCAGAATTGGGTAAATCAGAATAACATGGCCTTGATGAAAGAGGAGTTGATTGAGCAAGGGATACAGACTCAGAATCTTCAAAATCAGCTCTCTCAAGTAGTAGAAGCCGTGAGCAAAGGACCTCAGAACTCCAGTGAGTTTCAGTACATGGATTCTGAGGATGAAGCAAAAGAGGAGATCTTGATTGAGGAAGAGTATTCAAATGAGGATCTTCAGATTTGGGTGGAGCAGATTAGCACTGACATTAAATAAAGACGAGGTATATGAACAAGAGATAACAATGCAAGATCCTGTACCTCCAATGAATGATGCCATGAGTTACGATCCTCAGAAAGATCGGTGCTATGACATGGGTGCAGAAAATGATAGAGAATCCGAAGTGAAATTGCAACTGGACGAGCTGAAGGCAATGGAACAAGAGGAGATAATTGGGGATGTGGAACAGTATGAACCAATAGTGATAATACCCCAAGAGCCTTTTTTGCCAATGTTTGAGGCTCCAGTCAAGTTTGCACATCCTTGCCCCCTGGGTAGCCACATTACAAAGCCAGATCTCGATGATATGAGAGAGTCCGCAAGCTTCAAACCATGGTGGTCAGAAGAGAAGAGAATAGAAGAAGAAACCGTTGTGTTGTGTGAACCTCAAAGCCCAAACCATTTCACATACACAACGGAACCCTTGCCTAGCCCCCCGACCTTCAGTACGGGGAATCCGTGTTCATATCATGTGTTAGGTAGTTTAAATCTGCACCCTCTTCTGCTGGGAAGCCGCCAAAGTCACGCAGTAATTCTGATGGATGGAAGGGTTCTCCAATACCGTCGGGGAGTTGGATAGCAGTGGTCAGACAGAGTCGAGCTAGAGGACTATAAATCAATCGCTAGATGGGAGGCACCCCCATCAAATCTCTCTCTATCTCCTTATTTAATTCTCCATTACCTGCTTCCCATCAATTCTCTCTCCATCTCTCTGTTTAATTCTCCATTTACATGCTTTCTATCACATTTCCCTCCCCCTCGTTTAATTCTTATTAGTTAATATATAGTTTAAATTTTTGCATACTGTAGGAATTAGGAGTTCATTGCCTACATTTTTGAACGTAGGCATGAATGCGTATATTTTTGGGATTACAAAGCTTATAGCATACTTTTGATGCACTTGCATTGCATATACGCCTTTAGAGAATTTTTGGGAATATAAATGCATATATCTTTCCATGTTCATTCTCTTGATGTAAATAGATTTTATATACTTTTGTTAGTCTAGGAGGGCTTAATAAGTATTGTCTGCGTATTTCAGGTCAAAGGCTACTCGAAATGAATGAAAAGCAAAAGCCAACCTCAGTTCATGCCAAAAATTTGCAACAACAAAATCTAATGGCCCGCGCGGTCGCGCCCATTTAAGTCTGCATACACGCGCGGCCGCGCCACATGCAGACTGGGCCTGACTTGGGAAAAAATCTTGCAGATTTTGGGGGGCACCAATTCATATCAATTATCAATAGCACCCAAGCCTCAACCCCTCTAATCCCAAACCCTCAAGTTCCTTCATGCAATCTCCCATCTCTTCCCTCTCATTCAATCCCCCCACTACAAGCCTTAGTTTTGAAAACCTCCTACCTCCTCAATCCAAAGTACCAATTCTCATCCACCTCATCCTCTCAGCCTGATCAATTGGCATAGTGAGTGTGGGATCTCTAACAGAGCAAGATTGATATGGAGCTGGGTTGGTTCGTTGAGTATAGTGTTGAGCAGGGTTTATTTTACCAGAGCAGAGAGAGACGGGGAAACTTCTAAAAGGGCGCCACTTCATTTCATGCAGCATCGAAGCCAAATAGGGGAGTTTCTTTTTACCTTTACCTTCAATGAGGACATTGAATAGTTTAAGTTTGGGGGTATTGGTTTTGTTTGCATGTAGTTAGTTCATTTCATGTTGTGTCAGTTCATATAGTTGCATCTTAGGTCATATTTTATTAAAATTTGTGAAAATTTAAAAATTTTCTTTTGTTTTTGCATTCTGTGTTAGAGCATACTGCATGAATCCAGTTTTCAGTTGGTTAGTTATGTATGTTGCCTGTGAAGGAACTGAAATCACTTGATTGTTGAACTGATTTGAGACTTAAGCCTGATTTCATGATCATATATGTAAATCCTTACCTGTCAGATACTGTGTAACCAGTAATCATGATAGAGTAAACACCATGATATGCTAAGTTTAAATGTTTACATACTTATGTTCTGGTGGAAAAACTATGTTTGAATAAAAGAGTTTTAGTTCGCATATAATAATAACTAGACTGTTAAAAGCTTAAGTTTGGGGAAAATAGGGGACATGCATGATTTATGCGGGGAGATGGAGCGTAAGACGCACTCCCTTGCAGAAAAAGAAAAAGAAAAAGATTCAGAAAAAGAAAAAATAGAATAAACACTCTGGCTATGTCGAGTTATGTGGCCTTTGATATTCGAGCAAGTAAGCCCTCGGGGTGTTTCTACACCCAGCGCCCTAAGGCCGTCTGGTCTGGGAGTCATTGGTCGAAAGCTCGCTACATGGGTATCATTGAAAAGCCTAAGAGGACTAGGCATTGCACAGTCGAATGTGTACACAAAAAAGTGCGAATACGCCCTCGTGAGTAATAAAAGCTTAATAAAATCCCCCTGTTGACTCTTAACTTTAGTAATGCATGGTCTTGGTTAGAAATTATATGATTTACTACTTTTCTTGAGTTGAACCTTACTTTTCCCTTAAGAAGCGTAGTAAGTGATTTATTTGTTCCAAAGCATGTTTAATGGTTGCTAGGCACACAACGCACAATACATCAGTGCTGACAGTTTTGGATTTGCAAGGATATGCCTTATGATCTTGTTTTTGGTATCTCTCTGTTTGATTATCTTGTGGTTTTCTAAGGCATTGCTTAGAAATTTCAATACTGACTGAGACATGGATTCACATTCATAGTAGTATAGGTTGCATACATTGTAAATACTGCATTGCATCTTGTGTTTAGTTTTGTTTGGGTTGCTTGAGGGCAAGCTACGTTAAAGTTTGGGGGTATTTGATAAGTGGTCTTTATGACCACTTATTTGGATAGTAACCAGCTCATTTTGTTGCTTAAACTCAAGTAATCATGTACGTTTAATGTGTTTTTCCTTTGCTTTGTGCTTTTCAGGTTTAGGAACTCTCTTGGCGATTATTGAGCGTTAAAGGATCCGAGATCGCTTAAATGTGGCAAAGTGCTGAAAAGAGCTTAAAGCAAGAGATGGCTCGGAGTGATGCTACGAGGCTAAATGCTCTGCATGGAGGCAAGATGATAGAAGGCTGCATGAAGGCAAGGAATGGCATAGGTGCATGACCAGAAGTCGAGTGCAACATACCACAAGCAAGCAGCCAGCATCAGCAAAATCTGCAGAGCCACGCGACCGCGCCAGGAATAAGCCTTGGGCGTGCGCGGTCGCGCCAGTCAAAAATTCAGCCAGACTTGACTTTTCACTTGGGCAGTCGGGAGAGGAAGCAAGGATAAAAGGGGGCTCGGTTTTAGCAGCAAGGGAATTTAATTTTGGGCCTTAAGCCCTAGCCCTAGCTCTCTTCCTTTTCCTTTACATTTCTTGTATAGATTAGGAGTATATTAGTGTTAGATTAGTTGTTAGTTAGCTAGATTCTAGGGTTTAGTTAGTTTTTGAAGATTGAAGCAAGTGTTTTGACATCAAAGGATCCAAGCTCGGAGAAAGATTTGCAATTTCTATCCTTAATCTCTCCTTGTTATCATTGTATATTCGGATGATGTTTATCAATCTTGTGGATAATATACTTGAGTTATCTATGACTTAATTTGTGAGATGGTGGATGTGAGTTTGAATTTTTGAGAGAGCAATTCTTGGCCGTCAGGATGTTGAAGCCCCAAATAATCTTAGATCGTTGGATGTTGATTTAAGGTCGTTGGATGTTGAAGTCTTGGGATTTGAGCCGCTCTTTTTTATATTATAGATATTTAATATTTTTAAAATATTAAATAAATATTAAACTATTTAAATTAATCTATCACCATAGATTAAATTAATCACACTCAATGCATTATTACGATTATGTCATTATCTTCTTAAATAATTATTCATCATTTTATGGTGTGACCCTTTAGGTTCTCCATATTAAATCGGTTGTGAATAAATCAATTAGAACAATTCTAAACTTATTTAAATAAATAAATTAAACTAATAATCTATTTAAATAAATAATATTTATTCTACAATAGGGATAAACCTCCCTAGCGATCAACGACTTTCTAGATAATATAAATTTCAACATTAATCATAAAAGAACCTGTGAGTAAATAGTTACAGTACAATTCAATCCTTCCATCATACAATGTCCCAATTAAATATAAGACATAGAATTACTGTCTATTATTATTTTATTTAATTATATGTATTTCGATTAGAAAATGCAGAACTCCAAATAATGCAAATTAAAAACTCCTTTCTAATTTCATTTTGTCTTAGCCAAGAACTACTGGGTTTTCATTTAACGAATCACATAGGACATATCTCTTCTTTTACTAGAAGTGGAAGATTCTTTATTGACCATTCATTATCACCATATGTAACTTATTATACCCAAGCATACTCTTTGATATATCCTAAGGGTCTTAAGGAATAAGTTAAAGTATAATTCATTACATACAAGATACTATGATGATCTCAAGTCCAAGGATCACTTGTACTACTATCACATTAGAAATTTATATTGACAGGTAGGTAAAACTCCATTAGTTATTCCATAGCGAGTCACATTCAGTGAACTTATTCTCCAATAAGCACCTACATATTTGCTTTAGTGTCTCCACACAAATGATCATTAGATCAATCATCCTCATCTAATGAGCAAGCAATATATGTACCAATCTATCCGGATTTACTAATCCCCTTTTTAGTAATCCCACGATTGGAAACTATTTTAGTTTTAAGCTTTTTAAGGATTTAGATCTCATTAGCATGATCATCATCATGATTCTAAAAGCATTGCTTAAAACTATGAGTTATTTACATATTATAAAAATAGCATCATGTAGATAATTAAATGCCTTTAATAAGTTAATACTTTTATTAATAAATAAATAAGATCATCTCCAAAGTAGATGCTTTATCATCATACATGATTGGCTTGTATGCATACTAGTTTCAATCTCCCACTTGCACTAAAGTCAATCGTCATGGTATCTCATACCATCTTCTTCAAGTGATGATCAAACTACTGTTGTGTTAAAACTTTAGTAAATGGATCTGCAATATTGTCTTGAGAGTCTACACGCTCTTAGGTGACGTCTCTTCTTTCAATGATTTCTATAATCAAAGTGCCGCAACACATGTTTGGATTCAAGATGAGACTTAGGAACTATTCCTAATTCTGTAATCAACTTGCAACTTCACTTACAGTTATATACTTTGTCTTTATCACTAAAACATCAACCTTTTGCTATTTGGAATCTTTCCAATTCACTGCACCACCTTCAAGGTAACGACTTACCCTAAAGTGAATTTGATGTCTTCTTGGTCAATCTGATAACTTGAGTCTGTTTAGTTCTCTAGTTTAATTCAGGCCCATTATGTGTCATGATGACATCTTTAGTGCCAGTTAAGTACTTTAAGATATTTATCATTGTCTTACAGTGATCTTCTTTAGAATATGACTAATCAACATCAAGTCTTGTATATTTCATTGCATACATGATAGTAACTCATGTGATCTCCCTTTTATTAAGGACAATTTTAGAGAGATACACTCCATGGCTCATCATCATGAGGCACTTTTAGAGTTTGCGATGCTAAACGCCTTTAGCATCTAATGAATATATGTTCCTTGGGTTAAGCCGAACATCTTTTTAAATCTATCTTTATAGATTTATATCCCCAGTGTAGGATGTTCTATCCAAATCATTCATGGAGGAATATTTAGACAACTTTATTTTGATCGATTGTAGCATAGAAATGTCATTCCCTATCAGTAATATATCATCAACATATAATACATAGTAATGAAATAGCGCTCCCACTAACCTTCTTGTACACACATGGTTCATCCTCATTTTTGATAAAATCAAACTCTTTGATTGTCTCGTCAAAACGAATGTTCCATCAACGAGAATCTTGCTTCAATCCATAAATGTATCGTTGCAACTTATAGACTTGATTTGTTCCAACCTTTGAAACAAATCCCTCTGGCTGTGTTATATACACATCTTCATAAAGTTTTTCATTGAGGAAGGTTGTTTTCACGTCCATTTACCAGATCTCATATTCGTAATAAGTTGCAATCGCAAGCAAAATCCGAATGATCTTGAGCATTGCTTCAAAGATCCATTTTAGATTTTATGGTCATCTACCATTTCTCTGAGTCTTAATTACTCATAGCATGTTCATAATTCAATGGATCATCATCATCCATGTTGTGTACCTCATCGTCATCCTCTATGATGAATCCATACTTCTTAGGTATCTTTGGTACTCTTCTAGATTTACGAATAGGGTGTTGTATAGAAGGTGTCTCTACTTGGATAGGTTCATCCACCTGATCTGTAGTGGTTTGTGGTTCTTGAATTTCTTCAAGATCTATTCTCCTCCCACTAGCCCCTTCAAGAATAAACTCATTTTCCAAGAAGGCATTGTGTTTCACAAAAAATACCTTTTGCTCAGTAGGATTGTAGAAATAGTATCCCAAACTTTCTTTAGGATATTCCACAAACGTGCACTTATCAGATCTTGTCTCAGGCTTATCATTTTGAAATATTTTCACATAAGCTGGACATCCCCAAATCTTAACATGCTTAAGACCAAGTTTCCTCCTAATCCACATCTTATATGGTGTATTGGGGACGGATTTCGAGGAGACCTTATTTAGTAGATATGCAGCCGCTTTTAGGGTATAACCCCAGAATGATACTTGAAGAACGGTAAAACTCATCATGGAACGAACCATGTCCTTCAATGTTAGATTACTCTTTTCAGATACTCCATTTAATTATGGTGTACATGGTGGAGTCCATTGTGAGATTATACCATTTTCTTTGAGGCAATTGAGAAACTCACCGCTTAAGTATTCTCCAACTCGATCTGATTGAAAAATCTTAAATACTCTTGTCCGTTTATTTCTCTACTTTGTAGACACTCGAAATTTTCTTTCTCTGTTACTAACACTGTACGAGGGCAAAGACTGCCAATCAAATCAACCCCGGTCTCAATACCTGGTCATCAAATCAACCCCGGTCTCAATACCGGGTCGTCAGATCAACCCCGATCTCAATATCGGGCCATTAGATCAACCTTGGTCTCAATACCAGGTCATCAAATTAAACCCGGTCTCAATACCAGGTCATCAAATCAACCCCGGTCTAAATATCGGGCCATTAGTTCAACCCCAATCTCAATATCGGGTCGTCAGTTCAACCCCGATCTCAAATCGGGCCGTCAGTTTAACCCTGATCTTATATCGGGCCTTTAGATCTACCCCGATCTCAATATCGGGCCGTCAGATCAACCCCAATATCAAATCGAGCCATCAGATCAACCCCAATCTCAATATCGGGTCTTTAGTTCATCCCCGATCTCAATATCGGGCCATCAGATCAACCCTGATCTCCAATCGGGCCTTCAGATACCGATCTCAATATTCGGGCCATCAGTTCAACTTCGATCTCAATATCAGGCCGTCAGATCAACCCCGATCTCAAATCAGGCCATCAGGTCAGCCCCGGTCTCAACCCGGGAAGTACAGATCAGCCCCGGTCTCAACCCGGGAGGTACAGGTCAGCCCTGGTCCTAAGCTGGGAGATACGAGTCAGCCCTGGTCTCAACCCGGGAGGTACAGGTCAGCCCCGATCTCAACCCGGGAGGTAAAGGTCATCCCCAATCTCAACCCAGGAAGTCAGGTCAACCTCAAGAAAAAACCTGAAGCTCCACAACATCTCCAGAGAAAATCCTGGAGCGACCAAGTCAACCTCAGAGATAACACTGAGGATAAACAGGCTCGAATGGGATCCAAATCTTCGAAACAACCCCAGGAAGTCAACCGAAGGCCATGCCGACACTAAGGGCCACCCCGAGAGGGGTAAAACAGTTATTTCACCAACTCTAAGCCGATTCGGTCAAATTCAAGCCGAATTGATGCCACCAAGGTCAGAACGAACAATAACGATGATCCCGAGTGCAAAAAACGCAAGACAGCTCAACGCGCAAACTGCGGGAAATTGAAGACCTGGTTATTAACCCGTCTTCTTGGACCCGGAAATTTTTTATCCCATGTCATTGTGACACTCTCGGCGAGGGCTTTCTGGAAAGGTACAACACGCCTCAAACGGACGCTCCGATCAAAAGTTTGAAAGTTTCGACTTTGACCTCAAGTTACTCGTAGTGCACGTACTTCGAAACTATAGAATCGGATACGTGGGCCCCACTAGGGGAACTGCAACTCTATCTGCGGTAGTAGCAGGTATAGTGTAGGCTCCCTGGCTTATAAATAAGAGGGCACTCCCCTCTTATTTTCAAAATTCAAAAACGCTCCGAACCTTTGCCTGTTTGGTTTTCTGTTCAATTTCTTATCTTCCAAACCCAAATTTTTTCACTCTAACACGTAGATATACCCACATCCTACCACATATCAAAAAATAACGGGTAGATTCTGACGTTTAAAGCCTGCGATTCGGCAAAAAGACCGTGTAGCAGTCCATTATGAGTATTTTTACGATCAGCAAGTCAATACTACTACTTCGCACTTTGATACACTTGTACGTTAAGTTTCGTTTTCTAAATATGCTCGGAACTCAGTTCTGTGGCCGTTTATGTCAACTTTTGGTACATTTTTTGTACATAAATGCATTTTCTGGCATTTCTACAACTCGAATTGACAATCCGTCGCTTCCAGCAGCTTCGACATACTTGCATCTTTATACTGACCAACTTCACCAGACTGGGTTATCTTCCCAGTCCGGGTTTAGCTTTTTTTGTATATATTTATCTGTATATATACTAACTTTTCAATTATGTCAAGCCCGGATGTCAAATCCGCGGTAGTTTACTGCTTTTATATATAAATATGCATATATAAGCAGCTTTCACCACCACTGGGTTATCTTTCCAATCTTGGTTGACTACTTTTCTGTCTCTATATATATATTTATATATTTCAGTTCTGCCTGGATTATCCTGTGGCCTTTTTACTGCTTTTATATATAAATATGTATATATAAGTAGCTTTCACCACCACTAGGTTACCTTCCCAGTCTTGGTTGACTACTTTTCTATACATTTACGCTACAGTTTGGCCTGGATCATTCTGTGGCCTTTTTACTGCTTTTATATATATTTATGCATATATAAGATGCCTTCGCCACACTGGGTTATCTTCCTAGTCTTGGTTGACTACATTTCTGTACCTTTACATTTCAGTCAGGGCACCGGTATGAAAACTCACCGCCCTTTACAGCTTTCGTATATATGTTATTGTATATACTGCTTTGCTCTCTTTTCATTAAACTGTTGCTTTAAATATTTATTTTGTATGAATCGACACTAACAAATCTGCGGGCGAACTAGATTTATTTAAATCTCCCCAACTCTAGCTTTCAAACCGTTTCAAAATCGGTACAGACAGAACCGGGAAGCTAGAATGACTGAGATTTACTTAAATCTAGCAATTTTTCTAGTTTCAGTTATAAAAGCAACCTCGTGGCCCTTAGATCGCTATCTAGTGGGAACGAGACGCTTCGGCCAGGTGTGAACCAGGATTTACTAAATGAATCCTCGGTTTTGGTGACATTTGGGATATATATATCTGTTTTTGTAAAAATTTAAACTGTGCAGGTTTATTGGCTACTCATATGTGAGCCTAGGAATCGTGGGATTCATGATCAAACAGATCAGAATCTGATTTCCACGATGGACAAACTCCACTTTACAAATGTACCCTGCTAGTTTTTCTGTAAAAAAATATACATGCAAAAGACATTAAAATGGTTATTCGGATTTAAGGTCTCAACATAGTGAAAAAAATATGGTTTATCATGTCAGAGTCCCTCCAATGGCTATCATGCCCATGAGGAGACAGGCACTTGTATATATATTGTGGTTGAGGATGCTTCACAGCCCGACAATCACCATTCAAACTGAGCATTAAGGCTGAAAAGATAAAAATTAAAGTATCAATATGCTTCAATTCCTATGTTAGCGTAAGGGTTTGAAAACTAGCTTTCAAAACATCATTTGAAATAATCTTATCGAAAAGATAAGCTTTTGCAAATCAAAACAAATGCTTTTACAAATCAAATCAAAGACTTTTGAAAATCAAATCAAACTTTTCGTATATAGGCTCAACAATGCATAGACATCATTTCCAATCAAACATAGGCCCAATTTTCAAGCAGCATTAACACACACTTTCAATTTTAAAGAGGAATATTAAAAACATGTGGTGCCATGTTTACACGGGAGTTTGGGGTGCCTAACACCTTACCCACATTTAACCAAGCCCCCGAGCTCAAAACATTATTTTCAAAGATCTAGTTTCGACAGTGTCCAGCAATTGGGCCTCTTTCAAACAAAACTCGGTTGAGTTGGTACAACCATTTCAAATCTACCAATTGGCGACTTTGTAAAATGTTCAAATCGTCGACATGATACATGTTGGCCTTTTTCTAAAAAATCCTTTAAAACCTTTTTCGCAATAAAAAGAGTAAATGTAGAGATAACTTAGAAAGAGAGAAAGATCCGGGTTGTGACCTGACCCTTCGATTTTTTCTCGACGTCGACAGGTGGAGACTCCGCTGGGGACAGTAAAGGGCTTAGGCCGCGTTCTAATCTTTTCAAACATTTCCCTTTCAAAAACTACGTAGGTGTGAATGTTGCGTCTTTACATTTAATGAATGCATGAATGTTGCGTATTTACATTGAATGAATGCGAATAAATGCTTTCCTATTTAATACTTCGCACCCATATTAGTGCTTCACACCAATTGTCATCATATTGCACACGATGAGGGCGATGTAGGTGAATATATGTTGTGATTCCTCCTTCGGGAGGCAAAATCCGTCGGTGATAAATAATGTCTCTAGGGATGGCTTAGTCTCTAGGGCTCATGAAAATGCACCACCCAGATTCACTCTAGTTGAAAGATCGGATTAATTTTCCCTCTAGTAGATTGTGATGATATAGGGACCTTCATGCCAAAAAGCCGCGAGAGTAGCCTAAGGTAGGTCAGCCTCTGATTAATCAAATCCGTTGAAAAACTTCTTCATGCCTTCCTCTTTCAATTCAATGTCAAGGTTTTTATTCCAAATGTAAAGGAGCACAATGTAAATAATGAAAGATTTACATTTCCTGTCATATACCTTTTGTCATCCTATCATCAAAATAATTGACCTCTGTTTTGCAAGATAAGATTAAAATAAACACATCATGGCATGCATCCTACCCCTACCTACATCAAAAAATTGACACGCCTACGTTTTGTTGTAGGTAAAGAATTTGTCATGTCACTAGATCTAAGTCTAAGAAGGCACTAAGTCCATCCACGGACATGACTTCTAGTACTCAACCAGAATCCACCCCTGTATCTAGGGAAGAGTTTGAAGGACTGAAGAATCAGATAGCCGAATTGGCCAATTTCCTAAGAGAACAAAACAAGGCCCTTAAAGGGTAACATGCCCAAGCTCACACAGAACCAGGAGCACCTGGTGGTAGTGGTGGCAGTCAATAGACCGAAAAAGCCGAAACTCAGATTCCTGGACCACAAAACAAGGATATAATCAACAAAACCCCTAAAATCTCCACCCTAAACAAAGAGCAGGAAGCTGGTGACATTGTGAAGAAAATACAGCAGATGGAAGAAACTCTTCGGTCTATCAAAGGGACTGGGGCATTCGACAGTGTTAATTACTCCGGCCTTTGTATTTATCCCGGGGCTCGTTATCCCAAAAAATTTAGAACTCTTGATTTTGAGAAATACGATGGTTTGGGAGACCCCTATACCCACCTGTTGGTCGTTTTACCGATCAATATATTCGTGCAAGTATACACAATCAACAAGTAATAAAGTGTAAGTACAGATATCGTTCCCACGAGGAATTAACAGATAAAAAGTCGCTAAACCACTAGCACATAATCATTTCGGTCTTATTCAAACGGGTGGTAAAGAGATGGAATTAAAATTAAGTTAACTAGGCAAGGAATTAAACTTAAACTAATTAAACCTAGAGTAAAATCAGATAATGAAGATAAGAGATTTCAATTTCCCCTAATGATTCGTCTAAGTCGACCCACTTCCAATTAGGTCAAATTAATCATTACAGTTGTTAGCCGAGAACATGAAGGTAAGAGAAGGCCATCTTTCGATGCACCTAATCCATATCACGTGCAATCCACATATGATAGAACGCACGTGAACAACCACATTATCTAAACCCCTATATGTCTATGGTGTTTACAAATAAATAGGGTTTAAGGTCAAGTCCTCTATTGACTACGAGCGGCGATTCGGTATATGTCTATCCTAAGCATAAATCATACGTCCAACGCCATGTGAATGTACAATCGCCCACTACTACGATTAGATCGAAACCCACACTTCGTCTTTCAATCCCATGTGGGTTATCATAGTAATTGGTCATGACTCAATTAAACAATAAAAGCATAAATCGCAGTAGCCAATCACATAGTAATCAATAAGAACCAATCATGGAAGAAAATCAATATAAACTACTCATTAGGTTCAATTGAAATCTCAAAATATATCTCACTCTCGGTTCTCCCTCCACACCCAGGTTTCTTCAACGTTCTTCTTCTCCCCCTGGCCCCTTCTAATCTATAATCCAACACAGACTGATCTGAGAACGGTAAAGCACAACTCCTCACTCTCTCTCTCTCTCTCTCTCTCTCTCTCTACATATGTCTCGACTCTCTCTCATCAACTTATTACCTAGTGAAATTCACTTTTAATTTTTTATGGCAACTTCCCGATGGATTTTTGCGGCAAAAGTTTCGGTCCAATGTCCCCTTTGAAAGACCCACAATCGAATAGATCAAAGGTTTCCCAAATAAAAGATTCCGAGAATTGGAATCCCAATTTCACAAGCCCTGATTCGAAATTATCGAATTCAGCAGCAATCAAATTTGCCAAAAAGGCCCAAAAATCTGCTGCAAAAAAGCCTAAACCCGTTGCCTCACCATCGCTGCGAAACAAGATTCGGGAACGAAAGTTTGTGGTAGCGAAAAAGAAATCTAAGAGAGATAAATCCAACTCTTCAACAGTGGTATGTAAGTGCAAGTAAGTCACAGAAGTGTGTTTGTGTTGCTTATGAAACTCTTCGGGCTTCTCAGGAAGAATTTTTCGGGAATCGGGCTAATACAGACGATTACCCTGATATAGCTGAAAATGAAATCAAAGAAGAAGGAATGAATCCCGTTAAATTTCAGATGGGTATGAATAAAATTTGGGGGAAATGATTGTTTGGAGAAAAATGGATTGGATGAGGTTGAGGTGAAAAGTGAAGCGGGGAGTACAACTTTGAAGAGGAGGAGAGATAAATTGTTGGAAGAAGCAAGGCAGAGTGTGCCTGAACCTGGGTCTGGAAGAGTGATGCATTTTGTTAAGGCCTTTGAGAAGCTCCTTTCAATACCAAAGTCAAAGGAATCCGATGAAAAAGATGATATGGAATCACAAGATAGTAAGAAGGGTATGAAATGGGCATTGCCAAGATTGCAGCCTAAGGCTCCTGAAACACAGGTCTCATCTTCTTCATGCTGCCCATCAGAATTTTTCCTCACATCGGAGAGTTTAGGATTGGATTCTCGAGTTTGTTCTTCATGGGATAGCATCCAAGGAAGGTTGGTATTGGTAAATTGATTGATATATTCCAGTCAACAATTTATTTCTTTTGGATTTCTTGTAATCACCTTGATTTGAATACTGATATTGGTTTTGGTTTTGTATTCTTTTCAAGCTTTACTGTTTCAAGTAGGAATTCTGGTATTGGGAGAAGGAGCAGACGAAATGTATGAATTCAATTTGTGCATTCTATATTTTATATTGAGATAGGTTATGTGCATTTTTAAGTGATGATTTTTTTTTATTCACATTTATTGCAGAGTCTTGAATCATCTGGGACATTTGGTGGAAGGCAATGGAAGAGGAGGCAGCATAAAGTTACCTCCCAGAAACCCTTCAAGCTTAGAACCGAGGTTTGTTTTATTGAATAGTATGAAATATGCCTGTGAAGTAGAATTCCTACTGTCTGTGAGGTTGAATTCCTACTTTATTTGTCTTAATATGCATGCTTTACTCTGGATTGTAGCATCTTATAACACTTGAAGAATTTAAGAATTAACAGTTTAAATGTGATGGAAACTAAATAGTAAACATACAAATTAGAGAGGAAAACAAACAACATAATTCACCCCTCCCTTGAATGAAGATCTCTTCACTAATCAACTGAATAGCTTTACACTCAGCCCATTGGGAATAGTAATGAGCTTTAAAGTGGAGATTCTAGAGTTTCTTTCTCCTAAGATAGTGCTCATAAGTGGACAAGTCCAAGGAGCAACTGCTTAGCCAATGAATGGGATGTGTGTGTTAAGGGCCATCATAAAATTTTCCAGTTTCAATGGAGCTAATTGTTCCCTGCCTTTTCAAGGTCTGAACAATTAAGAGTGTTTAAAAGCTTTAGCTTTGGCAGTCTCAATAAGTAATCTATAATATAAAACATAGCGGCTTCAACATTCAATGACTCAGATTTCATCTAATTCTTCCAATTTAATCTAAAGGCTCACGATTATCTCACGCCCAAAAAAAAATCCCGCCCAATCTCTCTTTCATCCTCAGCCCGTCTCCTTTTCATCGACTCCTCTTCAATCTCTTCAGTTTCTTCCCCTTCCCTCTACACTCGCAATCATCTTCTCCCTTCTACCACACCAAAATCATAAACCCAAAACCATCTTTATGCTTCTACCACACCAAAATCATAAACCCAAAACTGAAAATGACGATTCATCATACACAGAGTAAAAGTTCTCTTTAATCTTCCTCACTTATCCTTAAATTAGCTCTCTCCCCTCCTCGAAATCACAAAATCGTCCGACCACAGAGCAAATTTGCCGGTGCCGCTGTGCTTCCGACCATTCCACTGTTTCGTTCCGTGTATTAACCTACTTCTGAATTTCTCAGAATTCGGGTTAAGAGGGGTATTAACCTTGCTGTTCGAGATATCAATAGCAGCGATCCATACATGGTTGTTAAGATGGGTAAACAGGTTTGTCTTCAGTTTTTATTTAATTTTTGAACTGGGTTTTGCTTTTAGAGTATTTATGTTTTTGAATTTGTTTCTTTTTTTGGGTAATGTGTATGTGTTGGGTTTTTATGATTTTGGATTGTTAAGCCAGTTCTTGGATAGGTAATGTATGTGAGGTTTATTTCGAGTTGAATTGAATTTGTTTTTGGTTATTTAATGCTGGAGAAGAATGAATTAGCCTTTTCCCCTTTTGATCTGCTACAAAAAAAGTTGATCAGGAAAATTTTATTTAATGTCTTAATATAATTGTTATTCTTCTAATATTTAGTATGAAAAGCCGATTCATTATATTTTCATCGAACTATGTGAACCATGTGATTATCAAACCCAACTCTACAGTACATGTTTATAGGATGTGCCTTTCAGTAGATGCATAATTAATAATCTTAACTTTTAATTTTAGGTATATAATATATTTCAAGTTAGAGCACTTTAAAAGATGAATTTTTGTCATTTTATTTTTGGACCAATTTAAGTAATAGTTTTTGTCTGCATACTAATTTAAATTATGCTGAATAGTTTTTTGTTTGTATTGTAAATGTTTGCGGACAACAATGTATAGTGGATTTGTTGGTTGCTATTTTATATTGTTATATGCGGTGTTGTGCTAGCAATCTGTGCTGAATGAATTAAAACTAATTCATGGCAAGAATTAGTTTTACATTTCAGAATTTAGTATGATATGAGGGGCTTCATTAACTGGCTATAACGTACATGACATGCCTTTTGCTGATTAATAATGCTACTTCCTTCAATACACTGATTGTTATGTAGGTTGAACTGGTACGGTTGTTTTGAGGAGTGGACGGTTGTCTGATCTCCTTTCACAGTTGCAAGAATTGACCAAGGGTGTCAATGAGGCTGAGAGTTCACTTGGATATGATGGTGCTTTTCTTGTAGCTCAGGTATTAATGATTGGGGTTATTTCGTTGTTATTGATATTCTTTTTTTTGTAAGGAAAAGGAAAAGCAAGTAAAAGCTATCTTTTAAAAAAAATGAAAATTCATGGCAAGAAACTGTATCTAGTTGGTAAATATCTATGGGAAAAAGATTGTGAGGAACAACACATTATCTATTCATTATTAACAATTGATCGTGACTCATAAGTTAGGAGTAAAGGAATTGTTTTTTTAGGTAGGATTAACTAGATGAATTTATATTCAAGTGGCTTATTGCCTTTAGTTTTGTAACTGCTCTGTATATATCATGTTTATATGGAATCTCCTTTTTTTGGTGCTTTATATGAAATCATGTCCTTATTATCAAAAGAATAAAATATTTTGAACCTTCTATATAGCAGAAATAGTCCTCTTGTGTATGCTGCTTCTTTATATCGCTTAACAATATCGTAGATTGTTAATAGAAGTTGTCAGATAACTTATCAACAACATAGTAGAAGTCAGCAAATATTAGCATGTTTTTGGTACCGTGAAATACTGAAATTGCTTTAATTATGCATTAGGAGGCATGTTACTTTTTATTAAATTCCTGAGTGAAAAAGTGAGTATTAGGTGTGGTTGCAGTGGCACTGTTTGTTGACTCCATGCTAAAGGCTGACCAATAATTTACTTAAATGAGATCTATAATGTCGTCAGCTTGTAGGAAATTTCTATGTTTCTAAAATTTGATCTTGGAAGAATTTGTTGAAGGGCTTGAATGGTGAAATTTTGTTTGATACTGTAACAATTGTTTTTGGTAATTTGGTTGTAGTAGTTTGTACCACAAAAATTTTCAACTGATGTTTAGGTAACTTTTTAACAATGTCAACCCAGTCACTATCTGCTAGAGCTGACCCATTTCCTTGATTTTTACTTAGGCTGCAAACGATCCGATCCGATTCGAACTTTGTCATACTCGAATTGAACTCAAACACTATAAGTCGAACTCAAATATGTTCGAGTAGCATTATCGAGCCCACACACATGTGCAGGTTCGGATCGATAACTATTCGCGAATATGTTCGAGTTCGCGAATACAATCGAACATGCTTATGTTTGCGAACATCACCTTATTCGCGAACATCACAACGAACATTTGAATGATTGAATATTATTTTCATTTTTTCCATTTTTTGCTTTTAGGTGAAACAAAAGGAAAAAAATAGTCCATCTATTTCATAAAAAGAGTCTTATTTGTTGTTTTTGCATTCATCTATTTCATCAGTCTTTATTTTAAATTGGTTGATTTGTGTAGAAGAAACCCCAACATTGTTACTTTTGGAGCTTCTTGAATGGTTTGGGTTGTGCTTAAGAATTTTTTTGTTGTAGGTCGTTTGGATTTAATCAACGGCTAAGGATATGGTGGTGAACGAGATAGAAGTGATGCATGAAGTACTTGCAGATTCTTTGACTTCTGTACTCAATGACGAGGTTCGGTTTCATTTTGCCAGTATTTGTATTTATATGTAATGTTATACATTTTGTACATTTTTGTTGTCGCGTCCCTCTTTTTATGGCATTTGGTACTGTGTTTTTAAAATTTTATCATTTGTTGCTTATGAAGAAGGTGTAGTAATAATGTAATATGGAGTCGTATTTTTTTATTTGTTTTTTTTTCATTTTATGAAATGTAAGAAAGGAATGGAGAAACAGTTTTAGAATATGGCTACTTTTTGTAGGGCTGAATTTTTGGTATCACTCCACTTTGTCGGAGGTCCATGTAGTAGAGGGATTTAACCATTCTCGTTTGCAGCTAAAGCTATTGACTGCCGACTCTATGACATGGGTTCCTTACACCCCGGACTATCTGACAGTTGGGTTTGAGGATGGCTTTTCGACCGGACTAAAGTTTACATTGGCCACTCGTCGGATTCCCCTTTTAACCGAGTGAGGTTGGGAGTTATATTTGGGAGAGCGGACTATCAGGAGCGCCACAAGAGAGATCTGCATTCCCTTTGTTCCTCCTACTTGGCATCACTGGCCCTCAGCTCAGCCAGTCACAAATATTCCCCTGATGGGCATAGATGGCTTTACCCTGTCAAAGTGTCCTCATAGTCAGGAGGCATTTCATCACTGGTGGAGTCCCCGCACTATTGTGGCTCAGACTCGTGCTACCCAATTTATGGCAGACATGGTGTTGGGTTTGTATGTAACGCAATCATGCAATCAAATCACATAAATAAGGCGGAAGCGTAAAAAATAGGTTTTCAAAATTTATACAAACCCATAACCATAATCATGCTTTGTGCTTGTTATCAATAACAGAAAAGAGAGAACATGGAATTATACCTTTGAAGATCTAAGCTTCCTTAGGTACAAGTTCTACTCCTTTGATTCCTCTAATAGTGGCTCCTTCCCTTGAATAATACCAGCCACCCAAATGTTTGGCCTCTAACGGTGATCCACCAAGGAAGATGAAGAACTCAAGAAGATGGGTTATTGGCTTAACCCTTGTTTCTATCTCTATAGAATATGTGTACTCTCAACTCTTGGAAAATTTCACATATCTTATTTCTAATAGAAGACTCTCTTATATAGATATTAGGTTAACCCTCCTAATCCAATTAGAATAGGGTTTTATTTAATTAATTTATATCCTAATCTTTATTAGGATTGAGAGAGAGTACTGATATTATATTAATTCCTAAACTCTTTTAGAATTAAAATAATAATAATAATAATAATATTAATAAGACTCCTCTTATTAATTTATATTTAATATTTCTAAAATATTAAATAATAAACATTAAGCTATTTAATTTATTCTATCATCATAGATTAAATTAATTATACTTAATGCATTATTACTATCATGCCATTTTCTTCTTAAATAATTCTTCTTCCTTTTATGGTGTGACCCTTTAGGTTCTCCATATTAAACCGGTTGTGAATAAATCAATTAGAACAATTCTAATCTTATTTAAATAAATAAATTAAACTAATAATCTATTTAAATAAATAACATTTATTCTACAATAGGGATAAGACTCCCTAGCGATCAACGACTTTCCAGATAATATAGATTTCAACATTAATCATAAAAGAACCTGTGAGTTAATAGTTACCGTACAATTCAATCCTTCCACCATACAATGTTCCAATTAAATATAAGACATGAATTTACTGTCAAGTCTTAATTTATTTAATCATATGTATTTCGATTAGAAAATGCACAACTCCAAATAATGCAAATTAGAAACCTCTTTCTAATTTCATTCTACCTTGGCCAAGGATTCCTGGGTTGTCATTTAACGAATCACATAGGACATATCTCCTCTTTTACTAGAGGTGGTAGATTCTTTATTGATCATTCATTATCTCCATATGTAACTCATTACACCCAAGCATACCCTATATTGTTGGGTTTGTACGAAATCGTGACGCAATCAAATTGCAAAAATTAGCGGAAGCATGGTATATCAGAGTTTAAAAAATTTCTACAAAACCATTACCCGGATCATCCTTTATGCAAATTATTAATTTAAAACGATAAATAAGAAGTTATGGAATCATACCCTTGTAGAACGAAGCTTCCACAGGTACTAGTTCAACTCCTTGTTCTTCGTGATCTCCTTGAATTTTCGGGTTAGATTCCTTCCTTTGATCAACGTTAGCCACCCAAGTGTTTGGCCTCTAGAGGTGATCCACCAAGGAAGATGAATTATCAAGAAGGAGGGTGGTTGGCTTAATTTTCTATCCTCTATAGAAAAGGAGTACTCTCCAACAATTAGAATTGCATCAATCTAATATCTATTATAAGACTTCTCTTATATAGACATTGGTCAACCCTTCTAATCCTATTAGACATGGGATTTCTTTTAATTAATTAAACTCCTTTAATTAATTTAGACTTCCCACCACATGGGAATAATTAATTAAATTCATTTAATTAATTTGTCTCCTAATCTTATTAAGAATAAATGAGAGTACTAAATATTAAATTAATTACTAAACTCCTTTAGAAATTAAAATAATAATAATTGTAATAATATTAATAAGACTCCTCTTATTAATTTATATTTAATATTTTCAAAATATTAAATAATAAACATTAAGCTATTTAATTTATTCTATCACCATAGATTAAATTAATTATACTTAATGCATTATTACGATTATGCCATTACCTTCTTAAATATTTATTCTTCCTTTTATGGTGTGACCCTTTAGGTTCTCCATATTAAACCGGTTGTGAATAAATCAATTAAAACAATTTTAATCTTATTTAAATAAATAAATTAAACTAATAATCTATTTAAATAAATAATATTTATTCTACAATAGGGATAAGCCTCCCTAGCGATCAACGACTTTCCAGATAATATAGATTTCAACATTAATCATAAAAGAACCTGTGAGTTAATAGTTCCGTACAATTCAATCCTTCCACCATTCAATGTCCCAATTAAATATAAGACATGGATTTACTGTCAAGTCTTATTTTATTTAATTATATATATTTCGATTAGAAAATGCACAACTCCAAATAATGCAAATTAGAAACTCCTTTCTAATTTCATTTCACCTTGGCCAAGGATTCCTGGGTTGTCATTTAACGAATCACATAGGACATATCTCCTCTTTTACTAGAGGTGGTAGATTCTTTATTGATCATTCATTATCTCCATATGCAACTCATTATACCCAAGCATACCCTATATATGCCTTAAAAGGTCTTAAGGAATAAGTCAAAGTATAATTTGTTACATACAAGATACTATGATGATCTCAAGTCCAAGGATCACTTGTACTACTATCACATTAGGAATTCCTATTGACATGCGAGTAAAACTCCATTAGGTATTCCATAGCGAATCACGTTCAGTGAACTTATTCTCCAATAAGCACCTACATACTTGCTTTGTGTCTCCACACAAATGATCATGAGATCAATCATCCTCATCCAATGAGCAAGCAACATATGTACCAATCTATCCGGATTTACTAATCCCCTTTTTAGTAATCCCACGATTGGGAACTATTTAAGTTTTAAAACTTTCTAAGAATTTAGATCTCATTAGCATGATCATCATCATGATTCTAAAAGCATTGCTTAAAACTATGGGTTATTTACATATTATAAAAACAGCAACATGTAGATAATTAAATGCCTTTAATAAATGAATATTTTATTAATAAATAAATAAGATTGTTTACAAAGTACGTGCTTTATCATCATACATGATTGGCTTGTATGCACACTACTATCAATCTCCCACTTGCACTAAAGACAATCGCCATGGTATCTCATACCCATCTTCTCTAAGTGACGATCAAACTGCTGTTGTGTTAAAGCTTTAGTAAATGGATCTGCAATGTTGTCTTGAGAGTCTACACTCTCCTCTTTCAATGATTTTTTTTTTAATCAAAGTGCCGCAACACATGTTTAGATTGAAGATGAGACTTAGGAACTATTCCTAGTTCTGTAATGAACTTTTCATCCGAAACATCAACTTGCAGCTTCACTTACAGTTATATACTTTGTCTTTGTCACTAACCCAGCAACTTTTGCTGTTTGAAACCTTTCCAATTTACTGCACCACCTTTTAAGGTAACGACTTACCATAAAGTGGATTTTGCTGTCGTCTTGGTCAGTCTGAAAACTTGAGTCTGTTTAGTCTTCTAGTTTAATTCAGACCCATCATGTGTCATGATGACATCCTTAGTGTCAGTTAAGTACTTTGAGATGTTTATCACTGTCTCACAGAGATCTTCTCCAGAATATGACTGATCAACATCAAGTCTTGTATATTTCATTGCATACATAATAGTTACTTATGCGATCTCTCTTTTATTGAGGACAATTTTAGAGAGATACACTCCATGGCTCATCATCATGAGGCACCTTTTGGAGTTGCCATGCTAAACGCCTTTAGCATCTAATGAATATACGTTTCCATGGGTTAAGCCGAACATCCTTTTAAATCTATTAATACAGATTTATATCCCCAATGTGGGATGTTCTACCCAAATCACTCATGGAGGAATGTTTAGACAACTTTATTTTGATCGATTTTAGCATCGAAATTTCATTCCCTATCAGTAATATATCATCAACATATAATACATGGAATGAAACAGCGCTCCCACTAACCTTCTTGTACACACATGGTTCATCGTCATTTTTGATAAAATCAAACTCTTTGATTGTCTCATCAAAACGAATGTTCCATCTACGAGAAGCTTGCTTCAATCCATAAATGGATCGTTGCAGCTTACAGACTTGATTTATTCCAACCTTTGAAACAAATCCCTCTGGCTGTGTCATATACACATCCTCCTCAAGTTTCCCATTGAGGAAGGCCGTTTTTACGTCCATCTGCCAAATCTCATAGTCGTTATAAGCTGCAATCGCAAGCAAAATCCGAATGGACTTGAGCATAGCTACTGGTGAAAAGGTTTCATCATAATCAACTCCTTGTCTTTGTTTGAAATCTTTTGCAACCAGTCGGGCCTTATAGGTCTCCACCTTGCCGTTCGCTCCAGTCTTTCTTTTAAAGACCCATTTACACCCAATAGGCTTAATGCCTTCAGGTGGTGAAACCAAAGTCCATACTTTGTTTTCATACATGGAGTCCATTTCGGATTTTATGGCTTCAAGCCATTTCCCTGAATCTTTATTACTCATAGCCTGTTCGTAATTCAATGGATCATCATCATTCATGATGTGTACCTCATCGTCATCCTCTATAACGAATCCATACCTCTCAGGTATCTTCGGTACTCTTCCAGATTTACTAACAGGGTGTAGTATAGTAGGTTCTTCTACTTGGTCAGGTACCTGACTTTGATCCGTGATAATTTGTGGTTCTTGAACTTCTTCAAGATATATCTTACTCCCACTGACCCCTTCATGGATAAACTCCTTTTCCAAGAAGGCAGCATGTTTCGCAACAAACACCTTTTGATCAGTTGGATGATAGAAATAATACCCTAAAGTTTCTTTAAGGTATCCCTACAAATCTACACTTATCGGATTTAGTCTGTAGCTTATCATTTTCAAACTTTTTGACATAAGCTGGGCAACCCCAAGTCTTAATATGCTTAAGATTTGGTTTCCTCCCCTTCCACATCTCATATGGAGTCTTTGGGACGGATTTGGTAGGTACCTTGTTAAGTAGGTATGCAGCCGTTTCTAGGGCATATCCCCAGAAAGAAATTGAAAGGTCGATAAAACTCATCATGGATCGAACCATGTCCAACAGTGTTCGATTTCTCCTTTCAGATACTCCATTTAACTGTGGTGTACCTGGAGGAGTCCATTGTGAGATTATACCATTTTCTTTGAGACAATAGAGAAACTCACCGCTTAAGTATTCTCCACCTCGATCTGATCGAAGTATCTTTATACTCTTGCCCGTTTGTTTCTCTACTTCACTTCTGAACTCTTTGAACTTTTCAAATGATTCTGACTTGTATTTCATTAAATACACATATCCAAATCTTGAGTGATCATCAGTGAAAGTAATAAAATAAGAATACCCACCCCGTGCACTTGTTGTCATAGGTCCACAAACGTCTGTGTGAATCAATGCCAACAACTCTGTAACTCTTTCTCTTTTTCCACTAAAAGGAGATTTAGTCATTTTACCCATGAAATAAGATTCACAAGTTGGATATGATTCATAATCAGATAACTCAAGGAGCCCATCTTTATGCAACTTGGATAATCTTGTTTCATTGATATGACCGAGTCTACAGTGCCACATGTAAGTATAATTAATATCATCTCTTTTCCTTTTCTTAGTTTGTTCAATTTGAAAAATATTTTCTTGTAAGTCAAGTGTATAAAGTCCATTTCGCAAATTTTCAATACCATATAAAACATCGTCTTTATAAATAGAACAACTATTGTTCTTTATAACAACGTTAAATTCTTCCATATCCAATACAGAAATTGAAATAATGTTTTTAATAATATTCGGAACATAATAACAATTATTAAGATAAATGAACTTGCCCGAAGGCATTGCTAAATAATAAGTTCCTACAGCTAATGCAGCAACCTTTGCTCCATTCCCCACTCGTAGGATCACCTAATCATTGTTCAGCTTTCTACTTCTGACCAGTCCCTTCACATTATTACATATGTGAGAACCACAGCCGGTATCCAATACCCAAGTAGAATTTTGACTTTCTGAAAAATTAATTTCAATCATGAACAAACCTTGATTGGAAGTCGAAGCTTCTCCAAGCTTCTTCTTTGCCAGAAACTTCTTGCAGTTCCTCTTCCAATAACCCGGCTCGTTGCAATGGAAGTACATTCCTTTGCTAGCTGGATCAGATTTCTTTTGTTCCTTTATGTTCACTTTGCCCTTGGTCATCCGAGATCGGAAGAGCTCCTTAGATATCTCATATCTAGCAGTCCTACTTTGTTCACCATACAACTCCTTGAGGTGAATCAACATAGTAGGAGCATCCATGTTTTCGTGCTGACGCTGAAGCTCGTTATTCATGGATGCGAGCATAATGCATTGAGCCACAGATGCATCATCTTGCCACTTTACAATGGTGGCAATCTCTTCCTCAGAGGCTGTTTCTGGAACAGTTCCAGGGACAGGTGAGTTTAGGACATAAGAAATCTTTTCAGCAGTGAGAACTATTCTCAGATTTCTTAGCCAGTCCGTATAATTCGGCCCGGTAAGCTTATTAGCATCAAGTATGCTTCGCAGTGAAATTAGTGATTTTAATATTTTTTAAAATTCTGCATGTGAAAAACAACATTTTAGTAAACATTCATTTTATTAATTTTGCATACCAAAATAAATTTAGGTCTTTATTTTAAATTGGTATCTCCCACTATTTTTATCAAACTATATTACCCTCACTTATATAATTCGGCAACATCTAATTAAAAATTTGCTAGTGAGAATAAGGATCCCATTTCAAATGTATATAACCTTGTGGATAGCACAACAAGCGATATACAAATAAATAGGTAGACAACTCTTGTCAATTACATCACCATGTAATTTCTTTTATTTTGCCTCTTAAATCATAATGGTCAAGTGTGTGCACATCCGAACTAAAATAATTTAAGTTAAGTCCAGCCTAGCACTTTCATAAATTCAAAAAAGAAAAATGTTCGTCCTTGTGGATAGCACAACAAGACTAGATCGTTCAATTTTCTTGATAAGCATCAAATGTGATTAATTAACATCTTAAATACGCAATACTCGCCTTGTGGATAGCACAACAAGCTCATATTAAATATCTAATACTCTATTAATTTATCATGCTAGAAGGCGACGTTCGATATTCCAAATATCATTTGAACACTTCGGACTTAATATTATTTCTTTGAGGGGTTTGTTATTATTAGTCTCATCTTTGTTTAGCGCGCATGCACATATATATATAAAATACGCGTCATTTTATTAAACATGCGAAACATGTTTGCATAAAATATAATATATATAATATTTAGCATGCAATATAGAATACTATATTCTACCCGGATTGATTATGGACTTTTATTCTAGTTTGGTTCACTAGAGCCACCAAGTGAACCAAAAGGTCAAACCTAGGGGTGCAAGAATTTAAATTTAAACGTAACTATTACATTTAAACCCGGGCTCCATACAAACGGGTCTTCACGCGCTCCTTGCTCCTTGGTCTCTAATTTTTAAAGATAATTCTAACTATTTCTATTACATTAAACTATTTAATTTAAATAGAAACCTTGATCAACAGTCAAGGGGAAGTACATAGGAGGGAGATAGAATTTTACATCAAGAAAAAAAAAATTAGAGAAGACGAGGTACGCAGACCCCATTTAATAAAACCCATTCATTCAAGCATTCAACTAAAATAAAATCCAATCACATTGGTCAAATAGTCCATAATCAATCCCCATTTATTTTCATACATATCACCATATATATTAATAAATAAATATTCATCTCATGAATTAAAACATTCCATATATATATGAGTATCATTTAATGGGCAATTTTAAATTGCATGAAATCCAAATTCAAGATTAAAATAAACTCTTTATTTTAATTATAAAATTATTTAGAATATAATATATAAATATATCATATTTATTTTTTTTTTAAAAAAAGTCACCTTCTTTTATTAAAAGAGTCCTGCAGGTTTATTAAAAAAGTCCTTTCTTGATGGGTCACATTCTTTTTGGAGTAAGAAAGAGACAACACCTTTTCTTTGCAGAATTCAAGATTAGCACCAAAAAAAAAATTTGTGATTCTTCCCAAAAAAAGTCATTTTTTTTCTTTTTTTTTTCTTAAAAAATATAATTTTATACAATAAAATTATGCCCAATAAATTATTTTAAATACATACCCATATGTATATGAAATCAAAAATAAATTAATAATTGCATAAAGATTTGGCTCTGATGCCACTGTTGGGTTTGTACGAAATCGTGACGCAATCAAATTGCAAAAATTAGCGGAAGCATGGTATATCAGAGTTTAAAAAATTTCTACAAAACCATTACCCGGATCATCCTTTATGCAAATTATTAATTTAAAACGATAAATAAGAAGTTATGGAATCATACCCTTGTAGAACGAAGCTTCCACAGGTACTAGTTCAACTCCTTGTTCTTCGTGATCTCCTTGAATTTCCGGGTTAGATTCCTTCCTTTGATCAACGTTAGCCACCCAAGTGTTTGGCCTCTAGAGGTGATCCACCAAGGAAGATGAATTATCAAGAAGGAGGGTGGTTGGCTTAATTTTTTATCCTCTATAGAAAAGGAGTACTCTCCAACAATTAGAATTGCATCAATCTAATATCTATTATAAGACTTCTCTTATATAGACATTGGTCAACCCTTCTAATCCTATTAGACATGGGATTTCTTTTAATTAATTAAACTCCTTTAATTAATTTAGACTTCCCACCACATGGGAATAATTAATTAAATTCATTTAATTAATTTGTCTCCTAATCTTATTAAGAATAAATGAGAGTACTAAATATTAAATTAATTACTAAACTCCTTTAGAAATTAAAATAATAATAATTGTAATAATATTAATAAGACTCCTCTTATTAATTTATATTTAATATTTCCAAAATATTAAATAATAAACATTAAGCTATTTAATTTATTCTATCACCATAGATTAAATTAATTATACTTAATGCATTATTACGATTATGCCATTACCTTCTTAAATATTTATTCTTCCTTTTATGGTGTGACCCTTTAGGTTCTCCATATTAAACCGGTTGTGAATAAATCAATTAAAACAATTTTAATCTTATTTAAATAAATAAATTAAACTAATAATCTATTTAAATAAATAATATTTATTCTACAATAGGGATAAGCCTCCCTAGCGATCAACGACTTTTCAGATAATATAGATTTCAACATTAATCATAAAAGAACCTGTGAGTTAATAGTTCCGTACAATTCAATCCTTCCACCATTCAATGTCCCAATTAAATATAAGACATGAATTTACTGTCAAGTCTTATTTTATTTAATTATATATATTTCGATTAGAAAATGCACAACTCCAAATAATGCAAATTAGAAACTCCTTTCTAATTTCATTTCACCTTGGCCAAGGATTCCTGGGTTGTCATTTAACGAATCACATAGGACATATCTCCTCTTTTACTAGAGGTGGTAGATTCTTTATTGATCATTCATTATCTCCATATGTAACTCATTATACCCAAGCATACCCTATATATGCCTTAAAAGGTCTTAAGGAATAAGTCAAAGTATAATTTGTTACATACAAGATACTATGATGATCTCAAGTCCAAGGATCACTTGTACTACTATCACATTAGGAATTCCTATTGACATGCGAGTAAAACTCCATTAGGTATTCCATAGCGAATCACGTTCAGTGAACTTATTCTCCAATAAGCACCTACATACTTGCTTTAGTGTCTCCACACAAATGATCATGAGATCAATCATCCTCATCCAATGAGCAAGCAACATATGTACCAATCTATCCGGATTTACTAATCCCCTTTTTAGTAATCCCACGATTGGGAACTATTTAAGTTTTAAAACTTTCTAAGAATTTAGATCTCATTAGCATGATCATCATCATGATTCTAAAAGCATTGCTTAAAACTATGGGTTATTTACATATTATAAAAACAGCAACATGTAGATAATTAAATGCCTTTAATAAATAAATATTTTATTAATAAATAAATAAGATTGTTTACAAAGTACGTGCTTTATCATCATACATGATTGGCTTGTATGCACACTACTATCATATATATGCCTTAAAAGGCCTTAAGGAATTAGTCAAAGTATAATTTGTTACATACAAGATACTATGATGATCTCAAGTCCAAGGATCACATGTACTACTATCACATTAGGAATTCCTATTGACAGGCGAGTAAAACTCCATTAGGTATTCCATAGCGAGTCACGTTCAGTGAACTTATTCTCCAATAAGCACCTACATACTTGCTTTAGTGTCTCCACACAAATGACCATGAGATCAGTCATCCTCATCCATTGAGCAAGCAACATATTACCAATCTATCCGGATTTACTAATCCCCTTTTTAGTAATCCCACGATTGGGAACTATTTTAGTTTTAAAGCTTTCTAAGAATTTAGATCTCATTAGTATGATCAACATCATGATTCTAAAAGCATTGCTTAAAACTATGGGTTATTTACATATTATAAAAACAGCACCATGTAGATAATTAAATGCCTTTAATAAATAAATATTTTATTAATAAATAAATAAGATTGTTTACAAAGTATGTGCTTTATCATCATACATGATTGGCTTGTATGCACACTACTATCACATGGTGCCTAGGTCTGTTATGATGACATACTAGATAGCTTGCCTCAGAGAGCCTACTCATTTGGAGCAGATTTCAGGTTTGACCCTGCGGTTGGAGCGAGCTTAGTTTTTCATCAGTCACCTTGACATTGATCCTTCAGAGGCAGATTCATTTGATCCTTCTAGCTCTGGAGCTGGCCCCTCAAGAGGTCCATATCCTGGAAGTTATGCAGCTGCCGATCCTCGTCTGTATCGATCAGACATTCCTACTGGCCGAGATTCCGTGACTTAGGAAGAGTTGCAGCAGGTTGATCGCCTAGATGCAGATATTATAGATTTCTTCTGATAGCTTTTTCGATATATCTTTTGATAGGCCTCTTTTAGATATTGGACGGCTGTGCCCCATTTCTCGTTATCTCTTTTGATAGGCCTCTGTTAGTCAATAGGCAATTGTGCCCCATTTGCCTATAATTTTTATTTTGCAATTTATGAGAAGATGGAGATGATGCTTTCAATAAATAGTGTATTTTAGAAATGCATGATATTTCCTATCTATTGTATCCTATTGTCATTTATCGTTGTCATTATGCATGTATTATGTCATGGATATGCACTTAAGTAGGTGAGTTTAGATTTGACCCTTGGATGGTCTCATGATACGGTTCTATAGATGTCGTCATCTACCGTCAGCCGTATTGAGCATATGCCACATTTTTTGATATCATCTTCTTTGAGATCTTGGTATGACAGTTTGTCTCCCACAAACAGGGCGATAGGTGATTAGATGCTGGGGCATTCTTTGGCCATTTTAGCTTTTCAGGTCCCACTGGGCTTTGTGGACAACATGTTATCCTGTTGGATACCTGAGCGCCAAGTTTTAAGATTTGGCATCCATGAGCTGACTCCTACGCTGGAGGAGTATGAGCGCATCACTGGTTTGGCATTGGATCAGTCTTGTGATAGGATGCCCCTTAGTGATATGAGATGATAGTTTATGACCATGACTAGTCTGAGGCACAGGGTCGTCACTGATGAGATTACTACGGGGCATGTGGGGTCTTTGGACTTCTTGATCGATCTCTCTGTCCGACTGGACAGCTACGAGCGATATTCAAGAGACTTTATCATCCCTGCAGATGAGTGGCAGTTTGCAAGCGTGGACGTTCTGTTGATGTGCGTCACAGCTTATCTGTACATGCCATTGTATATGGACAACTTAGACATTGGCTTGATTGTAGTGGTTCGTGATCTCAGAAAGGGTTGTACTATCCAGTGGGGTTTTTCAGGGGTAGCGCTGTTTTGCTGTACGTGTGGTTTATGACACACTTGAGACTCATTGGCACTTTTAGGCATCATGGGTATTGCTTTACTCATGAGATAGCCATGTCTTACTCCTTTCAGCTGGCGGAGTATACAGATGTGGCATCATGGTTGGCCTTTTTGACGGCGATCGAGCATCCCTTTTCGATCTTGACATGCTCAGAGCTTAGCTCCCCTTATAACTTCATTACTCATGTAGTTGGCATATATTATCTGCCCCTGGCGGGTTTGAGAGGGGTGACCACATATCATCCACTGGCTGTTATGGCACAGTTTGATCAGTTTCAGGACATTCACCACTTTGAGGAGGCTTTGGATCAACGGTTATCAGCTTCGTCTTTATCGCCAGCTGACTTGACCAGGATTTATGATTGTTGGACTCGTCGTGAGAGGGCTGATTTTTCGACTAGCCATCCGGATTGTTCTCTAGAGTACTCTGCATGGTTGGAGGCATATATTGCACTAGCCGCGATTGTTTACTCAGCTTCGAGTTTTGATTTTGATGATGAGGAGCCTATGGAGGACCCCTGATTCCCCCTCCGAGGACGAGTTATTTGCTGGTTTGATAGCAGCTTTGGTCAGTAACCCACCGAGCATTCCTATTGGGACTTTTGATCTTTGAGAGGGATTAGGCGAGAGCACTGATGTTGAAAGCCCTGTCTGGCAAATATGCAACTTTTGTTGATAGAGACAATTTTCGAGCTACGCAGCTTTTGTTGAGATTGAGGAGGCTTTAGTCGCCCGGGATGCTGCTTTTATTGAGAGGGATGAGGCCATAGCTACCCGGGATGTTTATACTGCTGATAGCACTGCACTTAGGTCATATACACACAACATCATTGTCGATATGAGTGCCTTCATAGATGGTCATAGCAGCACTATGTAGATGATTGTGGATCTTCTAGCCCGCATAGAGACCATGGGACATGAGCTTACAGATGCTCCTCCATCTTCTGAGAGGGACGTCTTGTTAGACTTGCAATCCCATTTATCCATGGGTTTATAGACTAGCTTTTATTTTCCTGCACATACTAGATCAACCATTTTTGTCATGCTTAATCGTTTGAATTGAATTAGCATACTTGAACTCTTATTTCATTAAAGCTATTATTCATGTTGAACTTAGTATTGTTTTTGAATATTGTGAAAGTGTCTATGCCATTTGATTCAGCTAGACTTATATTATTAAAAAGCGACCCAAACTAATCGATTGGTGCGGGATCTTGTATTTGACTGAGATGAACAACCTTCTTTGAAGGGAATATATAATTATCGGAGAACCGACGTGCACACTTGAGTATGATTGATTGTTATGCATAATGATGGTGCTGTAGGCTGATCACCTATTTTACCTGTTTTTGTTGGATTTTCAGTTTATTACTGTCAATTCTAGTAGAAGTTCATAGTCCTTAGTGACTGCTCAGTATTCAGCTATCTTGAAATCTTGAATTGATTTATTATTGAATCACATTGATATTATTCTATCCTTAGCGACTATTATTGAAAACTGTTGATATTCTTGTTATAATTATCAAACCTTGTTACACCCTTTCGAGAATTAAGAATTATATCACTTACCCTTATTGTATATTACTTGCTGGGCAATTTGTGCTCATTCTTGCTTTCCCTAAAATATTTCAGTAAAGGCAGAGCATGGCGAACCTTCAGGCGTTGATAAGGGCAAGGGCAAGGCTACCAACTAGCTTGTCTATTTTATGTTTTAAATATTTTAATATTGCATTAAGATGATGTAGTAAGACTGGATTTGATTATGTTTAAGCTTAAGTTAGATTATGTAATAAGTCGTTAATTGATATTATTATGTAATCTATTAAGTACTGTAGGTTGCGAGACTTGGAGGAATAATTATAATAAATCATTGTAAATTATTCTAGAATAGATTTTCCGCTATGATTGTGTGATATTTAGTTATTATTATTGTGATGTATTACCATGAGCACGTGATGAACCGAATTCGAGTGACCCTGTGACGGTCCTAGAATTTGGGGGTGTCACAGGTTGGTATCAAAGCCGTAGTTATAAACCTTAGAAACGAGTGTCCTTAGACTATAACTTAGGTGAACTTAGAAGTTGGAAAGGAGATAAAACTCACATAGAGTTTTCCCTAGAGCAAGATTTAGCGTGTTATGAAATGTAACTTCATTCTATACAATGAACTTATGTTTTATTTAACATTCTAATGGAGTTGCTGTTTGTTTGTCTTGTGTTTGTGATTGTAGGATGACAGACACAGGTGTACCTAGTAGAGTGGCAGAGGAGGAGCCCAGGGATATACATGTAGTATACGAGGCACCTCTAGAGGCTACACCAGTACAGGCTATTGCACCGTTCGAGTCTGACGACTAGGACGAGATTGAGATAGAGTCTGATCCAGAGGAGGAGCCGATGGAGGAGGAGCCGATGGAGGATGAGCCAGTAGAGGACTCTGATTAGGCTACTACAGAGGAGCAGATGTTAGGCGAGTATAAGGAGCGGATCCTAGAGTTAGACTGCAGAGTACAAGAGCTAGAGGAAGAGGCCAAAGAGAGAGAGTTTGAGTTTCAGAAGCTGAGGGACGAAGACCACCAGAGGAAGCTGGCCATGCAGGAGTTAGAGGTGGAGATTGCCTACCGTAGGGAGGCAGGGATCCAGATGGGGACTCTGTTTCACAGGTCAGTGGCTAGAAACGTGGTTATAGCAGGAAAGCTGGAAGAAGTAGAACAGAGAGAATTGAGTGAGAAGACTGAGAAAGAGGCACTCCGTACTCAGCTAGAGTTGGAGGTGATGGATAGGATACACTTCGAGGAGAAGTGGGAAGCGGCTAATGAGAGAGCTGACGACCTAGAGGACGAGGTCAGGTGCAAGAAGAGAAAGATGAACAAGATGGGGTATGTGTTCCGTTCAGCTTTTGTGAGGGTGATTGATGGTGTGTACCACTACCCGGCAGAACAGGGACATACTCTACATACTTTGAGTCGAGAGCTGGTTCCGTATATAGCACAGTTAGAGTACAAGAGCGCCGTGGAGCGCGGGATGATGTGATAAGATTTCCTTAGATGGTCTGGTGGTAGTTTAGTAGAATTTATCTTTACGTGTTGTACATACTATGTTGTAATCCCAATCTTTTGTGTAAGATGTGGGATAATGACGTGAACCCCGTGTTAGCTTTTGTTAGAGGGGTAGTATGGTAGTAGGTTGGTATATTCCCCGTCTTTTGTGATATTAGGGGATATATGTGATAACATTTATAGCAGTATGCTAGGAAAATCATGTAATGAAACGATTTGGCATATGAATATAAATGGAGTTTATTTCAGAAATGTGTTACAATTTTTTTTTCCTTTAGTATTAAAAGAAATACTTAAGTAATATTCTTGAATAATAATAAAATGAAAACTTGTGATGCAGATAATGCCGCCCAGACGTAGATTGACTGCACCTGAGGAGTCAGTGAACAATGAGAGGGAACAAGTTGACCCGATCCAGAAACTAGGTAGACTTGTTAGGAGAAGCCTTAAGGGGAAGGAACAATGAACCCGTTCGCCCAAACCCTAAGACTGTGCTAGTAACAACCTTTAAAGACTTTAAGAGTGTAGGACCCTCGGAGTTCGAGGGAACTACTAACCCAATCGTCGCACAAATGTGGATCAAGGAGATCGAAAAAGCTTTCACTATAGCTAGCGTAGGCGAAGATCAGAAGACGGTGTTTGCCACGTACATGATGAGGGGAGAAGCGAACTACTGGTGGGAGGCTAATCAACAAAGAGCCGGAGAAGGGATAATAGCTTGGGATAAGTTTAAGACGCTGTTCTTCGAGAATTACTTCCCGAAGAGTATGAAGAATAGGATGGAGGTGAAATTCCTCGAGTTAAAACAAGGTGAGATGACGGTGGCGCAGTACGCGGCTAGGTTTAACGAACTAGAGCGATTTGCGGAGCCACCAAGTTGGGGATGAAGAGAGAAAGGCTAGACGCTTCGAACAAGGGTTGAAGCCGTGGCTGTTCAATAAGGTATCAGTTCTTCAAATTGATTCCTTTGCAACATTACTGGAGAAGGCAATCATTGCGGAAGGTGGCAGTGAGGCCTTAAGTCTGTATAACAAAGAGAAGAAAGGAAAGAATGCTGGAGGAGCGAATCGTACTGGAGGAAGCAGCAGTGGAGGAAGTAATTTGGGAAAGAGAAAATGGGAGAATAACAACAACAACAACAAAAACAACAATAATCAATTAGGGAATTTTCGTGGAGGTTTCAAGAAGAGGGCTGAAGGATGCCCAAAGTGTGGGAAGAATCACTAGGGCGAGTGCTGGAAGGGACGTGACACTTGCTACAACTGCGGACAGGAAGGGCACATCTCGCCCAACTGTCCGAAGCTAAAGAAGATCCAAGGGTGTTTTGCTTGCGGCTCAACTGAGCACCGTATTAAGGATTGCCCAAAGAAGGGAAGTGGCGGGGGTAGCAATCAGCAAGGAGGCAACAAGCTGATGATCAGCGGGCCGGCACAATCCAACTGCCCAACCGCCAGAACCTTTAACATGACCGTCCAGGACGCCGTGGCTGCGAAGGACGTGGTGTCAGGTATAATCCCAATCAATGATATAAATGCTTATGTATTATTTGATTCGGGTGCCACCTGTTCTTTTATATCTGAAGAATTTGCTAGTAAACTTAGTACACCCTGAGAACGATTAGAAAATCCTTTGATCATAAAAGTTGCTAATAAGGAAGTGATCCCTGTAGAATACGTTTATCGAGATTGTCGCGCAAACATACATGAATTGAGCGTAGACTTGATTCCTATTAGATTGGGAGAATTTGACGTAATAATGGGAATGGATTGGTTGTATAACTATGCTGCGATAATTGACTGTCAGAACAAATGTGTGAACCTTCAGACTCCGAGTAAGTCTAAGATAGTGTTTTATGGTAGCTCATCGCTTAAGCAATCGTGTTGCGTTACGATGATGCAGGCCAAGAAATTGTTAAGGAAAGGATGTGTAGGTTATTTAGCTTACATCGTTGATATTCGGAAGAAGGGAGTAGAAATTAAGAATATATCCGTAGTGAATGAATTTCAAGATGTGTTTCTGGACGATCTGCCTGGTCTTCCGCCAGACAGAGAAATTGAATTCGTAATAGACTTAGCACCGGGAACGGCACCGATTTCGAAAGCTCCATATTGTATGGCGCCAGTAGAAATGAAGAAATTGATGAAACAATTGCAAGAATTGTTAGATAAGGGTTACATTTGACCGAGTGTTTCTCCTTGGGGAGCACCAGTACTATTTGTTAAGAAGAAGGACGGATCGATGAGGCTCTGTATCGATTATCGAGAATTGAACAGAGTAACGATCAAGAACCGATATCCGCTACCGAGGATAGACGACCTGTTTGATCAACTGAAGGGAGCAAAGTGTTTCTCGAAAATTGACCTACGAACAGGATATTATCAACTGAAAGTGAGGGATAAAGACATACCAAAGACTGCGTTTCGAACCCGTTATGGACACTACGAGTTTTTGGTAATGTCATTCGGATTGACTAATGCTCCGGCAGCATTTATGGACTTGATGAACCGAGTTTTCAAGCCATACTTGGATAAATTTGTAGTGGTTTTTATCGACGACATTTTGATCTACTCGAAGACAGAGGAAGAACACGCCGAACATCTGAAGATTGTCTTGGAGGCACTAAGGAAGGAGAAGATGTATGCGAAATTTTCTAAGTGCGAATTTTGGATGGAGAAGGTTCAATTCTTAGGCCACGTGGTGGATAAGAATGAAATCATTGTAGATCCTGCGAAGGTAGAAGCGGTGAGTTATTGGGAACAACTGAGAACACCGACGGAGGTGAGAAGCTTTTTAGGGTTAGCTGGGTACTATCGAAGATTCATCCAAGATTTTTCCAAGATAGCAACCCCGTTAACCAATTTAACTAGAAAGACGGTGAAATTTGTATGGACCGACAAATGTGAGGAGAGTTTTCAGGAGTTGAAGAAGAGATTGAGTGAAGCACCTGTATTATCATTACCAGATGATGCGGGAAATTTTGTGGTGTATAGTGATGCATCGCACAAGGGACTTGGCTGTGTGCTTATGCAGCACGGCAAGGTCATTGCGTATGCATCGCGACAATTGAAGGATTACAAAAAACGATACCCTACTCACGACTTAGAGTTAGCGGCAGTAGTTTTTGCGTTAAAGATATGGAGGCATTATTTGTATGGGGAAAAATGTGAGATATACACGGACCACAAAAGTCTAAAATATATCTTCACACAAAAGGAGTTGAATATGCGGCAGAGAAGGTGGTTAGAATTAATCAAAGACTATGACTGCGATATTCATTATCACCCGGGAAAGGCAAACGTGGTTACCGACGCTCTGAGCAGGAAAGGAAGGGAGAAGTTGTTTAATTTGACGACTCAGGAATAGTTGATAATAGAGATGGAGAAATTGGAAATAGAAGTGCAAGGACCAGAAAAGTCTGGTGAGAGGTTGTTTGTAGTGGAAGCTCATCCGACATTGTTGGATAGAGTAAAGGAAGCCCAGGAAAAGGATGAAGAGTGTGAGAAAATCCGAAAGAGGATCACAGAAAATGAGGAAGAGAAATTTTGAATGGATAAAGACGGTATTTTGAGATTTGAAGAAAGAGTATGGGTACCAGCGGTAACCGAGTTGAGGGAAGAGATTTTGCACGAGGCACATAATACGATATATTCCGTTCATCCGGGAGACACTAAGATGTACCGAGATTTGAAGCAACATTTTTGGTGGCCTAATTTGAAACGGGAAGTCGCAGAGTGCGTCAGTAGATGTTTGACTTGCCAACGCGTTAAAGCAGAGCATCAACGGCCGAGTGGTTTACTACAACCGTTAGAAATACCAGAGTGGAAATGGGAGCATATTACCATGGACTTCGTGGTAGGACTTCCAGTTACACAGAAAGGTTATGATGCTATTTGGGTTATCATGGATCGACTAACGAAGACCGCACATTTTCTACCAATCAAGATCCGCTACAGTTTGAATCAGTTAGCGAGCCTATACGTAAAAGAAATTGTTTCACGACATGGAGTGCCGGTATCTATTGTCTCTGATCGAGATCCGTGCTTCACGTCCAATTTTTGGAAGAGTTTGCAAGAGAGAATGGGAACGCAGTTGAGGTTGAGTACCGCTTATCATCCTCAGACAGACGGACAGAGTGAGCGAATAATACAAATGCTGGAGGACATGCTTAGGACTTGCGTGATGGATTTTAAGAGAAATTGGGACGACCACCTACCCTTAGTCGAATTTGCGTATAACAATAGTTACCATGCGAGTATCGGCATGCCATCGTATGAAGCTCTTTACGAAAGAAAGTGTAGAACGCCATTATGTTGGGACGAAGTCGGAGAGCGACGAATACTCGGACCAGAGCTAGTACAACAAACCGCAGACGTGGTGACAGTGATAAGAGCCAGATTAGTAGCAGCTCAAGATCGCCAGAAGAAATACGCAGATTTGCATCGGCAGGACCGAGACTTCAAAGTCGGCAGTTTCGTATTCTTGAAGGTAATCTCCATGGAAGGGAAAAATCCGTTTTGGCAAGAAAGGAAAATTGAGTCCAAGATTCATAGGACCGTTCGAGATACTGAAGCGAATGGGCGAAGTGGCATACAAAGTTGCGTTACCACCCGAGTTGGAGTACATCCACTGATAGTAGTGTGCATACAAGCCAATCATGTATGATGACAAAGCACATACTTTGTAAACAATCTTATTTATTTATTAATAAAATATTCATTTAAGGCATATAATTATCTACATGGTACTGTTTTTATAATATGTAAATAACCCATAGTTTTAAGCAATACTTTTAGAATCATGATGAGATCATGATAATGAGATCTAAATTCTTAGAAAGCTTAAAAACTAAAATAGTTCCCAATTGTGGGATTACTAAAATGGAGATTAGTAAATCCGGACAGATTGGTACATATGTTGCTTGCTCATTGGATGAGGATGACTGATCTCATGGTCATTTGTGTGGAGACACTAAAGCAAGTATGTAGGTGCTTATTGGAAAATAAGTTCACTGAACGTGACTCGCTATGGAATACCTAATGGAGTTTTACTCGCCTGTCAATAGGAATTCCTAATGTGATAGTAGTACATGTGATCCTTGGACTTGAGATCATCATAGTATCTTGTATGTAACAAATTATACTTTGACTAATTCCTTAAGGCCTTTTAAGGCATATATAGGGTATGCTTGGGTATAATGAGTTACATATGGAGATAATGAATGATCAATAAAGAATCTACCACCTCTAGTAAAAGAGGAGATATGTCCTATGTGATTCGCTAAATGACAACCCAGGAATCCTTGGCCAAGGTAGAATGAAATTAGAAAGAGGTTTCTAATTTGCATTATTTGGAGTCGTGCATTTTCTAATCGAAATACATATAATTAAATAAATTAAGACTTCACAGTAAATCCATGTCTTATATTTAATTGGGACATTGTATGGTGGAAGGATTGAATTGTACGGTAACTATTAACTCACAGGTTCTTTTATGATTAATGTTGAAATCTATATTATCTGGAAAGTCGTTGATCGCTAGGGAGGCTTATCCCTATTGTAGAATAAATGTTATTTATTTAAATAGATTATTAGTTTAATTTGTTTATTTAAATAAGATTAGAATTGTTCTAATTGATTTATTCACAACCGGTTTAATATGGAGAACCTAAAGGGTCACACCATAAAAGAAGAAGAATTATTTAAGAAGAAAATGGCATGATAGTAATAATGCATTAAGTATAATTAATTTAATCTATGATGATAGAATAAATTAAATAGCTTAATGTTTATTATTTAATATTTTAGAAATATTAAATATAAATTAATAAGAGGAGTCTTATTAATATTATTATTATTATTATTATTTTAATTCTAAAGGAGTTTAGGAATTAATATAATATCAGTACTCTCTCTCAATCCTAATAAAGATTAGGATATAAATTAATTAAAAGTAATTAATTAATTAATTAAATAAAACCCTATTCTAATTGGATTAGGAGGGTTAACCTAATATCTATATAAGAGAGTCTTATATCAGAAATAAGGGACGTGAATTTTTCAAGAGTTGGGAGTACACATATTCTATAGAGATAGAAACAAGGGTTAAGCCAATAACCAATCTTACTGAGTTCTTCATATTCCTTGGTGGATCACCGTTAGAGGCCAAACATTTGGGTGGCTGACATTGATCAAGGGAAGGAGCCACTACAGAGGAATCAAAGGAATCAAAGGAGTAGAACTTGTACCTGAGAAAGCTTGTATCTTCAAAGGTATAATTCTGTTTTTCTCCTTCTTCATTCACTGATAATTGATGCATAAGAATGATCATGGTAATGAGTTTGTATATATTTTTGAAAACCTAGTTTTTACGCTTCCTCCCTATTTATGTGATTTGATTGCATGATTGCTTTACGTACAAACCCAACATCCACAACGTGTTCCACATTTTCGTGTTGCGACCGTACAAGGCCGACTACAAGCACGTGATTTCTTACGAGCCCATTCAAGTGGAGAAGAACTTGGCGTATGAAGAAATTTTTGTCCAAATACTAGATAGGAAAGAGCAAACTTTGAGAAATAAAATTATATCTTCTGTAAAAGTACTTTGGTGTAACCACGATGTCGAGGAGGCAACGTGGGAGTTAGAAGATAGGATAATGAGGGATTATCCCCATTTATTTGTGTAACCTTGTAGCAAATATTAATGGAAATGAGAATTTATTTAATATAAATGATTTTGTGTTATGAGATGAATTAATTCAATTATATAAAATTAAATAATTATAATAATTGAGAAATTGATGGAGTTTGCGATAAACTCATTGATAGCCTTGTGTGGCACAGTGACGTAATATAAGAATGATTATATTAATTTAAGCAAACAGTTAATCTATATTAATTGTAGAATATTAATTAATTATTGTGGAATATTAACTTTGATTGATTAATAATATGTGATTATTATTATTGCAAGAAATATAATAATAATAATGAGCAACATGTCTATAATATAATAAGATTTATATTTATATACTGTGCGTGATAAATCAGCAATGGTTGTGAAAATTAATAATTTCATTAACTAACGAGGAATAGATTAATTAATATTATTGTTAATTAATCAATGAGATGAATAATTTATTTATTTGACATTATGAATAATAAAATAAATAAGTAAGCTATTAACGTAATAAGATTACATTAATCGTTACGTGAAAGTATATTTAAACTATACTATATGATTGTACATAGTAAAACTATGTGTTTTGATACTTGAGGTGTAAACATGCATTATAATGCTACTTTTTGTGACATTAGCATGTGTGGGTATTCATACAATAAAGTTCCTTATTAGATATGAAAGGTAGTGTGACACTAGTATATAAATAATTAATAAAGTTCATTCATTCATTGAATAAGGTAAGATGTGTTGTGACATTTAAAATAGCCTATGTGACCATGTGGTAGGTATAATACATTAATGTCTACTATATGGAATATTAAAGTATATGAATAATTAATATTAATAATTATTTCAATAAGTGACATGGATGGGATAGTGAGACTTATGATAATGTGATGTGTCACAACCCAATTATATAATAATTTGGTAATATCAAAATGTACATGGATTATATGATGTGAATAGAAATATACCCCCAACTTGCTATTTTGTAAAATCATTACCTCAATTAGAGTCCATGAATACCCCTAAATGAATTTAAACCTAAGAAATATATACATGCTTATTTAACTAAAGTATCAACCATATGTACATGAAATGCTATTCTTGAAATGCTGAGATAAAAGTATTGTCCCATATTGAGTGTCCAAATTTCCCCATCTCTTCTCTCACGTGAATAACCAATGATCTAAGCTACTCCTTCATCATTTCTCTTCCTAGCTAGCATTGAGGGTGATAATGACAAGGGGTGTGGGTTGAGGTGGTGGTTGGACACTATTCCATCAACTCCCCTCAATCCTCTAGTTCTTCATTTTCCCCATTGTTTCAAACCTTGGGGCAATTGCTTTGTATGGATATTGAATTCTCCTATAAATACCAAGCCTCTCTTCATTTTCTATGTTGCTAAAATTTGTGCTAAGTTGATATAGAGAGAGTATTGTGAGTTTATAATCTGAATTTGAGAACAAGTCTTGTGCAAGTTTGAGCTCAAGAGGTATAACCTCTAAACCCATTTAAATTTCAATTCATAGAGATTGCATGATATTGTTGAAATTAGTGTGTGATAAGGTGCTAGCATAAGTTGTTAAGTATATCTATGTGTCAGGAATGTAAAGTGATGGTAGGCAAGCATGCTAGCTAAGTACATTATGGAAAATTCTGAAGCTCTGCAATAACAGAACAACTTCTGGTCTGGAACGGGAGCCGCGCAGGTCGTGCGTCTCCCTAGTACAATTTGGGCGCGGCCGCGCCACTGCAGAAATTGTTGATAATTTCTATTATATCTTCTGATGTATTGAACATGCTGTACTAGTAGGGTATGTTTATAACTCACATTAACATATGGAATAAGGTTACTAGGTTATAACAATCCATGCTAGTTGTTTAGTTGAATATTTCAAAGAAAACTTAAAGTTATGAAAAGAGAAACTTGGATATATAAATACTATAATAGTATTCTGACTTTTGAGACATGTTAGTATGACTTAGAAACACATGAAATGCATGCTAACTTATGTATATGGGTTCCGTGATACATTATGAACATATGAACCTAACTAGTGCACATTTCTAACAAAAGCGTAGAGTTTGAAAACAAACTTTGATAAATTATATCCATGTTGATATTCTGACCATACACGCATGTTGATATGGTTTAAGAATGCACGAAAGGCATGTTGACTTGTTTAGATATGTTTCATAGCATGACATGAACATGTGGACTTCATTTGCGAACTTTACTAAGTGAAAGTATAAGTTTGAAACGTAAATCTTAATATGTTATTGTAAGTTTCATATTCAAATATTTATGGACACATGTGATAGTATTCTAAGACTCACTCACGTATCATGCATGTATATATACCATGATTAGTTGTCGTGATTCAAGTTTAGCATAAACGAAGCATGTTTTCAACTAATAACTGTGATAGTCACATGTATGGAATGCGAATACTCATAAGTATGCTTAATATAAATACCTTAAGTGTTTACAAGGAGAGCATGCTAGATGTTGTAACATCATGACCTTGAATGGCTTTAAATTATTGAAAGTGTTGACTTAGAATGTATTGCATGTATGTTTGGAACGAGGAAAGGTTGTATACAAACATAAAAGTATCCTTTAAACATGTATACATGCTACGTGATATTATATGATGTCACTTGAACCCGATTTTGACGGTTAACTTATGAGAATGCCATAACTTGGTAAAATAAAATATATTTAGTATTGATTGTAGTGTTATGTGATATTAATAATATGCGAATATGTTTGCTAATCGTGGTAGTCTCACATGATAGTAACGATGTATGAATATGATCAACTTGAGAAAAGAGAAAGTTAAGAATAGAAATTAGCTACTAAATAATTGTGTAGCTAGGGTAAAACTTAGCTTGTGTGTTGATCGTATATTCGAAGATATAATGTGAAAGTTAAATTATATGACTAATGAATATCATATATATACGTAATTGTATTACGATAGGAATCCGAAAGTGTTGGCTAGCTTTACGTGAGTAAACTACGCATAAGGCAAGTATCCTAAACCCTTGCATTACTTTATTCAACGGATATCGTAAGCAAGTATCTAAACCTTATCTCTTTGGATACAAGTATTCTATCTTTGTATATTGCGAACTAGTTTCCTACTTAATCGTTTGAATTGAATTAGCATACTTGAACTCTTATTTCATTAAAGCTATTATTCATGTTGAACTTAGTATTGTTCTTGAATATTGTGAAAGTGTCTATGCCATTTGATTCAGCTAGACTTATATTATTAAAAAGCGACCCAAACTAATTGATTGGTGCGGGATCTTGTATTTGACTGAGAAGAACAACCTTATTTGAAGGGAATATATAATTGTCGGAGAACCAACGTGCACACTTGAGTATGATTGATTGTTATGCATAACGATGGTGTTGTAGGCTGATCACCTGTTGTACCTGTTTTTGTTGGATTTTCAGTTTATTATTGTCAATTCTAGTAGAAGTTCATAGTCCTTAGTGACTGCTCAGTATTCAATTATCTTGAAATCTTGAATTGATTTATTATTGAATCACATTGATATTATTATGTCCTTAGCGACTATTATTGAAAACTGTTGATATTCTTGTTATCCTTGAATTATCAAACCTTGTTATACCCTTTCGAGAATTAAGAATTATATCACTTACCCTTATTGTATATTACTTGCTGGGCAATTTGTGCTCATTCTTGCTTTCCCTAAAACATTTCAGTAAAGGCAGAGCATGGCGAACCTTCAGGCGTTGATAAGGGCAAGGACAAGGCTACCAACTAGCTTGTCTCTTTTATGTTTTAAATATTTTAATATTGTATTAAGATGATGTAGTAAGACTGGATTTGATTATGTTTAAGCTTAAGTTAGATTATGTAATAAGTCGTTAATTGATAATATTATGTAATCTATTAAGTACTGTAGGTTGCGAGACTTGGGGGAATAATTATAATAAATCATTGTAAATTATTCTAGAATAGATTTTTCGCTGTGATTGTGTGATATTTAGTTATTATTATTGTGATGTATTACCATGAGCACGTGATGAACCGAATTCGAGCGACCCCGTGACGGTCCTGGAATTTGGGGGTGTCATAGTATCGCTCTTGTAGCCACTGGTCTTCTTCCATTTGAGCATCTATTAGCACCCTCATTGACTCCATTTCTACTTCTATTGGGAGTACTGCTTCCATGCCATAGACTAGTGAGTATGGGTGGCCCCAGTAGAAGTACGCATTGACGTTCTGTAGGCCAGCAGAGTCAGAGGCAATAGGTTAGGCCATCCTTTGTGATTGACGGACATTTTCTGCATGATCTTCTTGATATTTTTGTTGGCTGCTTCGACAGCACCATTCATCTTGGGACGATAGATGACGGAAATGAGATGCTTGATTTGAAACTTGCTGCATAATTCTATCATCATCTGGTTGTTTAGATTCTTGGCATTGTCTGATACGATCACCTCCGGTTGTCTATATCAACATATTATATTATTTCTGATGAAACTAATGATTACTTTTTTGGTGACCTTGGGAAAAGAGGCAGCCTCAACCCATTTGGTGAAGTAATCGATCATGTTGAAGATGAAGCGATGACCATTGCTTGGCTTTGGGTTCTACTGGCCCAATAACGTCCATTCCCCACATGGAAAAAGGCCATGGCAAACTCATGTTATGCAGTTCGTTTGGAGGAGCGTGGATGACATTCCCATGGACTTGGCATTGGTAGCATCTTCTGACGTGATCATCACAGTCAGCTTTGAGAGAGATCAAGTAATGCCCTGTTCTCAATATTTTTTGGGAAAGCAAAGGACCTCTCATATGTGGGCCACAGACTCCACCGTGGACTTTATCCATCAGTCTTTGGGATTAATCTTTATCCAGGTATCTTAAAAGGCCTATTCCAGCATCCCTTTTATAGAGTGCATCTCCGCTCAGATAGAATTTGTAACAAATGAGATTTTTGTATTTTAATTTTAAGTATTTATTGAATTAAATAAATATTTTGGTTGATTTATTTATTGAGTTGAATAAATAATTGATGTGATTATGTGGTGGAGTAATTTAATTAAGTGTAATATATTTATTAAATTGATGTTTAATATTAAATTGATGTTTAACTAATTTTGTGGTTGAAGTTTTAATTTAATTGAGATAAATAAATTAGATGAATTATTATGTGGTAATTTGGTAGTAATGATTTAATGAATGGATGAATAATTATAGTGATGTCTAATTTAATTTAATAATTAAATTAGAGATTTTCTAATTTGTTACCTAGAATTATGATTAGTAAATAAATTATAATTGTGTAGCAATTTGATTTATGTGGTAATTTTATTTAATAAGTTGGTGTTAGCTTTAAATTAATTGAATTGGAATATTGAAATTTAATTGAATAAAGTGTGACATTTAAACTATGTATTAAATGAGTTATTAAAATAAATTAAAAGAGTTTTATTTCAGTTTTACCAAACAAGCCTTAAGACTTTTAAAATTCTATTTTAATTCAGTTTTGCCAAACAAGCCTTAGTGGCTTTTGATTTTCAAAAATAAGTAACTGATATCTTTAATAAGGGATTAAGTATTTGTCAGTTATTATATTATTATACGTATTATATCTATATCAGTTTTATATTACATAGAGTTAGAAAAGAACAGAGTTAGAAAGAACAAAGAAGGCTAGAGAGAAAAGAGAGAAAAAGGAAGAAGAAGATTATGTGAATTGAGAAATCAAAAGTAGGGTTGATATCATCTTCTTCTAAAACTAACAAGCAAGTCAAAGGTATAATTCTACATCTTAAAAGTATTAGTTTTAGTTTTATTTTAGAGCTTCTCTATGTTTGAGTTTTCATAACAATTTGTGAGAATATGATTTGTATATGTTAAATTGTATATATAAACTGTTATATATGATTTGTATGAGTATTTAAGTGGTTTAATTCATGTAAATATGATGAACATGAAGAAATCATATTCATAGCAATTTACAGTGAATTATTTTGAAAAATGGCTTCTTTGATATAAAAATTGATGTTTAATTCAAGCTATGCTATGTAAATTGATTATAGATTGTGATAGCATGTTAGTAAACGAAAACAACATGATTTGAATGATGTGGATTGGTTTAAAAATAAAGTCACAGTGTTTATTTTTGTCAAGAACACTTAACAATGGAGTTTTCTTCAAAAACATTGAATTAGAAGGTTTTAAATTGGTTTTTATGATATTTATGTGTAAAATCATGCTAGAAGCATTAATTTATATTTCTGTAAAGTTTTGTATAAATTATGTGAGTTGAAATTTAAGTTTGAGCAAAGTTAACCAGCCAAATTGGTTTTTCCTGTGATTTTCGCAAAGCTGTCTGCGTCCCACTGTGTCGTGGCGTCGGCCGCAGCGCCTATTCTGTGAGTAAACAGAGCGCTGCAGCGCCACAGCAACATCTGGTGACGTGTTATTGCACCGTAGCGCCAGTTTTGTGTGTTAACTGCAGCGCCGAGACCAGTTTGCAGAGCCCTGATGACGTGGCACGGCGCTGCCGCAGCGGCTGCAGTTTATTATGTGGCGCTGCAGCGCCACTTGTGCAGTGTAGCCAGAAATTTCTATTGAAGTGTACAATTCTTTGAGAATGTTAATTTAATGATTATAAAAGCCTGTTAATGGAATTATATGTGACTAAATAGTATGTAATCATATTTTAATATGAGATTTATAATTTTAAATTATAACTTGGTTAAGTATTAATAAGTTTAAGTTTGACATGGAAGCATGGTTTGATCATGTTATGAACTAACTAATGATTAAACCTAATGACTAAGAGTTGTGAGTTAACATAGATTGGTTAACTAGTTATGTGACCTAACTATATGGTAACTAATTCTTGTTGCTATTGTTAATAACGTGCACGTAGGATAATTATGGAAGGAGTTATTATTTGCTAGCTTACGCACGAGGCAAGTTGTTCTATCCTTTCTTGTTTACATTTAAGCAAGTTCCTATTCTTGACTTGTTATTAATTACGCAATTTCTTTAATTTCGTATTAGACAAGTATCTTATTTAATTTTCTTATTGAAAATAATATAACCTTGACTTAATTGTTCAAGCAAGGTTTTATTATATCATTCAAATGCTTTAAGTTTACTTCTGAAGAATGATTTTAAGTATGATGTCTATTGTTTGTTACTCATAATTATTCCATAACTCTTTTGTTATCGAACTCTTAAGTTATTGTAAGTTTGATTCAACTACTCCTTAATTGATGATAGTTGAACTCTAAATTACCCATTGAGCTAATCCAAACCAAATTTCTTTGGTGCGGACTCGTTAACTAAAGCTAAGATGAACAACCCTATTAATAGGGGATTACCATGCGAAAGCGTTAAGATGTTTGTGCACAGCACATGGTACGAAGGGCTGATCCCCCTAAGTACGAGTTAGAAGGTCCATATAGTCTAATGACTGTTAAAGGTTTAAGTAGCAATATTTTTAACCTGGGACATAGTTCAAGGTCTTGTGACCTTTAGATGAATTTTAAATCTTGTATTCAGTTCTTCATTATCGATGATAGAGAAATGTTATTCAATTCAATTGAACTTATTCAGTGATATATTATCATTATTGATTGTTATTTCAAGTGGACTTTTGTTTACTCACTCTTACATATATAACCATTGCAGCCACAGTGGAGAAAGTTGACAAGCCGTCAACCTAGTAAGGGCAAAGGCAAGATGACCAAGTAGCGAGAACTTATTCCAATTTATTACGTGGTTTTGTATAAGACTTAATTTGTTTATGACGTTTTATTTTCGCAGTTGACGATGTTTGTTTAAGATTAGAAACCTGGGAACGTTTTATGACTATATAATCCTTTTATAAGGAAGATTTTATTATTAAGGTTGTAATTTATTTTACATTCCTTATTTATGGGCAGTTAGTTATGTTTTATTTAGATAGTGAATACCAAATCCTGTGGAAATGAAGTACCCGAATTTGGGGTGTCACAGAATTTCATAGCCATCATATGAATTCGCTTTCTTTCAGCTTGACTTGCCCCAGCGGGTGTAGATCCATCTCGCATAAATTCTTTTATATCTTGGTAACAAGGCTGTTTGACAAGAGCTATTTCATCTGATATTTCTCCAATGTAATTCCATATGTCGGGGCCTTTTGGCTTGCAAATTTGATGTCGGTAATTCCCATCCTATCATATATATGGATCAAGGAAGCCAACGTTGCCAATGCATCAGCAAAGTCATTCCTACCTCGAGGGATGTGGATGAAGGTTATTTCTTTAAAATCCATGGATACCTTGATAACTTGCCAATGATAGGGCATCAAATGCAATTCTTTGGTATGATATGCCCCGGTGGTTTATTTGATAACCAACTCAGAATCCCAAAGACTAATAAACATTTTATACCCATGGATTGGGCTAGTTTCAACACCATTATACAGCCTTCATACTCAGCTATGTTGTTGGAGTTGACAAATTGCAGCTTGATGGCTACAGGATACTATTCTCTTGTAACAGAGACAAGAACTGCCTCAGCTCCGGCCCATTCCATGTTCACGGCTCCATCAAAATATATTTTCCAATATTGAACTATATTTTCTTGTGGGATTTGTTGAATTGTCATTATCCCATCATCCGGGAAATAAGTTTTTAATGGTTCAAAATCCCCTAACGGTGCAGCGGCCAATTGATCTGCAATCCCCGGACCTTTGATAGACTTCTGAGTCACGTAGACAATGTCGAATTGTTGGAGGATCAACTTCCATTTGGACAATCGACAATTCAATATGGGTTTGCTGAATACGTACTTCAGTTGATCCATGCGGGATATGAGATAGGTTGTGTGCCCATGTAGGTAATGTTGTAACCTCATGGCGGCCCATGCTAACGCACAGCAGGTCTTTTTAATCAAAGTGTACTTCTACTCACCGCAACTGAATCTTTTGCTGAGGTAATAGATAGCTCTCTCCTTGCTTCGATCATCCTTCTGCCCCAACATGCAGCCTATTGCATTGGCATTGATTGACAGGTACATAAACAGGGGAACCTCATCCCTTGGGGGTACCAAGACAGGTGCTTCGATCAACTACTTCTTGATGGAAAGGAAGGCTTTTTGACAATCTTCATTCCATTTCATAGAGGAATTCTTCCTTAGCAGCTTAAAGATGGGTTCACAAGTTGCCGTGAGTTGAGAGATGAATCTGCTTATGAAATTGATTCTCCCCATGAATTCCCGTATTTCCTTTTCTATTCGGGGCACCGGTATCTCGGTGATGGCTTTAATCTTAGCGGGATCCAACTCAATGCCTCTGTTGCTTACTAAGAATCCCAACAACTTGCCTGATTTGACACCAAAAACATATTTGGTTGGATTCAAATTTAGGCTGTACTTGCGCAACCTGTTGAAAAGCTTTTTGAGATAGATGATGTGGTTGTCCTCTTTCTGAGATTTGACGATGATGTCATCCACATAGACCTTTATTTCGTTGTTCATCATGTCGTGAAACAAGGCCATCATGGCTTGTTGATATGTGGCACCAGCATTGATAAGGCCGAAAGACAGACGTATATAGCAAAATGTTCCCCAGGGAGTGATGAAGGCTGTTTTCTCCTTGTCCTCTTCAGTAACCATGATTTGATGGTATCCGGCACAACAGTCAACAAAAGAATACATGGCATACTGTGCCGTGTTGTCTATCAGTATGTGGATAAAAGGTACTAGGAAGTTATCCTTGAGACAAGCTTTGTTCAAATCCCCATAATCCACACATACTCGTACCTTCCCTCCAGGCTTAGGCACGGGAACTATGTTAGACAGCCACTCAGGGTAAGTTGATACCATGATAATGCCAGCTTTGAATTGCTTTACAATTTCTTCTTTGACTTTTAGACTCCACTCAGGTTTCAATCACCTCAGCTTCTGCTTGATTGGCTTAAATCCATCTTTAATGGGATGTCGATGAATGACAATGTCAGTAGACAAACCAATCATGTCTTCTTAAGACCATGCAAACACATCCTGGAACTGAGTTAAGAGTTCAATCAGGTCTGCTTTTTGGTTTTGGGTAAGGTCCATACCTATCTAGATTTCCTTATGGTTTTCTGAGGTTCCAATATTGACAATGGTGGGTTGATCAAGGTTTGGTTTGGGTTTATCTTTGACCCATTCTTTGATCTCATTGGGCACCTCATAGTCATCTATCTCCATCAAGTCTCATCAACAGGGACAAACAAATCCACTTATGGAGTCCTGAAAACAAAATGCTTTCACTTTAATATATGAAAATGTTTGATTATACAAAGCAATTAGCAAGAAGCATGACATAAGTAACTGTTATCGCTGTGCAACAAAAATAAGCAGTAAATAAAACTATGCTTCAAGGCAGATGGACTTTATGCTCTTTTACCATTTTCGACTGACGCATGGAGTGCTGATCCAATTATCTAGTGTCAAGTCCTCATGAATAGAGAGGATAAAGGAGTTGTTGTCATCTGTCTCCTCTTTGATAATGACTAAGACATCCATCATATCAAGGCCAGTGTTCTTCTTTGAACTGTTACCCTTATCCCTTTTGATGCGAGGAATTGGGATTTGATCTTATGAAACATCATCGGGGATATTGTCGTTCATACCCTCATAGTGCACCAAAAAATACATGTTATCAAACGGGTCTCGTCCTTTATATAGGAACTTCTCTGTGCCCTTTTTGCTTTCCTCATTAGGCTTTGGGAGTCTTCTCTCACTAATCGGTTTGACCTGAGGAAATAGCATACCTGACACAGCAGTAGGAATCTTCCTCATTTGTTTCACAAATCCAGCATCAGTGAGGTTTGGTAGCAGGATGGTGGAGGCCGGAACCGTTTGATGCTTGTGTGGGTTCCAGGTGGTTTGATCCGGATGAATAGCCTAATCCGGCTTTCCATGACTGGCTAGGGATTTGCACTGGACTTCTGATTCCTTGCTGATTTTTTCCTAACCCTTCTACAGGGAAGAAACCTAAGGATACTATTTCCTGACCGACCGCCATCAGTTCGGGAGACACTTTCGGCTTTAAAGCTGCTCCCCCGATAGGTAAGTATTGAGTGTTGCTCACTTCCAGAGCTTTGAAAACTAGCAGGTTCAACCCCCTCATCGAGACTGATTACCGCCATATCGCCCTGTATGTCGACAAGATATTCTGGCTGGGCATTTAGAGTGATCAAATTGCCATCAATGATGTACTTGAGTTGTTGATGAAGGGTGGACGAAACTTGTAAGACCCCAACTTTTGTGAATAAAGATTTAATTTTCTCTACATATTATTCCAAATAGTAAGATGTTGATTTGTTATATTGTTATAGTTATGGGTGATTTGTGCAAATTTTACAAAGTAAGCAAGTGGTCATAAAATATTCGTTGTGTCGAGAAATATTCGCTTGGTCGGGGAATCTTCTTTTTGTCGAAGAATATTCGTACAATGGCGCAATCATTGGTGGACCCCAATACGGAATAACCGTTGGATATAAAAAACGACAGAAATAATCTTTTTATAAAAATAACGACAATACTTTTACCGTTAAACTGTTGAAATACCCGGTGATAAAAGTATAGTAATACGCATTGTTGCACAGTAGCACACGATATTGCACAATATCTCTGATTATTGACTCTTACGTAAGAAGTCACTCAATATTTTATTCAATAATTGCCATAGTAGTTGCTACATAGTATCTCATATTATTGATACAATTATTGTCACAGTATCATCTGCACAATACTTTATATTATTAAATTAATAATTAACATGACACATTTACTCATATTATTATTAGCATTATTGACAATATCTAGAAAGTTTTGTCAAGGAAAGAGGTTAGGTTATTTAACTGCGCGCCAGTAAGGAGAAATCCTTATCGAAAAGTCCCTCTTTCCTGGGAACGATCTAGTTGTTAATATTGTGAGTTATAATATTAATGATGAATAGTTGATAAAAATATTTCCATTGTGTTGGGAATATTAATGTTAGTGGAAATTGACATTTAGTTCAATAATAGTTGAATTCTGGATATTAAATTGACCAAACGGGTAATTAATCGGATAGATGAGCAATTAATTGCTATTGGTTCACATGCAATGAACTATTGGTTCACATGCATGTACTATTAGGGGATGTTATGCAAGACTGATAATACTTGAGGGACTAAATTAAACATGAAGGTAAAGATGAAGGTACTAAAGTATAATTAACTTTGTAATTTGCCTCCTTTTCCTAGCTTATAAATACTTCTTCATCCATTCAGTATTTCCTACCATTTTTGAAGAGCAAAGTTATAATCACAAACTATAGTGAAAGAAACTATAGAGAGAGAATAAGAGAGAAAGAAGAAGAGTATTCTGCTACTACACTATTTCAGTATTCAACCTCCTACTAAGGTAAAGGATGTTATTTTCCTTCAATACTCGTAAGGGTTGTCATTCTATTCCTTATTAAGCTGTGAGAATAACCTGTCTACGTGGACTACCGCATGCATGGTGAATAACCCTTCGTATTCATTCTTTATTAAGTTGTGAGAATAACCTGTCTACGCGGACTATCGCGTGCCTGGTGAATAACCCTTCGTATTCATTCTTTATTAAATTGTGAAAATAATCTTTCTACGCGGACTATCGCATGACGGGTGAAAATCCATTTGCAGTTTCGTATATTATTTCATTTCAGATTCCTAAATCTAAACTTACTATGGTAAGTATTGCTTCTATAATTCCTGAAATGATTAGAAATTTCTTAAGATTTTGCTTCATCTAATATTATTTCACTGAAATATTGGTTTGAACTTCTTATTGAAATTTTAATCTTTTTATTTCGGGATACTATTCATTCGGGTACTATTCACAAGATACTATTCACGACAAAAATTGGTTTCTTTTTCTGTCCAAATTATTTTTGATATATGAATATCATTCTTGAATTTTGCTCCACAATTGATTATTATGTTGACAATTTGAACATTCTTGAACTTAGATAAATTATATTATAAATCTCTAATATTTATCCTTGATCTCACTTGATTCGTTCTTTATATCATTTTTCATCATCCTCAGTCTTAAATTGTGGTGAAAGTTATCTTTGGCCCGTAATGCAAAGATGAACAGTTGATTGATGAATATCTTTGGCCCGTTGTGCAAAGATGGACAGGTGTTTAGCATAATCATGACCACTTGTGATACAAACAAATATCTTTGGCCCGTAGTGCATGGATAATTAGTTGATTGGAAATAATTATTGATTGGTGTTATAGGGATAAAATATTGATGATGAACTTTTAAATCATAGAAGATAGTAGACATCATGCCCTACTTGACTCTTCTAATAGATTGCTATTTTTCGCTGCAGTTGTTGATCTAAAACTTATTTCTATTGTATTTTATCAGATTTTTTCCCTGTTGAGGACTAAGGATAATTTGTTCTATATTATCTTAGTCATAATATTCTTTACTAGGCTAATTGAGCTCACCCTTTTCTTTTTGGTTTCATTGTTCTTCTCAGGAGAGAGAGTGTAGCTGGGAGTAGTCGAAAATTCGAGTAATGGTCCAAGATGGTTACTATAGTAGTCCCCACTATTCTATAAAATAGTTTGACAATAATTATAATGAGGACTTTATTTGAGTTTGGATATTGTCTACAAGACAATATTTGTATTAAAACTCACAACTTATGTGTTGTCGTATTTTGCACGATAGTTAATAGTTGTAATAATGAAGTTTGTATTTGAATTATGTACCATGTATTTGGCGACTCAGAACGGGTTATGTGGACCTATTTTGGGGGCTTCATAGAACTGCTTCTGCAATGTGGATCCACGGTCTTCCTAACAATAAATTGTATCCAGTGGTAATGTTTAGTACCTGGAAGGATAAATAGAAAGTATGGGGACCAATCTCCAGTGGAAGCTCAATCTCCCCTACAGCCTCTCGCGAGAATCCATCGAAAGCCTGAATGACTACATGACTAGTCTGTATTTGGTTTGGATTGATCTTCATTCTCTCCAAGGTGTTGTAGGGGTAGATGTTTATGGATGATCCTCCATCTATCAGCACACCTCCGATCACATATCCCGAGGACATCACTGCTATGTGCAATGACTTGAAATGACCCGTCCTTTCTGCGAGTATATCATCGTCAGTGAAAGATATCACATTAATGTTGAAAATATGCTCTATCACGTGATGGAATTTCTCAGTATCTACTGTCTTTGGTAGATGTGCTTCTTCCAGTACTTTCACCAGAATCTTACGATGATCTTTTGAGGATAAGACCAGATATAGAATGGATATCTGTTTGGGTGCCTCTTTCAATCTTTGCACCACTTTTATCTCATTATGCCTCATCTTGCTGAGGAATTCTTCAAATTTCTCCTCAGACACTCTCCCTTTAGCTTTAATGACTGAGATGATTACTCGCTGAGGCAGGCACAACGGGTTTTCTTTTGATACAATAGCAACATCGTTTGATGTTGCTCCTTCATCTTTTCCATTATTCCATGGGACTTTCTTCAAGCCTACTACAAGATATTGCGGTCTGAATGGCAATATTAGAGGTTCGGACGCGGCCACTTTCACAGGATTCTTTCCTTCCTGGATTCTTTCCTTCCTGGACCCCTTTTCCCTACATTATCAGGGGTGTGATGGCTAGATCCTTTTTAGAGAAAATGATAGCCACTACTTCTTTCAAATTCAATGGCCTAGGCAAAAAGATTTCTTCCTCATCAAGATAGCCATAATCTTGGTTTGCCTTCATCAGATCACCGCTTTCAATCAGATTTTGAATCAGGTGACGAAGTCCCCAACAATCCTTTGTGTTATAACCAGGCGTGTTGGAATGATATTGACAGATCCTATCCGGTTTGAATTTCCTGGATCGAGGGTCCATCGGGGGTAATAATTCTATGACCATCCCCTCGTTGATCAGCATTTTGAGGATTTCTTTCATAGGCTGGTTCAAATTAGTGAAATTCCTCTTGAAGGTGAATTCCCTATTGGCTTGGAACTTCTCTTCGTTAGCAACCTTGTCGGCCTAGGATTCACGATCATAAAACCAGTAATGATCCCTCATAGTGATGGGACTACTTTTAGGAGTAAGAAGATTTGCTTCTTGTTGGTTGGTCTAATTTATCAATTGTCTCGTTATTTGATGTTGAAACACCACCAGTTCTGCCAATTGTCCAACTTGGTCCTTGATATACTTGATTTCCTGTTCTATCAGGAACTGCCTTTCTGAGAACTCCTAATTATCTGGGTTATTAGTGCTTTCTTTGGTTGACTCTCCAACATACTAGAGGTACTTGGATCTATCTCTTTTTCCCATGCCGATCAGATTGACACTCTCCTCATTGTGTTGAGGCAGAGGATTGTCTTGTACATGTGGTTGCTCTTATTTTGTCACCATAAATTCCCCGTTATCTATCAAATCTTGGATTTTGTGCTTGAGGGACCAGCAATCTTGTGTGTCGTGGCCTGGTGCTCCAGAATGGTATGCACACTTTTTACTCGGGTCAAAATTCCGTCCGCTTGAACTGGCCGGCGGAAGGAGTTGAACGATCTTTTTTTGTGCCATCATTAATTTCAGCACATTTTCCAGGGAATCCCCCAAGGGTGTGAACGTTCTTCGACGTCTGACTTCTCTAGCTTTCTGAAAGGGAGGATTAGAAGATTGTGCGGGAGCTTGAAAAGGGGAATAATTTCTCCTTTGAATAAGCAAGCTTGGATTGCCTCTTTGATTCTGTCCCTGAAGTATCAAGGACATCTCCTCTTCCTTCTTCTTGTGTACTCTCCTAGGATTACTGCCATAGCTTCCAGATTGAATATACTCGGCCACCGCCTCTAAAGCAGTAAGGTCCTTGATTTTCCCAGACATTAGACCCATTTCGGCCCTTTTTCCATGTCTGATCATCTCTGAGAATGGTTTTTCTATACCTGGTAGGACCTTCTCGTAATATGAAGCTTCTTGAATGTCTATTAAAGTCAGGACTATATCAATCTCTGTCATAGGCGAAGTGACTTGTGCCACCATTCGTCTCCATCGTTGGGCATACTCTCTAAATGACTCAGTGTTTTGCTTCTTAACTTTGGTGATTTGATATCTGTCTAGAGCCATTTGAGACTAGAAGCTATATTGATTTACGAAGGCATGTGTTAGCTCTTCCCAGCTGTGAATTTTGGAATTGTCTAGTCGGGCATACCAGGCTCTAGCCTCTCCGATCAGACTCTTCTAGAAAAATTGCATCCTGAGCTTCTCGTCCTCTGCATAGGATCCAAGCTATCCAATAAATACCTTCAAATGGGTGTAGGGATCTCCTAATCCATCATATTTTTCAAAATCAAGGACTTGAAACTTGTCTGGATATCGAGGCCCTGAGAATATACATAAATCTGAGTAATTTACACTTCCAAATGCCCCAGTCCCTTTGATGGACCGTAATGTTTCTTCCATTTGTTGAACCTTCTTCCTAATATCACCAGTTTCCTGATATTTTTTGAGATTGGTGATTTTAGGGGTTCTGTTGGACACATCTTGGTTTTGAGGCTCAGGGGTCTGAGTATCTTTCTTACCAGTATCCTGACTGCCACTTGGTGTGGATGATTCTGTTTGACCGGGTATTTGTTTACCTTGAAGACTTTTGCTTTGCTCTTTGAGAAAAATAGCCAATTCCGCTATCTGGTCCTTTAATCCTTCGAACTCTTCCCAAGAGACCGCGGTGGATTCAGGTTGAGCACTTGAAGCCATGACTTGAGATGGGCTTAATGCCTTTTTTGATCTGGTAATGGGGCCAATTTTTTCCTATAATAAAAGTAGGTGTGTTAATTTTGATGTATATATATCAACAGGGTGCATGCTATGCAAATTTGTTTATTTTCGAAGTTTTTTAATATTTTCCTGTAAAACAAAGGTCAATTGTTTTGATGATATGATAGTATGACAGGATTTACAATGAAATGTATATTTACATTTATTTGAAATTTACATTGAATTTAAAGGGGAAGGCATGAAGAGGCTTTCCTTCGGATTTGGTTAATAAGAGGCTGAGCTATCTTAGGCTACTCTCGCGGATTTTCGATATTAAGGTCCCCAGATCATCGCAATCTACTCGAGGGGAAATTAATTCATTCTTTCAATTGGAGCGGATCTGAGTGGCGTCTTTCTTGACCATCGCAGGATTAGTCTCCTTTGAGTCCAGTAATCAATTATCGACGGGTTTGCCTTCTGGTGGAGGAATCACACAGTATACATTCACATACATCGTGTCTCACTGTATGAAATGATGACATTGTGCGAATCACTAATATAAAGCGCAGTAAAATATTTATTTACATCCATTTAATGTAAACACAGCATCCACGCACACGCAGATAGAAAAGGGAAATTTTGAAAAGATTTGAAATGCGGCTTAAGCCCTCTACTGTCCCCAACAGAGTCGCCACCTGTCGACTTCGGAAAAAAAAAATCTTTGTACAGATATTCCTTTCCCTAATTTTTGTTGTTTTCTACCTTTGTGTGTCTTATCTGTTTTATGAAGGGTGAAATTTTTAGGAAAAAGCCAACATGTATTGTTGGGTAAAATCTAATACGCACAACACGCAAGTATATGTGGTCAACAAGTAATAGAGTAGAAGTAAAGTATCGTTCCCACGGAGAAAATAACTACAATTTATCCTTATAATTACCAATTTATATTATCTCAATTTTATTAAACCAATGATTAAGTGATGATATTTATGAAAAACAACCAATTAAACGACAACTAACACTATCCAGGAATTTGGCAAGTTTTTGGAGAATTAAGCCTACAACCTTAGTTATTGTTTCACTTCGAATGACACACTTCCGTTTAATTCAAATCAACTGTTCCAAATTATTAACCACGAATACAGTAGTAGATATAACCGTCTCTCAATGAATTATACCCATACCAACTCAACTCCACGATTGATAGAATTAAGTAAGGCACCTTAATTAACTAACTCACAATATCTCTATGTGAATTACAATTGAAAAAAAAGTTTTAGTTCAGATTCTCATTAGATTACATACAATGTATAGATATCTCTATCCTACACATGAATTATGAATCCCAACTTAGTGTAAAAAACATAAACGTACGTTACTATGATCAGTTCTAACCCCATATTCCATCTCTCGATTTCATATGGAGTAACAAGTAATTGGTGATCAAGCAATAACATCATTAAGCATAAACCATAGTAAATAATCTAGAAATAGTCTTAACTAAACTAATAAGTAAGCATGTTAATTCTCAGTTACACAATAAGCTCTATTGTATACTTAAACAGTAAATTAGTTCATCATAGATAAATAAAGAACTATCATCCACAAAGTTACTAGCATAATGATTACAAAGAATAGATGAAGAAAGGAAAATAGAAATTGAAAGTTTAGTGCTACTCTTCTCCAATCTCGCCTTGCGTTCTTCGTGCCTTTTGCCTCTCTTCAATTCTCCAACGTGTGATCTCCCCAAGGTTAGGGTTTGTTAATGTCCAAGATAATGTTATCTCTGCCCCTCTATGTGCCTTTAATACTCTTATAATCGCGTTCCAAATCTCCTAGTCAAATATCTCTAGAATCCAACTTGAACAAGGAAACTTTAAGTTGTCTGCCGCGAACCTCGCTCCAGGGCACATTTCAGCCTTGCCAACCGCGCTCCGGCAGGCCTACGCCTAGGCAAGCTTTCCCCATACAAATTTTGCGCCCCGACGAGGTTCATGAAGTTTCTGCAAATTTTTCCTTTTTGAACTTATTCCTTTGTTCTTGTCCTTCCGGCTTATCCCTGCACAAAACAAATGCAAACACATAATAATGCTCCTAAAATACCCGAAGTATGAATATCTTATGTTTAAAAGGTATCTAATTCGTAGGTATGAAACCCACTCATTAAATATCTCCAAACTTAAGACTTTGCTTGTCCTAAAGCAAAAACATAAAAGAACTAAAAATGAACAAACCAACCTATCTACATGAATGCATATGCATGATCTAATTCCTAATATGCCTACTGAACCCAGCAATAGATCAGTATGATGTCTAACAACATGCCTCAAAGATACCATATGATACTCAAACAATATATCCAATCAAGTCAAAGTACATAATTTAACCAAACCTGTCATCACTCATGTTGTGTGTGTGTGCTCGTTAACCATTCTAACCAACCACAGTTTAAGATTGTCACATAACAAATTTTGTATAAGGAAAATTTCAGTTCCAATTCAATTAATCTATAAACACGATAATTCCGATTAACCGCAACAAACACCGAGTTCAGGGGTCTCTACTGAGGCTTATTCCTATTTTTATTCATTCACGAGTGCGTTTTACGCTCCATCCCGCGTTCACACTTGATTGTGCAATGTTCGAATCTCTTAGGCTTTCAATGTTATCCATTTAGCGAACTTTTGACCAACGACTCCCAAACCAGATGGTTTTAGGTCGCTGGGTGTAAAAACATCCCCTAGGGCTTACTTGTTCAAGTAACAAAGGCCACAAAAACAAACTAGTCAATGTGTTTATTCATATTTTTTTTCTTTTCAAGATTTTATATTTTGTTTCTTTTCCATCATTTTTTTATTTCATAACCCCATAGATTCCCCACAAACTCGAGCTTTTACTTTATTTTAGCCTTTCCTGTTAGTATACCAATGTCCTCAAATTTTAACCAAGATTTCCCCCCATAAACAACTTATGAAACCCTTGAACCAAGTTGTTTAAAATAATTAAACCTTAAGTGCTACCCAATTACATGAGTTTCAGACAGGCTTAGATTATCATCTCAATTAAAATTAAAACTCATCATCAATCATCAATCATTGTTCGAGTTAACATGCAATACCAATCTCATCATAGGCCGAGCTAAATTTATCCCAATCAAATGCTTAGATTCATGCAAACAATCAATACGCCTAAATGCAAAAGAAAATATTTTTGTGATTTTCTAAATTTTTACTTTTTTTAAAGTGAAATATGCCTAAAATATGCAATTAAACTAATATGCAGAATGAAACTACTATGCACATGTACAATTAAACTAATATGCAGTTAATGATTACGATGCAACTACTATGCAACTACAATGCAACTATTATGCAACTACAATGCAACATGATGTACACTACCCCCAAACTTAACCTATGCAATGTCCTCATTGTATAAAGATAAAGAATTATAAATTTTGAGGACTGCCCTTAGTGGTCAAGCATCATGCTCGACCGGTGGATCCACGGTCGATGGGTTTCCAACCGGCTCCTCAACGGGCTGCAGTGGGGGATAGGCTGGAAATGGCAATGGAGTAGGAAATTGAAAATTGTCAGCGGAAGTATTAAGGTGGGAAAAAGCAGCAGCCAGAGACGCATTGAACTCATTTTGGGTGGCAAACATGTGATCCTGTCTGGAGGCCAAACCCAGAAGTCTCTGATCAAAGTATTGCTTCAGATTTCGGAATTGATTGCTGAAAGTGGCTTTGGTGTGGGATTAGCTTGAAGTCCCGGCTTGTTCTTGCTCTTGCTCTATTTCCTCATCGAAATCTGCATCTTGATCTTCCGCCCCCTCATCATCCTCAGAATCTAAAAATGTGAACCCAAGACCACGTGGGTGAGAATGCCCTCCTTTCCAGACCGAATACCTCTGAATCATCTTCGACTCTAAGCACAGTAATGGCAGCTGGATAGGTTCATCTGTCCGCTATTGTACCCCTGCCGGTGCACAAAACGCACAGATGAGAGATGGATGAGGCAATCCGCCCTGCAGATGCCCAAGCAGGTTTCAGATAATTGAGTGATGAATGATTCGGCCCATATCTATCGAACGGTCTTTGATAAATGTGTACAACAGCACCGACTTCTCCTTTGTGACATCGCTTGTGTGTGTTGATGGTAACATTTGCCATATCTTTCCATATAAACTGAGATGGCCAGTCTGAAAGTAAGACCCATTCGATGACCATGTAGGGTCGAGCTTGCACAACTCGGTTAAAATTTGATCATAATTCGGCCCACTTTCATTGAGTGTTGAAAACGCACAACTTAGTTGCGATGGCAAATTATAATAATAATAATTAATTTCTTGCACAATAAGTGGTACCATCTTGCCCTTGATGAATGCAAAAAATGGTGACTTGTCTGGGACATTCGCATAAAATTCCTTCACCATCGCCACCACGATGGCGTCCAGTTGTTCGGTGAATGTCTCCCATCTCCTCTCGTGGATTTGGTGAACCATTGCCCCGTTAAACTCATCAGGAGTTAAGCCACGCTCTAGAGTTAGTGCCTTGGTTGCTAGATACTCAAATCTCTCTGCCGCTTCGACATTCAGAAATTTGCGTCTGTCGAATTGCCGAGTGGGGGTGGATTAACTCTCACCTCGCTGCCTTTTCTGATTTCTCAATGTCATGATGCACAAGGTTTGAATCGAACTTGCAATTGCTTGAAGGATCGGTCAAAGTTCGTTGAGACTCTGTATCAAACACCTGGCATGCGTATTGTGATTGCTAGTTCATGATTACCCCCACACCCAAAACTTGCAACCAAATCAGATGAGTGATGGACTATATTTGCACTAAATGAAGGCTTACCCGAATTGAGAATGTTTGTTGTTGCAATTTATGGTTGATTGTCTAGTTCGCACAAGCCCTAGTCACCCCCTTTCTGCTTGGATGCTAATAGACTGAAGAGAATCTTTGAAACCCTAGCTTGTGGTGTGTTGTACTTGATTTAATGATGAAACCCTAGATTGTGTTGTGTTGGGGGGAAATTTATGGTCGAGAGATGCTGTTTCTCTTTGGTTTCAGTGATGAGTGCTCTCAAATTTATGTTTGGAATGGGATAAGTCAACTGCAAAGAGAGGTTTTTAAAAACTGAAAACCGACATCTGCGCCAGGGCGAGCCTTATTTCCTCTTGTAACCTCGCCGGGGGGAGTTTGGCCAGAGGCCTCTGCGCCTAGGCAGATTTTTTGCTTTGTAAAACCTCGCAGGGGCGAGTTTGGCCAGAGGGATCTGTGCCTAGGCGAGTTTTCCCTTTGTAAATTCTGCACCGGGGAGAGAGTACTGTTTCCTGCCCAAAAATTTTCTTGTGTATTCTCATCCTTCCGACTTTGTAGCAAACGTGTTATAGCATTTGTTTGACATCCTCCACTTGTGAATATATGCTTCCATCCTGGAATAAAATTCGTAAACCTTATTAGTGAAATCGAGGCATTAACGGTGCCATTCATCAAATATTATCCTAATCTACCACTATTTTACTCAACGAAAACTAAAGTAAACAAATTTCAAAAATTAGAATAACCAAATGATTGGGTTGCCTCCCATCAAGCGCTTAATTTAGAGTCTTTCAGCATGACTACTCCCTGTTCTTAAGCTGGCTCGGCAATGTCAATTAAAGTTGCTTGGCGATCAAGATCACCACCCTAATATTGCTTTAAGCGATGTCCGTTAACTTTGAATGTTTCCGCTGAATCCTGGCTATATAATTTAACAGTCCCGTGTGAAAACACTGTTTTGATGGTGAATGGGCCCGGCCACCTATATTTCAGCTTCCCAGGAATGAGTTTTAACCGGGAGTTGAATAACAATACTGCTTGGCCCGGTTCAAAATTGTTATCCACAATTTTCTGATCGTGCCATTTCTTGATCTTTTCTTTGTACAATTTGGAGTTCTTGTATGCCTGCAAGCAAAATTCATCCAACTCGTTGAGTTGTAGAAGTCTTTTCTCCCCCGCTGTTGTTAGATCAAAATTTAGTTTCCTAATGGCCCAATAGACTTTATGCTCAAGTTTCACTGGGAGGTGACATATTTTTTCGTAGACAAGCTGATATGAAGACATTCTGATAGGGGTCTTGTATGCAGTCTGATACGCCCATAGAGCGTCATCCAATTTCAAAGGCCAAGCTTTCAAGTTCGGGTTTACTATTTTTTCCAAAATTCTCTTTACCTCCCTATCAGATACCTCTACTTGGCCACTCGTCTGGGGGTGATAGGTAGTGGCGATTCTATGGTTGACCCCATACTTGGTCAAGAGTGCTGTGAAATACTTGTTGCAGAAATGACTTCCCTCATCATTGATGATTGCCCTTGGGGTGCCAAATCTTGTGAAGATATTCTTTTGCAAAAATTTCAAAACAACCTTCGCGTCATTTATCGGTAGCGCGACTGCCTCACCCCATTTAGACACATAGTCTACTGCCAATTGTGAACAACTCGAAAATTTATAAGATTTTAAATGATTAAAATAAAGGTTAAAGAATAAAACCTAGATGAGAATTTGAGGATTTATTAAAAAAAAATTATGTAAAACCTATATGGTTTACTATTTGAATGAGAATAGAAAAAATATGGGTTACAAAATTCCAAAACCCTAGAGATGAATTTATATGTACTTGAAGGAATATTAAGGATAATGTACTACAATATCTATAAATTAATGCAAACTGAATAGTGTAAGAAGTTTTATATATTATCATTATTGTTATCAGTAATATTTTGAGCATGCCTGATATAAATTTAGCAAGTTAGTCAATTTATTTATTGACTAAGAAATGTCAAGGAGGTAAAGGTGAATAGTGAATTAAAACCATAATAGGGCTTTGTATATTAATACAGTTATTATTATAATTGTACTTAAGATTATGTGTATGTACATTATGTGATTAATGTTAAGTACTGATTATATGGAATGCAATTATGTAAACCTAATTAGGAAACGTTAATGTTTAATTAAAAAACCCTAATGTGCAGTTAGAATCCCTAATATTTGTTTAGAAACCCTAAACCTAATTTGCAAACTCTTATGCTAATTAGCAAATCTTAAAGGTTAAAAATTTAAGAAAAATATGTGAAATGACTAAACTACCCTTAAAATTATTTGTGAAATGACCAAAATACTCTCCAATCCATGTGAACTTAAATCGACCAATCAGAGAAGAGATGATGCAAGCATGATGCAAGCATGACATCATCTTTAAAGAAACGCAGATGATGCAAGCATGACATCAGCATTAAAGAAACACAAAGATGATGTCATGATGATGTCACCTGGTGGATATTTTGAGGGACTAAGGTGTAATTAATGAGGTACTAAAGTGTAATTAAACTAGGTACCAAACTGTAATAAACCGAGTGCAAATTGTAATATGTCGAGCCACTAACGTGCAATTTGTGAAACTATGTTTTCCTATAACTAGCAAGCCATTCTCTTCATTTTCAAAGCAAGTTTCAAGAAACAAAGTTAAAATCTAGAATTAGAAAGAGAGAGTTCTTGTGAGTTAGATTAATTTCAAGATTGCAAAGGATTAGTTAAAGCTTGCAACTTCAAGATGTATTTACTCTAGTGGGTATTATTTTTATTCTTCTTTATATGTTTAGTAAAAATACACTTTTGTACGCAGTTATAATGCCCAAATTATTTTAAGTATATAGTAAAAAAAGTACTATTTACAAGCATTTATAATGTCCGATTTATTTATCTTAAAAAGTTGAAAATATACTTTTATAAGCAGTTACTATGTCCGATTTTCTTAAAGTATTTAGTACGAATATTTATTTTATAAGTAGTTATAATGCTAAAATTATCTCAAATAGAATAGTCAAATATTCATTTTACAAGCAGTTATAATGCTCAATTTATTTTAAATATAGTTGATGAATATTTATTTTGTAAACAATTATAAGGCTAAAATTATTTCATGTATAGTACAAGGAGTTTTATTTATAATTGGTTATATGGTTTACTAGTTATAAATAAGATCTTATAAATAAAAGAATAAGTGTTAAATCTAAAGTAGTACAATCGTACTCTTTAATGGTTGATGTATAATATCTAGGCTAAACGATTCCTTCAGGGAGCAGAGGTATATACGAACTAGCTACCGATCTAACTCACTGTGACAAGTACTGTGACAAGACTGGAAACTAGTTTGTTGGTTGTTTGTGAGAAACCACTCAGCATACTGTACTGAATACTGTTAGAGACTCGATGTGTGCTAGGATTAGAAATTGTGAATACGTATGATGTTAAGGTTATCTAATATTTGACTATGTGGTTAAGTGTTAAATAGTTTACTTATAAATTAATAGTATTATGGGATAAGGTATGTTGTGCTAATTGAAAGATCAATCTTAACAATGATAGGTCTTTACAATAAAGAGAGTAAATTAGATTGCGTAGCAGTAATCGACTGATACAGGCAAGTTCCCTAACTCAAACTTGAGTTATTATTTTTCAAACATGGTAGTGGATAATTATTGATGATTGTTCCACCTCTAAGATTTATATTGAATATTAATATTTATTACAAGTTTTCCTTAATTCAAACTTGAATTATTATTTCAAAGCATGTTAGTGAATAATTATTATTGATTATTCACATCTATACTGATTATTGATTCTCACTTAGTGCATGTTGCATATGTTCATCAGGTATGAAAGGCTGATCACCTTCATTTTCATAAGGTTCAGTTAAAGTTGTTCATGGCCTTGTTGACATTAAACATTATTGATTCAGTCATTCAATTATTGACATTTTTATTCATGCTCTTTCAAAATTATTATATTGTTGAAAATTCGAAAGCTTATTCTTTATTTCAATCATGATATATCCTTGTTGTAATTAAACTTGCTGGGCGAAGTAGTTGCTCACCCTTGCTATATTATGATAACAAACTTCAGATTAAGACGAAGGCTCGAAGAAAGATAAGGACAATGGCGAACTACAAGAGTAGATTATTATGCATCTATGACTATTAGTTATCCGATGTAAATCAATGTTGTAAACCTTTTTAATTACTTAAAGTATGTATTCAGTTAAGGTTAACAGACCTTGGAAAATGTTATAGAATCATGTGAAATAAACAATTTATGTTTATATATTCTGCATTAGTTTATAGAATATGTATGAAGATGAAATACCGTAACGTACCAAGTCAGAGGTTCTAGGGACCTGGATTTGGGGGCGTCACAGGTTGATATCAAAGCTGTAGGTTATAAACCTTAGGTAGGGTTACCTTAGGTTATAATCGCAGAGATGAGGATAAGGAAAAAACTCAAATAGAGTTTAATTGCTAAGAGATGAATTTTGGAAAACTCATTATTAAGTATAGGAGAAGATAAATAAGATTCAAAGAAGAATCTTGAAAAATTATAAAGATAAGAATCCAGAGTTACCTAACTCTAGTAATAAAGATGAAAATCTTAAATAAAATCATAATCTATGATTAAAGTGAAAAATAAGAGTATCGTAAAACAAAACGATCATAAGATAGGAAACAATCGTAATATAACACGATTATCAATCGTTTGATTGAAAACTTTGTAGCAGAATTTGTAATACCCGAGAATTTCCATATATTATTAAATAAATATATTAATGGAAATGAGAATTTATTTGAATATAAATGATTTTGTGTTATGAGATGAATTAATTCAATTATATATAATTGAATAATTATTATAATTGAGAAATTGGTGGAGTTTGTGATAAACTCGTTGATTGCCTTGTGTGGTACAGTGACGTAATATAAGAATGATTATATTAATTTAAGCGAACAATTAATCTATATTAATTGTTAATCGAAGAATATTAATTAATTGTTATAAAACACTAATGAGGATTGATTAATAATATGTGATTATTATTATTGCAAGAAACATAATAATAATGAGCAACGTGTTTATAAATATAATAAGATTTATATCAAAGTGATAGTTAATCATATAAAGGTTAATTAAATTGTTATGGAGGTTAACAATTATATTGATTGATGTAGGATATGTGTATATTATTAATTAATATTCAATTTATAAGATGAGAAATTATATGTGCAAACATGCGAATTAAATGTATAGTAACTATATGCTATGATATGTGTAGGTGACAAATGATGTGTGGATATACATTAAAATAATGTATCATGGATCTATTATAAATAATTGTTGAGTAATACAATTTAATAATATATGATATAATGTAATGTGGTAGTATCCGATTGTATTATACCGGTAAGATAAAATGTACATAGATTATATGTATTCAAAGTGCATTTATTACATTATGGGGAGAACATTGTAATTATAACCTAAGAGTACATATAATATATAACATAAGTGTAGCATATAGTCCATTTGTAAGAATGCTGAGATTTGCTTGGCTTGTCCCAATATGATAGTCACTATCTCTTCACACGTGAAATGCATCATGAAGCTAGCCTACTCCTACCTTCTCAAACTCAACAAAATAGCAATGATCATTGCAAGGGGAGTGGCCTCAATAGTGTAAGCCAACTGCTACATACCAACTCTCCCATAACCACCATGCAATCCTCTCTTCCGTTAGTTCAAAATGATGAGCAAAGCTATGGACTGAATAATGGATTCTCTATAAATAAGCTCTCCTCATTCTTCAGTTCTTTTGCTGAGCATTTTGGCTAAGAGAGACTAGAGAGCATATATATATATATATATCAGTGTTATTGAGATAGCAGCAAGCTTAAATCATTTACAGAGGTATAAATCCTCTTCGTGTCTTCATTTTCATTTTCTGTCAAAAGAACTCCATTGTTGTTCTCTGAGTTTTGTTGAAATTCTTGATTATGCCAAATTGGTTCATGATTGGTTTGTAGAACCCTTATATTGTTGTTATATGAACATACACACATGATGGAACCACTGAATAGTCTTTCATTTCCATTGTTCCTCTTCAATTTCTGTAAATACATGAAATTCGTAAATTAAGTTAGAGTTCATGAAATTGGGAATTGATAATTGCTATTAACTGTTATATAAACATATATGTATGTGTTAGTAAGTTAAACAAGTCTAATATTTGGGTATGGTATGTTGAAATCGATGAAATGGGAGGTTTTGGGTCGGTTTTCGCTGTCGTCTGAATCGGAAAACTGCCTCGACGCCGCAGCGCCGCAGCCCGCGCCGCAGCGCCACACACGCCGCAGCCCGCGCCGCAGCGCCGCACGCCGCGCCACTCGCGCCGCAGCGCCAGTAGTGAGCTGCTGTGCCGCGCCGCAGCGCCAGCCTCTGTGTTCAGTTTTTTTGTATTCTGCAACAAAACTGTTATGAACTAATTGTTTGATTTTTGTTTAAACAAGCATGAAAGCATGATTAATACTTATATATAAACCTAATGAGGCAATGTGAGCATGTTTTAGTATATTAGCATGCATGATTAACTAAACGACATATAGTTTGGAAACGACTTTAAAGTTTCATAAACGACGTTAACATATATAAAGCATGTTTAAATACTGACCTTGCAAGCACGTTAGTACCACCTAGAGACACATGAAGTGCATGTTAGCTTATCTATATTGGTTCCGTAATAGAATGTGAACATGTGAACCTAACTAGTGCTCATTCCTAACAAAAATATAAGTTTGAAGGTGGATATGATCATGTAAATGCTATATAGTCATTTTGATGTTATGAGCATGTTTAGATAACTTTGAAGTATATGAATGAAGCCTTAACTTACATATATAGGTTTCATAAGGAAGCATGAACATGATAGACCTTATTAATGAACTATACTAACAAAGTATAAGCTTTGAACGTGAACGTTGGTATGTTATGACGAGAATTAGAATTTGACATTTATGGACACATGTGATAGTACTCTTAGACTCATTCATGTGTCATGCATGTATATATACCATGATTAGTTGCCGTGATTAAAGTTTAGCATGAACGAAGCATGTTTTCAAGATAATAACAATGCTAGCTACATATATGCAATACGAGTACTCATGAGCATGACTAATACAAGTTATATGAATATCTTATGTGTTTAAAAGCAATCATGTTAGACCATATGAGTTCGTGTCCTTGAATGGCTTTAAGTATTAACTTAAGAACCTATACCATGTACGATTGGATTTGGAAAAGTTATACAAGCATGAAAGTATCCTTTAAATATGAATACATGCTACGTGATATTATATAATGTTACTTGAACCCGATTTTGACGGTTAACTTAAGGAGATGCCGTAACTTGCTAAAATGAAATATATTTAGTATTGATTGTGGTCTTATGTGATATTAATAATATGCAAGCATGTTTGCAAATTGTTGAGATCTTATATAATATGAGAATGCGTTTAAACTCTAAAGAAGGAACGTTAAGGATAGAAATTATATCCTATATAACTGTGTAGCTAGGTAAAACTTAGCTTATGTGTTGATCGTATATTCAAAGAGAAAATGTGAAGTTAAATTATATGACTAATGAATATCATATATATACGTAACTGTATTACGATAGGAATTCGAAAGTGTTGAATTGCTTTTCGTGGATAAACTACGCTAAAGGCAAGTTCTCTTACTTACACTCTTTTAAAGTGCAAGTATCCTAACCGACGCATTTACTTTATGCAAGGAAATCTATGATTGTGAAAGTTTCCTAACTTATACTCTTTTACTATGCAAGTATCCTATCTTGTGTATTGCGAACTAGTTTCCTATTTAATCGGTTGAATTGAATTAGCATACTTGAACTCTTATTTCATTAAAGCTATTATTCATGTTGAACTTAGTATTGTTCTTGAATATTGTGAAAGTGTCTATGCCATTTGATTCGGCGGGACTTATGTTATTGAAAAGCAACCCAAACTAATTGATTGGTGCGGGATCTTGTATTTGACTGAGAAGAACAACCTTCTTTGAAGGGAATATATAAATTGTCGGAGAACCGACGTGCACACTTGAGTATGATTGATTGTTATGCATAACGAGGGTACTTTAGGCTGATCACCTGCTGTATCTGTTTTTGTTGGATTTTCAGTTTATTACTGTCAATTCTAGTAGAAGTTCATAGTCCGTAGTGACTACTCAGTATTCAATTATTTGAAATCTTGAATTGATTTATTATTGAATCATATTGATATTATCCTGTCCTTAGCGACTGATATTGAGAACTGTTGATATTCTTGTTATTCTTGAACTATCAAATCTTGTTATACCCTTTCGAGAATTGAGAATCTTATTACTCACCCTTATTGTATATTACTTGCTGGGCAATTTGTGCTCATTCTTGCTTTCCCTAAAACATTTCAGTTAAGGCAGAGCATGGTGAACCTTCGGGCATTGATAAGGGCAAGGGCAAAGCTACCAACTAGCTTATGTCTGTTATGTTTTAAATATATTAATATTGTATGAAGATGATGTAGTAAGACTGGATTTGATTATGTTTAAGCTTAAGTTAGATTATGTAATAAGTCGTTAACTGATATTATTATGTAATCTATTAAGTACTGTAGGTTGCGAGACTTGGGGGAATAATTATAATAAATCATTGTAAATTATTCTAGAATAGATTTTCCGCTGTGATCGTATGATATTTAATTATTATTATTGTGATGTATTACCATGAGCACGTGATGAACCGAATTCGAGAGACCAAGTGGCGGTCCTGGAATTTGGGGGCGTCACATAATTGTTGTACGATTATTGTACTATGAAAACTCAGGAAAGAGTTGTAGATGATGGGATACGGTTTAAATAAAATTCATATTGAGTAAAGAGAATTTAGGATTATGTGGGATTTCAATTGAGGACTCATGTGATAGCTGAGTTGTACAAACCTTTGTATGGGCAGGGGTTTTGTGCTTGGTCTAACGACTACTTAGTTGATCACATTGATAATCATTGAAGTGTTGGTGTCGTACTATTTGTTATATGTATGTTGAGAAGGTGATTCTTTTCTCATGTGTATAACGGATAGGTAAAGAATATAAGATTAGGTGCGAGTTCTTAAAACTCATATCTATGGTAAGTTTGTGACTCATAATCGTATGGTATATTTTTGAACCCTTAAGCGTATGGATAGTTCTTGATTGGTTCTTGAACTACGTATTGCTAGTATAAGTTCCTAAACTCATATTAATATGGAAAATTCCTGAACTAATAACGTGTGGTATGTTTGATGAACTATACTGGGATATAGAAAAGTTGTGGATGAAGAATTGAGAATTTTTAGTGTAGTAAGTTTCAATGGTGTTAGAATAGATAGAATTATTAAGCAATGGATTATTGGAGAAATTGAAGTTGATGGTGGAGACATAGGTATTCTAAATCTTCTAGTTATGTTAGACTTCAAAATTTTTAAAATCAAGCTAAATTCGCACTGAAGTGCCTTTTCGAAATAAAATGATTTTTTGTTATCCTCAAAACATGGTGACAAGGGTGTGGAGATGGACTTCGAGCCATTATCACATCGTTACATGTTGCGTATGATAAAAAAAATGATTTTCAATGATTTTGCACCGTTTAAACAAGAGTCTATGCTAATTATTTCGGCTAGATAAATGATCGATTGAAATTCAATTTTTTATTATACGTCTAAGCTATTTGATTCAGCTAGACAAATGTTTATAAAAATTCAAGTATTATTTGAGGGCTTACGCCGAACCAAATTTTTTTGGTACGAACTCTTATGCTAAGTCTGAGGAGAACAACCCCGAAAAAGGGGGATATGCCGATTGGATAAAATAATCCAATCTACTAGCGCAAATAGTAGCTAAACAAGATTGAATAATATAAAACTATGTGTTCATGGTCTATACGGCCACTCAGCATGATATAAAAAGTTTTTTTTCTAACTCCTAGTGAATAGTCATAGTAGCATGTGGAGATAGAAGAGATCCTTATAGAAGGATGATAGTAGTATGTACTTTTGGTGAATAGTGATTCCGGGGACGAAATCCTTATGAGGGAAGAAGAATGTGACAACTCAAAAATTTATAAGATTTTAAAAGATTAAAATAAAGGTCAAAGAATAAAACATAGATGGGAATTTGAGAATTTATTAAAAAAAAATTATATAAAACCTATATGGTTTACTATTTGAATGGAATAGAGAAAATATGGGTTACAAAATTTCTAAGCTCTGAAATGAATTTATATGTACTTGAAGGAATATTAAGGATAAGGTACTACAATACCTATAAATTTAATGCGAACTGAATAGTGTAAGAAATTTTATATATTATCATTATTGTTATCAGTAATATTTTGAGCATGCGTGATATAAATTTAGCAAGTTAGTCAATTTATTTATTGATTAAGAAATGTCAAGGAGGTAAAGGTGAATAGCGAATCAAAACCATAATTGGGCTTTGTATATTAATACAATTATTGTTATAATTGTACTTAAGATTATATGTATGCACATTATGTGATTAATGTTAAGTACTGATTAGATGAAATGCAATTATGTAAACCTAATTAGGAAACCCTAATGTCCAGTTAGAATTCCTAATGTTCATTTAGAAACCCTAAACCTAATTTGCAAACTCTTATGCTAATTAGCAAATCTTAAGGGTTACAAATTTAAGAAAAATATGTGAAATGACTAAACTACCCTTAAAATTATTTGTGAAATGACCAAAATACTCTCCAATCCATGTGAACTTAAATCGACCAATCAGAGAAGAGATTATGCAAGCATGACATCAGCATTAACGAAACATAAAGATGATGTCATCATGATGATGTCACCTGGTGGATATTTTGAGGGACTAAGGTGCAATTAATGAGGTACTAAAGTGTAATTAACCTAGGAACCAAACTCTAATAAGTCGGGTGCAAACTGTAATAATCTGAGCCCCTAACGTATAATTTGTGAAACTATGTTTTCCTATAAATAACAAGCCATTCTCTTCATTTTCAAATCAAGTTTCAAGAAACAAAGTTATAATCTAGAATTAGAAAGAGAGAGTTCTTGTGAGTTGGATTAATTTCAAAATTGCAAAGGATTAGTTAAAGCTTGCAACTTCAAAAGGTATTTACTCTAGTGGGTATTATTTTCATTCTTCTTTATATATTTAGTAAAAATATACTTTTATACGCAGTTATAATGCCCAAATTATTTTAAGTATATAGTAAAAAAGTATTATTTACAAGCAGTTATAATGTCCGATTAATTTCTCTTAAAAAGTTAAAAATATACTTTTATAAGCAGTTACTATGTCCGATTTTCTTCATGTATTTATTACGATTATTCACTTTATAATAAGTTATACTGCTAAAATTATCTCAAATAGTATAGTCAAATATTCATTTTATAAAGCAGTTATACTGCACGATTTATTTCAAAAATAGTAAAAGAATATTCATTTTACAAGCAGTTATAATGCTCAATTTATTTTAAATATAGTTGATGAATATTTATTTTGTAAACAATTATAATGCTGAAATTCTTTCATGTATAGTACAAGGAATTATATTTATAATTGGTTATATAGTTTACTAGTTATAAATAAGATCTTATAAATAAAAGAATAAGTGTTAAATCTAAAGTAGTACAATCGTACTCTTTAAAGGTTGATGTATAGTATCTGGGCTAAACGATTTCCTTCAGGGAGCGGAGGTATATACGAACTAGCTACCGATCTAACTCACTGTGACAAGCAGTGTAGACGTGACAGGAAACTAGTTTATTGGTTATTTGTGGGAAACCACTCAACATACTGTACTAAATACTGTTAGAGACTCGATGTGTGCTAGGTTTAGAAATTGTGAATACGTATGATGTTAAGGTTATCTAATATTTGACTATGTGGTTAAGTGTTAGATAGTTTACTTATAAAGTAATAGTATTATGGGATAAGGTATGTTATGCTAATTGAAAGATCAATCTTAAGAATGATAGGTCTTTACAATAAAGAGAGTAAATTAAATTGCGTAGCAGTAATCGACGATACAGGAAAGTTTCCTAACTCAAACTCGAATTATTATTTTTCAAGCATGGTAGTGGATAATTATTGATGATTATTCCACCTCTAAGATTATTATTGAATATTCACATTTATTGCAAGTTTTCCTTAACTCAAACTTGAGTTATTATTTCAAAGCATGTTAGTGAATAATTATTGTTAATTATCCACATCTATACTGATTATTGATTCGCACTTATTACATGTTGCATATGTTCATCAGGTATGAAAGGCTGATCACCTTCATTACCATAAGGTTTAGTTAAAGTTGTTCATGGTCCTTGTTGACATCAAATATTATTGATTCAGTCATTCAATTATTGACATATTTATTCATGCTCTTTCACAATTATTATATTGTTGAAAATTCGAAAGCTTATTCTTTCTTTCAATCATGATATATCCTTGTTGTAATTAAACTTGCTGGGCAAAGTAGTTGATCACCCTTGCTATATCATGATAACAAACTTTAGATTAAGACGAAGGCTTGAAGAAAGATAAGGACAAAGGCGAACTACAAGAGTAGATTATTATGCATCTATAACTATTAGTTATCCGATGTAAATCAATGTTGCAAACCTTTTTAATTACTTAAGGTATGTATTTAGTTAAGGTTAGTAGACATTGGGAAATGTTATAGAATTATATGAAATAAATAATTTATGTTTATATATTCCTCATTAGTTTATAGATTATGTATAACGATGAAGTACCGTAACGTACCAAGTCTGAGGTTCTAGGGACCCGGATTTGGGGGCGTCACACCAACAAGTTATATAAATAATTGTATGAAGACGGAAAAGGTCCCATGAAATCGATCCCCCATACATCAAAAACCTCCACTTCTAAGATCATGTTGAGTGGCATCTCGTTCCGTTTGGAAATGTTGCCCACCCGTTGACATCGATCACAATTCTTTACACACTGATGTGCGTCTTTGAACAAGGTGGGCCAATAAAATCCTGCCTGTAGTACTTTGGCGGCCCTTCTTTAACTTCCAAAGTGTCCCCCATATACCGATGCGTGACATGCCTTTAAGATACTCTCCACTTCACTTTGTGGCACACATCGTCGAATCATTCTATCTGCACACTTTCGGAACAAAAATGGTTCATCCCACATATACCACTTCACATCATATAAGATTTTCTTCTTTTGTTGGCGTGTCAAATCTGGAGAGAGAATATTCCTCGCCAAATAATTGGTAAAATCCGCATACCACGGGAACTCGCCATGAATCATAAACAACTACTCATCTGGAAAAGATTCATTGATTAACACTTTATCCATTTCATCATGATTCAGATTCTCCAATCGTGAAAGGTGATCAGCCACCTAATTTTCTGTCCCCTTTCTATCTTTGATTTCTAAGTCAAATTCTTGATGGAGAAAGATCCAGTGATTCAGTCTCGACTTTGCATCTTTCTTTGCAACCAAATACCGTATAGCCGAATTATCGGTGTACACCACCACCTTAGTTCCAACTAGATATGAGCGAAACTTATCGAAAGCGTACACAACCGCAAGTAGTTGCTTCTCGGTGGTTGTGTAGTTCAGCTGTGCATCTGTCAACGTTTTGCTCTCATAGTAGATTGCATGAAAAACTTTTTCTCGATGTTATCCCAACACAACCCCTATCGCATAGTCACTGGCATCACACATCAATTCAAATGGCATGGTCCAATCCGGTGCTATGATCACAGGTGCTGTAGTTAATTTTTTCTTTAACTTCTCAAACGCCGGTAGACATTCTTCATCAAATCTGAATGATACATCTTTCTCCAATAAATTGTATAGAGGTTTTATGATTTTGGAGAAATCCTTAATGAACCGGCAGTAGAATTCGGCATGCACGAGAAAACACCGAATACCTTTCATTGAGGTTGGCGGTCGCAGATTTTCTATTGTTTCCAATTTTGCTCGATCCACTTCCAACCCCTTTTCTGAGACTTTATGCCAATGTATGATCCCCTCTTGAATCATAAAATGACACTTTTCCCAATTGAGCACCAGATTAGTTTCTATGCATCTTTTAAGTACAATGACCAGATTTTCTAGGCAGTTGTCAAAAGAATCCCCGAATACTGAAAAATCATCCATGAATACCTCAACATTGCGTTCCACCATATCTGAGAATATCGCCATCATGCATCTCTAAAAGGTTGTTAGTGCATTACATAGCCTGAATGGCATCCTTCTAAAGGCGAAGGTGCCATATGGGCATGTAAACGTTGTCTTCTCTTGGTCCTCCTGGTGCAATTATAATCTGATTGTACCTCGAATAGCCATCCAACAAATAGTAGTATTCATGTCTCGCTAATCTGTCTAACATCTGATCAATAAACAGCAAGGGGAAATGATCCTTTTGGGTTGCCTAATTAAGCTTCATGTAATCCATGAAAACCCTCCAACCTATCACTGTCTTCGTCGGTATCAACTCATTGTTTTCATTTGTTACTACTGTTATACCACCCTTCTTTGGGACGCACTGAACTGGGCTTACCCATGCACTATCAAAAATAGAGTAGATTATTCCAACATCGAGCCATTTTAAAATTTCTTTCTTCACTACCGCTTTCATAATCTAATTGAGCCTCCATTGTTGTTCCATTGTAGGCTTTCCATCCTCCTCTATTAATATCTTGTGCATGCAGAATGAAAGGCTGATTCCCTTGATGTTAGCGATGGTCCATCCAATAGCAGATTTGTATTCTCGGAGAACTCTTAACAGCTCACTTTCCTACAAATCGTTAAGCGCAGATGCAATAGTAACAGGTAAAGTAGATGAATTACCCAAATATACATACCTGAGATGATTAGGTAAAGGCATGAGTTCGAGTGAAGGTGGTTCCTCTAAAGATGGTGTCATCCGAACTGATGAAGTTCCTGCAACTTCTAACGACTCAAATGGTATTTTACATCTGGTCATTCTAGGCTGTGCATCTAACAACAGCAGATACTCAATCAAATTTGGATCGTCGCTCTCACAATCCCCTATCAATGTCAGCTCCAAAGGATTGGTACTTAGTATACGCCCCTGTTAATCACCCACAACTTTCTCAATCACATCCATGCGATAACAATCCTCATCTTCCTTGGGGAAGTTCATGGCTTTGAAAACATTGAAGGTTACCTCTTAGTCTTGAACCTTCATGGTTAACTCTCCTTTCTGAACATCAATGAGAGTCCTACCGGTTGCCAAAAATAGTCGCCCGAGTATTATCGGAATAACCTTATCCTCTTCAGAATCCAAGATGATGAAATCAGCTGGGAATATAAATTTGTCAACTTTTATCAGAATATCTGTAATAATTCCCATTGGATATGTCACCAATCTATCCGCAAGCTGTAGAGAAATGTTCGTTGGTCTAGGTGCCGGTAAACCCAACTGAGTATATACTGATAACGGCATGAGATTGATTCTTGCACCTAAGTCACACAAAAATTTGTTGAATGACAAAACTACCTATTGTGCAAGGAATGGTGAAATTGCCCGGATCTTTCAATTTAGGTGGAAGCGTCTTTTGTAATATAGCACTACACTCCTCGGTTAACGCCACGGTCTCAAAGTCCTCTAGCTTCTTTTTCTTTGACAAGATATCCTTCATGAACTTGGCGTAGCTAGGCATCTGTTCTAACACTTCTGCTCTAACGCTTCTGTAAACTGAATGTTGATATGCAACATTTTGAACACTTCTAGAAACTTAGTAAATTGCTTTTCTAGTTTCTGTTTCCGGATCCGTTGTTGAAAAGGTGGTGGTGGGTAATTTGTTGGTGTGACAACTACTTGTTCTTTTACCACTGATTCTTCTCCTCCTTTGTTTCCCTCGACTGTTTCCTCCACATTTGTCTCAACATTCTTCTATGTCGTCCGCTCTTCTACATTTTGCTCGGCTAACTATTTTCCACTCTGAAGTGTAACAGCTTGGCATTGCTCATGACCTCCCCTAGGATTCTTTTCGGTGTCGCTTGGCAAGGTTCCTTGAGGTCTATTATTTAAAGCACTTGTAATCTATCCCATCTGAGTTTTAAAATTTTTAATCGCAGTCGCCTGAGTTTTCATTGCCTCCTCATTACCTGTTATGTATTTCGTAAGTAGTTCCTCCAAGTCTGTCTTCTTCTCATGATGTGGAGTTGACTGTTGGTGTTGATTTTGAAAATCGGGGGGGGGGGGGGGGGTATGTTGGTGCTGGAGCTTGCTGCTGATTCTGATTTTGCTTCTGATTGTTCCTTTCCAGCTGATTGTATGTATTCTAATACGTGTTTTGTGGCCTGTTATAACTACCCACAAACTATACTGATGCCGGATTAATTTCACAATGGTCCGCTAGATGCTCCCCTGCACATAGCTCACACACAACTGCTACCTGTTGCATATTCCCGCCCGACATCGAATCCATCTTCTTTGATAAAGCTGTTATTTGAGCTGACAGAGCTGTCATTGAATCCACTTCCAGAATCCATGCTACCTTGGGTTGTGTCATTCTATCAGTAGACCACTGATAGTTATTTACAGCCATTGTCTCCATCAAGTCATAAGCTTCCTCAAATTTCTTTGACATGAAAGCTCCCCCTGATGCTGCATTAATGTTAGCCCGTGTATGACCTCCTAACCCACTATAAAAGGTATTCATCTGCATCCACTAGGTAGTCCATGGTGTGGACATTTTCTCAATAACTCGTTATATCTCTCCCATGCTTCGTATAAAGGTTCTCCCTGTTGCTATGCAAATGTAGAAATTTCAGTTCTCAGTCTTGCTATTTTTGCTGGCGGGAAGAATTTAGCCAGAAATTTTTGTGCCAAATCATTCCATGTGGTAATTGACCCCGGTGGTAGAGAATGGAGCCAACCCTTTGCCTTATCCCTGAGAGTGAACGGAAATAACCTTAGTCTAATAGCATCATCTAACACCCCATTACACTTGAATGTATAGCAAATTTCTATAAAGCTAACAATGTGATCGTTCGGGTCATCATTCGGTAGACCCCCAAACTAACAAGTGTTATGCACCATTTGTATAGTACCAGGCTTGATCTCGAAGTTGTTAGCATTAATAACAGGCCTGGTAATACGTGACTGAATTTTTGTTACTCGAGGCATAGCATAGTCCCGCAGTGCTTTCTGTTCTTCTTCAGCCATGTTGTTCGGTCTTTTAGGTGATTCTCGAGTTTTCTCAATCCATTTACTCAATCTCTGAAACCGTTTTTCGATGTCATAACAATTCAGGCTTCTTTGATCGAGTTTGCATTCACTACTCGAGAGTACCTGAAATAATAAATAAAACAAAAATAAGAATAAAAAAATGCTTAACTAAAATTGACTTAATTAAAATGCTATTGAAAGTGATAAACACAGTTATATTCCCCGGTAACGGCGCCAAAACATGTTGGGTAAAATCTAACACGCACAACACGCAAGTATACGTGGTCAACAAGTAATAGAGTAGAAGTATAGTATCGTTCCCACGGAGAAAATAACTATAATTTATCCTAACAATTACCAATTTTATATTATCTCAATTTTATTAAACCAATAATTAAGTGATGATATTTATGAAAAACTACCAATTAAACGATAACTAACATTATCCAGGAATTTAACAAGTTTTCGGAGAATTAAGCCTATAACTTCACTTATTATTTCACTTCGAATGACACACATCCGTTTAATTCAAATCAACTATTCCAAATTATTAACCACGAATACAATAGTATATATAACCATATCTCAATGAATTATACCTGTACCAACTCTACTCCACAATTGATAGAATTAAGTAAGACACCTTAATTAACTAACTCACAATATCTCTATGTGAATTACAATTGAAAAAGGTTTTAGTTCAGATTCTCATTAGATTACATATGATGTATAGATATCTCTATCCTACACATGAATTATGAATTCCAACTTAGTATAGAAAACCTAAACGTATAGAGTAACAAGTAATTGGTGATGAAGTAATAACATCATTAAGCATAAAACCATAGTAAATAATCTGAAAATAGTCCCAATAAACTAATAAGGAATTATGTCAATTCTCAGTTACACAATAGGCTCCATTGTAGACTTAAATAATAAATTAGTTCATCATAGATAAATAAAGAACTATCATCCACAAAGTTACTAGCATCCTGAATGCAAAGAATAGATGAAGAAAGAAAATAGAAATTGAAAGTTTAGTGCTACTTTTCTCCAATCTTGCCTTGCGTTCTTCGTGCCTTTTGCCTCGCTTCAATTCTCTAACGTGTGATCTCCCCAAGGTTAGGGTTTGTTAATATCCAAGATAATGTCATCTCTGCCCCTCTATGTGCCTTTAATACTCTTATAATCGCGTTCTAATCTCCCAGCTAATATCTCCAGAATCCAACTTGAACAAGGAAACTCTAAGTTATTTGTCGCGAACCTCGCCCCGGCGCATATTTCAGCCTTGCCAATTGTGCCCCTGCTAGCCTGCGCCTAGGCGAGGTTTCCCCATACAAATTCTGCGCCCTTTGAGGTTCATGAAGTTTCTGCAAATTTTTCCTTTTTGCACTTATTCCTTTGTTCTTATCCTTCCGGCTTATCCCTGCACAAAACCAATGCAACCACGTAATAATGCTCCTAAAAATACCCGAACTGGCAATATCTTATGTTTAAAAGGTATCCAATTCTTAGGTATGAAACCCACTCATCATGTATCATGTCGACGATTTAAAAGGTTTATAGAGTTGCCAGTTGGTATATTTGAAATGGTTGTACAAACTCAACCGAGTTTTGTCTGATTTTGCAAGTAGGCCCAATTATTGGACGATGTCAAAACTCGGCCTTGGAAACTGAGATTCATAAAGTTCGGGGGACTAGTTAAGCGGGGGGAAGGTGTTAGGCACCCACTAACTTCCGTGAAACACGGTTACCGCATCTTTTTAATTTTTTCTTTTTTATATGCAATGTGTGTTTGTGTGCTTGAACTAATTGAGCCTACGTGCTTGATTGGAAGTAGTATCAAAATGACCTGAGCACTACAAACTAATATTTACTATGTTGAGACCTTAAATCCAGATAACCATTTTAAGCTCCATCTGATTTACATTTATAAGAAAAACTGGCAGGATGTATTTACATTATAAAGTTGTCCATCATGGAAATCGGATTTAGATCCATGTGGTTGATCTTAGATCTCATGATTCCTAGGCTCACAAAATTTTATCAAAAAGCAATGGGCAGCGCTACGAACTTCATGCCACTCAGAGGGCTTCAAAACTTCTTTCCCACTGGTTAAAACTTGAAATGTTGTAGAATATACGTATGCAAACGTATTACAAGAATAAAATTGAGGTTTGAAGCACTATAGGTACTGCTAAAGGTCGAAACGGATAGAGTTTCTCTACTTTTTTCTATTTTTTTTATTCTTTTGCAAGGGTGGGGGGTCTTATTTATAGACCAGATTGTAGCGGGTCTACTAGTGGTAGCCGCAGGTAGAGGTACGGCTCCCCGAGTAGGCCCCGTTCCCGCGGGCCCTATTGTCTCAAAGTACGTGCACTCCGACTAACGCATTGTCTGCTTCGAACCTTCATAACTTTCAATCCGGGAGTCCGTTTGAGGCGTGCTATACTTTTTTGGAAAGCCCTTTCTAAGAGATACACAATGATATAGGAGTTGGCGTTTTCTAAATTATGGAAGATGGGTTCTAACTAGATCTTTGAATTTTCGCAGTCCGTCCGTTGAGCTGTCTTGTGCTATTTTTACTCAGGATTGATGTTATGGTTCTTTCTGACCCTTATTGCATCGATTTGGCTTAATTTTAACCTAATTTGATGTCAAGTAGGTAAAATGACCATTTTTCCTTTCTAGGGATTGTCTTCAGGATTGACATGGTTTTTAACTATTTCTCGGGATCGTCTCCGAGGTTTTGATCCCATCCGACTCTATTCTTTCTCGAATTTATCTCCGAGGTTGACTTGGTCTCCCAAGGTTATCTCCGGGGAGGATTTGATGCTTCGGAGCTGTCTCTGAAGGTTGATCTGGTCTCCTGAGGTTGTTGTTGGGGTTAATTTGACATCCCGGTGTTGTCACCGGGGTGACTGTATCTCTCGGGGTTGTCGCCAGGGTTTAACTTGACGTCCTGGTGTTGTCGCCGAGGTGACTATACCTCCCAGCGTTGTTTCCAAGGTTTGACTTGACATCCCAGTGTTGTCACCGGGGTGACTGTATCTGTCGGGGTTGTCGTCGGGGTTTGACTGACATCCTAGTGCTGTCGTCGGGGTGACTGTATCTCTCGGGATTGTCGTTGGGGTTTGACTGACATCCCGCTGTTGTCGCCGGGGTGATTGTATCTTCTAGGGTTGTCACCGGGGTTTGACTTGACATCCCGATATTATCGTCAGGGCACTTGTACCTCCTGGGGTTATCGCCGAGGTTTGACTTGATCTTTTTACTTTAAGGAATGTCTCTGGAAGGTAAAAGACTATTTTTCTCTCCTGCAGGGTTAGTGACAGGAATGCAAAATTTATACTGCCTACAATCACGTGCATCATTCTCTCATAATGTCTAAGCTATACTGTGCGTCGTATGCTAAGGCTGATCGTTCATTGCAATTACATTGCGGTTATAGCATATATACACTTTACACTTAACTTTTATTTCGACATTATAACATCGGAATATTATAAGCCGCCCTCGTCACTCAACGTCTAAGGAATTACAAACATATTAATTCCATAAATTCGTCTCAACGCGAATACGGTCCCCGGATATCGGTTATGTATTTTACGTTCGTCATTTTATAACCTTTATTCGACGTTTCATCATCAAAATCGAGGTTTTAACCATCATTCTAGATATTTTTCTTCATGAATATTGCATTCATGCTTGCCCCTTAATTGCCATCCAAAAAGTTGGATAATAAAAATATCTAGTCAGAAATTGTTCACTTAAGGGCGCTGCGGCGCCACTTATAGTGTTAAACCCGGCGCTGCGGCGCTAGGTGGCAGTGCTCGAAGCCCTAGTCTGGCTCTGCGACGCCAATTCTTTAGGCTTGGGAGGCGTTACGGCACCGGCCCTGTGCCTTTGAATTTTCTTAATAATTTTTAATTTGATTTCTTCCCAAGCACGTAACGCGATCGTTACAACTCGGAATTGGCTCATTCCAAAGCCATTAGTTCACATATCCCATATTCTTCGAATCTATCTGGACAGAATATATTTTTGAATCCGTTACCGATAAATTCACTATTTCATTCCTTTTTTACGCATTCGTTAAACGTTCGTGAACGCTCGATGCTCATTTCTTTGTTTTAAGTCTAAATTCGACCTTTCTTGCTTCCGCAAGTCTTAATTACCAAATTCTATGATACTCCATCGAAAACCAAGGTTTTTGAGTTAAACGACGACTTTTGACTTTCATTCTGAGAAAATTTATGATTTCAACGATTAACGTCTAATCTCGTAACTTTTGTCATAACTTCGTTACTCGAAATTTTTACTCCAAACCAAATGGAATCAATCCATTGGTTATTCATCAATGATCCTAACCAACCATAAGCATCTAACTTACGATGGTTTTAAATTTGTCCATCAACAACTTTTTATCGCGTTCATTGCGTTCTTCGTGTTCTTTGTTCGTTCTTTGTTCGTTCTTCGTTTTTAATCGATATTATAATTACGAATTTACATTTTCTCGCATTATAAGTTTGATAATTCATCCTTATAACATTGGAGAGTTCATATAACTCATCCGAATCGTCCATTAACATCAAGCGATTCATAGTTCTTATGAAAGGCTTTTAAGAAATTTATAAACTAACTTTTAATTCTTATTTCTTCATTTCCTTATGATTCAACCATAAGGAAATCGTTCTTAACAGCTTTTACTTTTATTATCCATAAGTTATATGATTTCCATATAAAACTTAAAGAAAATTTAGATGAAAGTTAGGTTTTAGATTACCTTCCTTCATTAATCTTCTTCCTCTTGACAAAGCTTACGATTCGTGCTAGCTTTTCAATCCTTTTTCTTCTTTTCCTCCCCATCCGAAATTCTCTCTCTCTAAGTGTTGGTGACTTTTTCAATAATGAAAAATGAAGGCTAAGGCTTCTTTATATAAAAAATCAAGGCTAGGGGCAAAATAGTCATTTTGCCCCAAAAGTTACTATTCACACCTCCTTAACCAACCTCCTTACTATTCACGAAGCATCTGCTGAATGCTTCGGGGTTCTGTCTTTTGGAATTCGTCCGACAGTTCGAAAAACTATGTTTCTCGGAATCCAAATATTTTTGAATATTTCGTCTTTCTTCTATCGATTAACTTTTACGCGTTATTCGAAACTTCAAAAAACTGAAAAACTCCTTTTGATGTTAAGCGTGTTCCTTCACGTTTTCCCATAACGTAGTTAAACGAATGAAAAGTACATAACAGTACTTTTTGTCATTTTTATTTCATTCGATTTCTGTACGTTTTTCGAGAAAAACTTTTATCGGCCAACATAACTTTTCACGGTATATTATCGTCAAATATTCTGACAGAATGTAATTACGACATCCCGATCTCCCATAAAGGCCTAGGGTTTTCAAACCCTAACCCTTACGGTTTTATAATGTGAATAGTGCCTATTTCGTCTTTTTCTTAGAAATACTTTTGTTCCCGAAAATCTTTTATTTTCGTCTTGAAAATTCTCACTCGTTCATTCTAGCTCGTAGCCAGAATACTCCCGGTTTCTAATCATCCGTTGTCATAGAATGACTAATAAACACATAAAACATTATATCATTAATAAAAATTCATTTTATTAATTATTAATTCTTTAAACTTAATTTCTGGACAATCTGATTTTCTAGGTTGTCACAGACCTTGGGACAAGAATATTTATGTTATAACAATGTAAATTATTATATTATTCTGTTGTTGGTGATTTTAGTATAATATTAGAATTAGAACGTGAAGCACCGAATTCGAGGTAAAAGTACTTGAATGTGGGGGCGTTACAGGTTGGTATCAAAGCTTTAGGCTATAAACCTTAGGAGCGAGAATCCTTAGACTATAACCTTAAAAGAACTTAAAAGAATTTAGAGAATAGAGGGAGCTAAAACTCATATAGAGTTTTCCTAAAAAGTCAGTGGTGTTATGAAATATATTTTCATTCCATACAATGAATTTATGTTTTATTTAACATTCTGATGGAGTTTGTTATTTGTTGTCTTGTGTTTGTGGTTGTAGGATGTCGGACCTCAGAGGACCTAGTAGAGTCATAGAGAAGGAGCCACATGAATACACGTGTTGTATGAAACACTCTTGTTAGCTAAGCCCGTTTCAGCAATGGCCCCTACCGATGATGAGGATGAGGAGCAATATCCCGTAGAGTCGGATCCCAAGGGGGAACCCATAGAGGATGAGCCTGTGGGAGATTTTGACAAGGCTACCTTCGAGGACCAGATGTTAGGAGAATATAAGGAGCGGATTTTAAAGTTGGATGCAGAGTCAAGGAGTTAGAGGCCGAGGCTCAGGAGATGTTAAAATTGAAGGATGAGGACCATGCAAGAAAGCTTGAGATGTAGGATCTAGAGGTCGAACTTGCATATCGCAATGAAGTAGGGACTCAGCTAGGAGCTCTAGTACACCATTTGGTATCACAGAACGCGGAGCTGGTAGTTCTAATAGTAGTGTGAATACAAGCCAATCATGTATGATGATAAAGCACATACTTTGTAAACAATCTTATTTGTTTATTAATAAAATATTTATTTATTAAAGGCATTTAATTATCTACATGGTGCTGTTTTTATAATATGTAAATAACCCATGTTTTTAAGCAATGCTTTTAGAATCATGATGTTGATCATGCTAATGAGATCTAAATTCTTAGAAAGCTTTAAAACTAAAATAGTTCTCAATCGTGGGATTACTAAAAAGGGGATTAGTAAATCCGGATAGATTGGTACATATGTTGCTTGCTCATTGGATGAGGATGACTGATCTCATGGTCATTTGTGTGGAGACACTAAAGCAAGTATGTAGGTGCTTATTGGAGAATAAGTTCACTGAACGTGACTCGCTATGGAATACCTAATGGAGTTTTACTCGCCTGTCAATAGGAATTCCTAATGTGATAGTAGTACATGTGATCCTTGGACTTGAGATCATCATAGTATCTTGTATGTAACAAATTATACTTTGACTAATTCCTTAAGGCCTTTTAAGGCATATATAGGGTATACTTGGGTGTAATGAGTTACATATGGAGATAATGAATGATCAATAAAGAATCTACCACCTCTAGTAAAAGAGGAGATATGTCCTATGTGATTCGTTAAATGACAACCCAGGAATCCTTGGCCAAGGTAGAATGAAATTAGAAAGAGGTTTCTAATTTGCATTATTTGGAGTTGTGCATTTTCTAATCGAAATACATATGATTAAATAAATTAAGACTTGACAGTAAATCCATGTCTTATATTTAATTGGGACATTGTATGGTGGAAGGATTGAATTGTACGGTAACTATTAACTCAATGGTTCTTTTATGATTAATGTTGAAATCTATATTATCTGGAAAGTCGTTGATCGCTAGGGAGACTTATCCCTATTGTAAAATAAATGTTATTTATTTAAATAGATTATTAGTTTAATTTGTTTATTTAAATAAGATTAGAATTGTTCTAATTGATTTATTCACAATCGGTTTAATATGGAGAACCTAAAGGGTCACACCATAAAAGGAAGAAGAATTATTTAAGAAGAAAATGGCATGATAGTAATAATGCATTAAGTATAATTAATTTAATCTATGATGATAGAATAAATTAAATAGCTTAATGTTTATTATTTAATATTTTAGAAATATTAAATATAAATTAATAAGAGGAGTCTTATTAATATTATTATTACTATTATTATTATTATTTTAATTCTAAAGGAGTTTAGGAATTAATATAATATCAGTACTCTCTCTCAATCCTAATAAAGATTAGGATATAAATTAATTAAATAAAATCCTATTCTAATTGGATTAGGAGGGTTAACCTAATATCTATATAAGAGAGTCTTATATCAGAAATAAGGGACGTGAAATTTTCCAAGAGTTGGGAGTACACATATTCTATAGAGATAGAAACAAGGGTTAAGCCAATAACCCATCTTCTTGAGTTCTTCATCTTCCTTGGTGGATTACCGTTAGAGGCCAAACATTTGGGTGGCTGACATTGATCAAGGGAAGGAGCCACTATAGAGGAATCAAAGGAATCAAAGGAGTAGAACTTGTACCTGAGGAAGCTTAGATCTTCAAAGGTATAATTCCATGTTCTCTCTTTTCTGTTATTGATAACAAGCACAAAGCATGATCATGGTTATGGATTTGTATAAATTTTGAAAACCTAGTTTTTACGCTTCCGCCCTATTTATGTGATTTGATTGCATAATTGCCTTACGTACAAACCCAACAGTGGTATCAGAGCCTAACTTTGTGCTAATTATCAATTTTATAATTCCATGTATGAATTGATGTGAGAATTGGATCGTTTTTCTGGACAAAAATTATTTTCTGCAAGTTTCTGCAGCGAACGGCGCAGCTGCGCAGCCTCCTAGTTCATTACTGGCGCAGCTGCGCCGGTCTGCAAAAACTGCTGCTTCCGTCTACCTGCGCAGCTACGCAGATGCCCAGTTCATTACTGGCGTAGCTGCGCCGGTACCTGGACAGACCCTGAAAATTGATTTTAATTAATTAAGTAAACTGTTTATTTAATTGATAAAGTTTTAAAATAAAGAAGTTTATTTTATCTGAAATATGATTTCAGAATGCTAAAATTAAAGGAGTTTAATTTGGATTAAAATAAAAGAGTTTATTTTGTTTCAAAAATAAAATTTAGCAAAACTTTTGTCCATTAAATAACATCGATCCATATATGGAATAACATTGTTATTCATGAGATGAATGGATATTTATTGATGCATATGTTGATGTGTATGATAATAAATGGGATTGATTATGGACTATGACCAATGTGATTGGATTTTATTTTGGATGAATGCTTGAATGTATGGGTTTTATAAAATGGGGTCTGCGTACCTCGTCTTCTCTAGTTTTATTCTCGATGTAAATTCTATCTTCTTTCTATGTACTTCCCCTTGACTGCTGATCAAGGTTTCTATTTAATTTTAAAATAAGTTAATGTAATAGAGATAGTTAGAATTATTTTGAAGAAATTGGAGACCAAGGAGCAAGGAGCGCGTGACGACCCGTTTGTATGGAGCCCGGGTTTAAATGTAATAGTTACATTTAAAATTTAAATTCTTGCACTCCTAGGTTTGACCTTTTGGTTCACTTGGTGGCTCTAGTGAACCAAACTAGAATAAAAGTTCATAATCAATCCGGGTAGAATATAGTATTCTATATCGCATGCTAAATATTATATATATATATTATATTTTATACAAACATGCTTTGCATGTTTAATAAAATGACGCGTATTATATATATATATATATATATATATATATATATATATGTGCATGCGCGCTTAAAAGATGAGACAAATAATAACAAAACCCTCAAAGAAATAATATTAAGTCTGAAGCGTTCAAATGATATTTGGAATATCGAACGTCGCCTTCTAGCATGATTAGTTAATAGAGTATTAAATATTTAATATGAGTTTGTTGTGCTATCCACAAGGCGAGTATTGAATATTTAAGATGTTAATTAATCACATTTGATGCTTATCAAGAAAATTGAACGATCTAGTCTTGTTGTGCTATCCACAAGGACGAAAATTTTTCTTTTTTGAATTTATGGAAGTGCTAGGCTCGACTTAACTTAAATCATTTTAGTTCGGATGTGCACACACATGACCATTATGATTTAAGAGGCAAAATAAAAGGAGTTACATGGTGATGTAATTGACAAGAGTTGTCTACCTATTTATTTGTATATCGCTTGTTGTGCTATCCACAAGGTTATATACATTTCAAATGGGATCCTTAATCTCACTAGCAAATCTTTAATTAGATGTTGCCGAACTATATGAGTGAGGGTAATATAGTTTGATGAAAATAGTGGGAGATACCAATTTAAAATAAAGACCTAAATTTATTTTGGTATGCAAAGTTAATAAAATGAATGTTTGCTAAAATATTGTCTTTTCACATGCAGAATTTTAAAAATGTCAAAATCACTAATCTCACTACGAAGCATACTTGATGCAAATAAGCTTACCGACCCGAATTATGAGGACTGGCTAAGAAATCTGAGAATTGTTCTCACTGCTGAAAAGATTTCTTATGTCCTAAATTCCACTATCCCTGAATCTGTTTCAGAAACAGCCTCTGAGGAAGAGATTGCCACTTTCAATAAGTGGCAAGATGATGCATCTGTGGCTTAATGCATCATGCTCGCATCCATGAATAACGAGCTTCAGCGTCAGCACGATAAAATGGATGCTCCTGCTATGCTGCTTCACCTCAAGGAGTTGTATGGTGAACAGAGTAGGACTGCTAGATATGAGATATCTAAGGAGCTCTTCCGATCTCGGATGACCGAGGGCACTACCGTCGAGACTCATGTTCTGAAGGTAATCAATTTGATTGAACGCCTTGGACAGCTTGGGTTAGTCATGGATGGGGAGTTGAGTCAAGACTTGGTCTTGCAGTCACTCCCTGAGACCTTCTCGCAGTTTGTGGTTAATTTTCACATGAATAAGCTAGATGTCAGCTTACCTGAGCTGCTTAACATGCTGACAACTGCAGAAGGTCACTTCTCATCCAAGAAAAACCATGTCTTGATGGTGGATTCTTCCAATAAAAGGAAGAGGCCCAAGGTGTCTTCTGAAAAGAAGAAATCTACGAAGGCTAAGGGAAAAGGGAAAGAAAAGGAGCAAAAGAAACCTGAACCAGCTAAAGGAATGTGCTTTCATTGCAATGAGCCGGGACATTGGAAGAGGAACTGCAAGAAGTTTCTAGCAGAGAAGAAGCTTGGAGAAGCTTCGACTTCCAATCAAGGTTTGTTTATGATTAAAATTAATTTTTCTGAAAGTCATAATTCTACTTGGGTATTGGATACCGGCTGTGGTTCTCACATATGTAATACTGTGCAGGGACTGGTCAGAAGTAGAAAGCTGAACAAAGATGAGGTGATCCTACGAGTGGGAAATGGAGCAAAAGTTGCTGCATTAGCTGTAAGAACTTATTGTTTAGCAATGCCTTCGGGCAAATCTATTTATCTTAATAATTGTTATTATGTTCCGAATATTATTAAAAACATTATTTCAATTTCTGTATTGGATATGGAAGGTTTTGACGTTATTATAAAGAACAATGGTTGTTCTATTTATAAAGACGATGTTTTATATGGTATTGGAAATTTGCGAAATGGACTTTATACACTTGACTTGCAAGAAAATATATTTCAAATTGAACAAATTAAGAAAAGGAAAAGAGATGATATTAATTATACCTATATGTGGCACTGTAGACTCGGTCATATCAATGAAACAAGATTATCCAAGTTGCGTAAAGATGGGCTCCTCGAGCTATCTGATTATGAATCATATCCAACTTGTGAATCTTGTGTCATGGGTAAAATGACTAAATCTCCTTTTAGTGGAAAAGGGGAGAGAGTTACAGAGTTGTTGGCATTGATTCACACAGACGTTTGTGGACCTATGACAACAAGTGCACGGGGTGGGTATTCTTATTTTATTACTTTCACTGATGATCACTCAAGATTTGGATATGTGTATTTAATGAAATACAAATCAGAATCATTTGAAAAGTTCAAAGAGTTCAGAAGTGAAGTAGAGAAACAAAAGGGCAAGAGTATTAAGATACTTCGATCAGATCGAGGTGGAGAATACTTAAGCAGTGAGTTTCTCAATTGTCTCAGAGAAAATGGTATAATCTCACAATGGACTCCTCCAAGTACACCACAGTTAAATGGAGTATCTGAAAGGAGAAATCGAACACTGTTGGACATGGTTCGATCCATGATGAGTTTTACCGACCTTCCAATTTCCTTCTGGGGATATGCCCTAGAAACGGCTGCATACCTACTTAACAAGGTACCTACCAAATCCGCCCCAAAGACTCCATATGAGATGTGGAAAGGGAGGAAACCAAATCTTAAGCATGTTAAGACTTGGGGTTGTCCAGCTTATGTCAAAAAGTTTGAAAATGATAAGCTACAGACTAAATCCGATAAGTGTAGATTTGTGGGATACCCTAAAGAAACCGTAGGGTATTATTTCTATCATCCAACTGATCAAAAGGTGTTTGTTGCGAAACATGCTACCTTCTTGGAGAAAGAGTTTATCCATGAAGGGGTCAGTGGGAGCAAGATATATCTTGAAGAAGTTCAAGAACCACAAGTTACCACGGATCAAAGTCAGGTACCTAACCAAGTAGAAGAACCTACTGTACCACACCCTATTCGTAAATCTGGAAGAGTACCGAAGATACCTGAGAGGTATGGATTCGTTATAGAGGATGACGATGAGGTACACATCATGAATGATGATGATCCATTGAATTACGAACAGGCTATGAGTAATAAAGACTCAGGGAAATGGCTTGAAGCCATGAAATCCGAAATGGACTCCATGTATGAAAACAAAGTATGGTCTTTGGTTTCACCACCTGAAGGTATTAAACCTATTGGGTGTAAATGGGTTTTTTAAGAAAAAGACTGGAGCAGACGGAAAGGTAGAGACCTATAAGGCCCGACTGGTTGCAAAAGGTTTCAAACAAAGACAAGGAGTTGACTATGATGAAACCTTCTCACCAGTAGCCATGCTCAAGTCCATTCGGATTTTGCTTGCGATTGCAGCTTACAACGACTCTGAGATCTGGCAGATGGACGTGAAAACGGCCTTTCTCAATGGGAAACTTGAGGAGGATGTGTATATGACACAGCCAGAGGGATTTATTTCAAAAGTTGGAACAAATCAAGTCTGTAAGCTACAACGATCCATTTATGGGTTGAAGCAAGCTTCTCGTAGATGGAACATTCGTTTTGATGAGACAATCAAAGAGTTTGATTTTATCAAAAATGAGGATGAACCATGTGTATACAAGAAGGTTAGTGGGAGCGCAGTATCATTCCTTGTATTATATGTTGATGATATATTACTGATAGGGAATGACATTCCTATGTTACAATCAATTAAAATCTAGTTATCTAAAAACTTCTCCATGAAGGACTTGGGTGAAGCATCCTATATTTTGGGGATAAAGATCTATAGAGATAGATCTAAAAGGATGCTCGGCTTATCCCAAGGAACGTACATTGATACGATGCTAAAGAGGTTTATCATGGAAGATTCCAAAAGAGGTCTCATGCCGATGAGCCATGGAATAAATCTCTCCAAGAAACAGGCCCCAAAGACACCTGAGGAGAGAGACCGTATGAGTAAGATCCCTTATGCTTCTGCAATAGGATCTATCATGTACGGTATGATATGTACTAGACCGGATGTTGCTCACGCACTTAGTGTAACAAGCAGATACCAGTCGAATCCAGGAGAAGAGCACTGGAAGTCAGTGAAAAATATCCTAAAGTACTTGAGAAGGACTAAAGATATTTTTCTTGTCTACGGTGGGTCTGAATTAAAACTCGAGGGATTCACGGACTCAAGTTTTCAAACAGACCAAGATGACAGTAAATCTGTTTCAGGGTATGTGTTTACCTTGAACGGAGGTGCAGTGAGTTGGAAGAGTTCCAAGCAGCAAATGGTTGCTGATTCAGTGACAGAGGCAGAGTATATAGCTGCAAGTGAAGCTGCAAAGGAAGCTGTTTGGATGAAGAAGTTCATAACTGAACTTGGTGTGGTTCCTAGCATTGGAGAAGCAGTTCCCGTATACTGTGACAACACCGGAGCGGTTGCACAGGCTAAGGAACCCAGGTCTCATCAGACATCTAAACACGTGTTGCGGCGATTTCACTTGATCAGGGAGATCATTGAAAGAGGAGACATCACCTTGGAGCGTGTAGACTCTCAAGACAACATTGCAGATCCATTTACTAAAGCTTTAACACAACAGCAGTTTGATCGTCACTTAGAGAAGATGGGTATGAGATACCATGGCGATTGGCTTTAGTGCAAGTGGGAGATTGATAGTAGTGTGCATACAAGCCAATCATGTATGATGATAAAGCACATACTTTGTAAACAATCTTATTTATTTATTAATAAAATATTTATTTATTAAAGGTATTTAATTATCTACATGGTGCTGTTTTTATAATATGTAAATAACCCATGTTTTTAAGCAATGCTTTTAGAATCATGATGTTGATCATGCTAATGAGATCTAAATTCTTAAAAAGCTTTAAAACTAAAATAGTTCCAATCGTGGGATTACTAAAATGGGGATTAGTAAATCCGGATAGATTGGTACATATGTTGCTTGCTCATTGGATGAGGATGACTGATCTCATGGTCATTTGTGTGGAGACACTAAAGCAAGTATGTAGGTGCTTATTGGAGAATAAGTTCACTGAACGTGACTCGCTATGGAATACCTAATGGAGTTTTACTCGCCTGTCAATAGGAATTCCTAATGTGATAGTAGTACATGTGATCCTTGGACTTGAGATCATCATAGTATCTTGTATGTAACAAATTATACTTTGACTAATTCCTTAAGGCCTTTTAAGGCATATATAGGGTATGCTTGGGTGTAATGAGTTACATATGGAGATAATGAATGATCAATAAAGAATCTACCACCTCTAGTAAAAGAGGAGATATGTCCTATGTGATTCGTTAAATGAAAACCCAGGAATCCTTGGCCAAGGTAGAATGAAATTAGAAAGAGGTTTCTAATTTGCATTATTTGGAGTTGTGCATTTTCTAATCGAAATACATATGATTAAATAAATTAAGACTTGACAGTAAATCCATGTCTTATATTTAATTGGGACATTGTATGGTGGAAGGATTGAATTGTACGGTAACTATTAACTCACAGGTTCTTTTATGATTAATGTTGAAATCTATATTATCTGGAAAGTCGTTGATCGCTAGGGAGGCTTATCCCTATTGTAGAATAAATGTTATTTATTTAAATAGATTATTAGTTTAATTTGTTTATTTAAATAAGATTAGAATTGTTCTAATTGATTTATTCACAACCGGTTTAATATGGAGAACCTAAAGGGTCACACCATAAAAGGAAGAAGAATTATTTAAGAAGAAAATGGCATGATAGTAATAATGCATTAAGTATAATTAATTTAATCTATGATGATAGAATAAATTAAATAGCTTAATGTTTATTATTTAATATTTTAGAAATATTAAATATAAATTAATAAGAGGAGTCTTATTAATATTATTATTACTATTATTATTATTATTTTAATTCTAAAGGAGTTTAGGAATTAATATAATATCAGTACTCTCTCTCAATCCTAATAAAGATTAGGATATAAATTAATTAAATAAAACCCTATTCTAATTGGATTAGGAGGGTTAACCTAATATCTATATAAGAGAGTCTTATATCAGAAATAAGGGACGTGAAATTTTCCAAGAGTTGGGAGTACACATATTCTATAGAGATAGAAACAAGGGTTAAGCCAATAACCCATCTTCTTGAGTTCTTCATCTTCCTTGGTGGATTACCGTTAGAGGCCAAACATTTGGGTGGCTGACATTGATCAAGGGAAGGAGCCACTATAGAGGAATCAAAGGAATCAAAGGAGTAGAACTTGTACCTGAGGAAGCTTAGATCTTTAAAGGTATAATTCCATGTTCTCTCTTTTCTGTTATTGATAACAAGCACAAAGCATGATAATGGTTATGGGTTTGTATAAATTTTGAAAACCTAGTTTTTACGCTTCCGCCCTATTTATGTGATTTGATTGCATGATTGCGTTACGTAGAAACCCAACAAGGTCAGATAGGACAGTCCAAGGAGAAGGAACTGAGTGAGAAGATAGAAAAAGAGGCTCTTCGCACACAGCTTGAGCTAGAGGTGATGGAGAGGATCAACTTTGAGGAGAAATGGGAAGGAACCGATGATAGGGCCAACGACCTAGAGGATGAGGTGAGATGCAAGAAGAGGAAGATGAACAAGATGGGTTACGCCTTTCTCACGACCATGAAGAGATTGATCGATGGTGTATACCATTACTCGGCAGAGCATGGACAGATCCGACATACCGTGAGCAGGGATTTGGTAGCACACATCGGGCAGGTGGAGTATAAGAGCGCGGTGGAGCGCGGAATGATGGGATAGCTTGTTCAGTTAGGTGTCCAGTAGTATAGATATGTTATGTATGTATTGTTGTGTAATCTTAATCTTTTGTGTAAGTTATCAGATAGTTATGTAAACCCCGAGTAGGTTCATGTTAGATGGGTAGTATGTCAGTATTCCCCGTCTTTTGTGATATTAGGGGATAGATTATGACATTTATAGAAGTACTCTAGGAATGATCATATCGATGTAATGATTTGGCATATGAATATAAATGTTCTTATTTCAGAAAACGTGTTATAAAATTTTGTCTTCTTTGCATTAAAGAAATACTTAAGAACTATAATTAGATAATAAGAATGAAATTTTGTGATGCAGAAAATGCCGCCAAGACGTAGACTAACATCACCGGAGGAATCAGTCAATAATGAGAGAGTGCAAGTAGACCCTATTCAACACCTAGTCGACTTGTTAGGAGAAGCCCTTCGTGGGAGAAATAATGAACCATTACACAATAACCCCCAGGCAGTTCTGGTAACCAACTTTAAAGATTTTAGGAGTGTAGGCCTCCAGAATTTGTGGGTACTACCGATCCTATTGAGGCACAGACTTAGATCAAAGAGATGCAGAAAGCCTTCGCCATTACTCGTGTGGGTGAAGATCAAAAGATGGTGTTCGCTACGTACATGATGAAGGGTGAAGCTAACTATTGGTGGGAGGCTAATCAGCAAAGAGAAGGAGAAGGAATTATAACTTAGGAAAGGTTTAAGACACTGTTCTTCGAGAATTATTTCCCAAAGAGCATGAAGAATAGGATGGAGGTGAAGTTCTTAGAATTGAAACAATGGGATATGATAGTAGCGCAGTACGCGGCTAAGTTCAACGAGATCGCACGATTTACAACACACCAAGTACATACGGAAGAGAGGAAAGCTAGACGTTTCGAACTAGGACTGAAACCTTGGTTGTTCAACAAGGTGTCAGTTTTTCAAATTGACTCATTCGCTACGCTATTAAAGTAGGCCATCATTGCTGAGGGAGGTAGTGATGCATTAAGCCAATACAACAAGGAGAAGAATAACAAGAATACTGGGGGAGAGAGCCATGGAGGAAGTAGCAGTGAAGGAAGCAACCTAGGGAAGAGGAAGTGTGATAACAGCAACAACAACAATAATAACAGAAACAACCATAAAGAGAGAAGTTTTCAAGGATGGTTTAAGAAGAGAACGGAGGGATGCTCGAAGTATCGGAAGAACCATCAAGGGGAATGCTGGAAGGGAAGCATTATTTGCTACATTTGCCGCCAAGAGGGGCACATTTCACCAAACTGCCCAAAACCGAAAAATATTAAGGGATGTTTTGCTTGTGGCTCAACCGAACATCAGATCAAAGATTGTCCATAGAAGGGGAGCAATGAAGGAAGCAGACATCAGGGAGGTGGCAGCAAGCTGATGATCGCCCGACCAGCGCAATCCAACTGACCAACTGCCAGAACGTTTAACATGACAGTCCAGGACGTTGTAGCTGCGAAGGACGTTGTATCAGGTATTATCCCAATCAATAATATAAATGCCTATGTATTCTTTGATTCGGGTGCTACATGTTTATTTGTGTTTGAGGAATTTGCTAGTCGGTTAAACTTACCCTAAGAACGATTAGGAAATCTGTTGAACATAGAAGTTGCGAGTAAGGAAGTAATCCCCATAGAGTTCGTTTATCGAAATTGTTGTGCAAACATTAGAGGACACGAACTAAGCGTAGACTTGATTCTGATTAGATTGGGGGAATTTGATATGATACTATGAATGGATTGGTTATATAACCATGCTACGATAATTGACTATCAAAAGAAAAGATTAAACCTTCAGACTCTAAACTGGTCTAAGGTAGTGTTTTATGGTTGCTCATCGCTTAGGCAATCGTGTTACCTTACGATGATGCAGGCCAAGAAATTGTTAAGAAAATGATGTGTAGGTTATTTAGCCTATATTATAGTTACTAAAAAAAAGGAGTAGAAATGAAGGATATATCCGCGGTGAGAGAATTTCAAGTCGTATTTCCTGACGATTTGTTTGGTCTTCCTCCAGAAAAAGAAATCGAATTCATAATAGACTTAGCACCAGGAACTGCACCGATTTCGAAAGCTCCATATCGTATGGCGCTGGTAGAAATGAAGGAATTGATGATACAATTATAAGAATTGCTAGAAAATGGTTACATTCGGCCGAGTGTGTCTCCTTGGGGAGCACCAATGTTGTTTGTTAAGAAAAAGGATGGATTGATGAGGCTCTTTTATCAATTATCGAAATCCGAACAAAGTGACAATCAAGAATAGATATCCGTTGCTGAGGATAGACGACCTTTTTAACCAATTGAAGGGAACAAAATGTTTTTCAAAGAAAGATCTGCTAAAGGGTTGTCATCAGTTAATGGTACGGGAGGAGGACATACCAAAAATGGCGTTCTGAACCCGATATGGACACTACGAGTTTTTGGTGATGTCATTTGGATTGACTAATGCTCCAACAACATTCATGAACTTGATGAACCCAATTTTCAAGCCATATTTGGATAAATTCATAGTAGTTTTCATTGACGACATCTTAATTTACTCGAAGACAAAAGAAGAACAAGCCGATCATCTGAAGATGGTATTGGAAGCGCTAAGAAAGGAGAAGATGTACGCGAAGTTTTCAAAGTGTGAATTTTGGATTGAGAAAGTCCAGTTTCTAGGACACGTGATAGACAAGGATGGGATTTTAGTGGACCTTGCGAAGGTGGAAGCAGTGAGTAATTGGGAACAGCTGAAGACACCAACGGAGGTAACAAGTTTCTTAGGGTTAGTTGGGAATTATCGAAGATTTATCCAAGACTTTTCTAGGATAGCAACCCCGTTAACCAATCTAACGAGGAATACGGTGAAGTTTGTTTGGACGGAGAAATGTGAAGAAAGTTTCAAGGAGTTGAAAAAGAAATTGAGCGAGGTGCTTGTATTATCATTATCGGATGATGCAGAATGCTTTGTGGTGTATAGTGATGTGTCACACAAGGGACTTGGCTATGTACTAATGCAACATGGCAAAGTCATTGCGTATGCGTCACGACAATTGAAGAATTACGAAAAACGATACCCTACCCATGACTTGGAGTTTGCAGTAATAGTTTTTGCGTTAAATATTTTAAGGCACTGTCTGTATGGGGAAAAATGTGAGATAAACACAGACCACAAGAGTCTGAAATATATCTTCACACAAAAGGAGTTGAATATACGACAAAGGAGGTGGTTGGAATGAATCAAGGATTATAACTATGAAATTCTTTATCACCCGGGAAAGGCAAACATAGAAGCCGACGTGTTAAGTAGAAAGGGAAGGGAGAAGCTATTTGTACTGACATCTCAGCAGGAACTAATCAAAGAAATGGAGAACTTGGAAATAAAAGTAAAGGAACCCCGAAGGTCCGAGGGAAAATTATTTTTAATGGAAGCTCATCCGCCATTATTAGATTGAGTAAAGGAATCATAAGAGAAGGATGAAGATGGCGAGAAGATAAAAGAGAGGACAGTAGAAAATGAAGAAGAAAAGTTCAAAATGGATAAGGATGGTATATTAAGATTTGAAGGTCGAGTATGGGTGCCAGCCGTAACTGAACTGAGAGAGGAGATCTTGCACGAAGCATATAGTACGATATATTATATTCATCCAGGTGGCACAAAGATGTATCGAGATCTTCGAGAGCACTTTTGGTGGCCTAATCTGAAATATGAAGTCGCAGAGTGTGTCAGTAGATGTCTCACTTATCAACGAGTCAAAGTAGAGCAATAGAGGCCGAGTGGTCTACTTTAACCATTTGAAATACCTGAGTGGAAATGGGAGCATATTATGATGGATTTTGTGGTGGGACTTCCAGTCAAGCAAAATGGTTATGATGTCATTTGGGTTATAGTGGATAAGTTAACGAAGACAACTAATTTTTTACCAATCAGGATCTGATTTAACTTAAATCAGTTAGCAAGTCTGTACATAAAGGAAATCATTTCGCGACATGGGGTACCGGTATCAATTGTCTTCAATCAAGATCCGCGCTTCACGTCCAATTTTTGGAAGAGCTTGCAAGAGAGGTTGGGAACACAGTTAAGGTTGAGTACAGCTTATCATCCACAGACAGACGAACAGAGTGAACAGACTATACAAACACTAGAGGACATGCTTAGAGCTTGCGTGATGGACTTTAAAGGGAATTGGGACGACAATCTACCCTTAGTAGAATTTGCTTACAACAATAGTTATCATGCGAGTATCGGTATGCCATCGTACGAAGCCCTCTACGAGAGGAAGTGCTGAATGCTGTTGTGTTGGGACGAAGTTAGAGAATGACAAATTTTGGGGCTAGAATTAGTTCAACAAACAACCGATGTAGTGACGACCATAAGAGCCAGATTGGTAGCAACTTAAGATCGCCAGAACAAGTATGCAGATTTACATCGTCAAGACCGAGACTTTGAATTCGGCAGTTTTGTATTTTTGAAAGTATCTCCTTGGAAAGGGAAGATACGATTCGGTAAGAAAGGGAAATTGAGTCCGAGGTTCATAGGACCATTCGAAGTATTGAAGCGAGTAGGTGAAGTAGCGTACAATGTAGCTTTACCGCTCAAACTAGAACACATCCACAACGTGTTTCACATTTTTGTGCTACGTCCATACAAGCCTGACTATAAGCACATGATATCCTATGAGCCCATTCAAGTAAAGAAGAATTTGACATATAAAGAAATCCATGTCCAAATAGTAGATAGGAAATTAAAGAACAAACCTTGAGAAATAAAGTTATATCTTTTGTAAAGGTAATTTGGCGAAACCACAATGCCGAGGAGGCTACGTGGGAGTTAGAGGATAACTTGAGGAGAGACTATCCCCACCTATTTGTGTAACCTTGTACCAATTCCGAGGACAGAATTTTTATAAGTGAGGAAGGATGTAATATCTGAGAATTTTTGAATAATATTAATAATTAAATTATTAAAAGTTGAATATTTATTTGAAAATAGATATATATTGTTGTGACATGAAACGAGATAATTCAATTAAATTGAATAAGTATATGATAATTGGGTAATATGGTGGAATTGATTAAAAGCTTAAATTAAAGCTTATGAGAATTGCCTAGTGTGGCATAATGAAAGATTAGGAAATTCATTAAGTAAATTAATGAAGGAATGAATTAATAATGAGATTGATTAGTATTATTATTATACTAAATTAATGAGTAAATAATGTGATAGACTAATTTCTATTTTTATTAATTATTTGCTATGTGCAATAACATGTATTGTGTGACCATAGATAATAAAGTCACTTCACGAATTAAATATAGTATAAGGTGTGACATTAGAATGTGAATAAATGTTATACAAAACTATATAGTAAAAGTAAGTTTAATTAAATAATTTTTTAAGTTATATGAAAAAGCATATGTGACATCCTGATGTATGGTGGGACAATTAAAAATATATATTAAATATATGGGAGAACATAAATCTAAGTAAATAAATATTTACTATTAAGTATTTATATATAATTGAAATAATAATGTTTTATGAAAATAATGGGTTGTTAGTACCCAACTGAATTACGTTCAGACATATTGTAAATATTATTTGAACTAACCCAATGTACATGAATTATATGACTTTGTGTATATATACCGCCCAACTTATCACAATGTAATAATATTATCTCATTAAAGTTACATTTGTACAACCAAAAGGGAATAAAACCTAAGTATGCTTACACCTAATTGCTAATGCTAAGGAACTAATTGCTTGTCCCATATTATGAGTCCCTTTCCTTCATCACGTGAATAGGCCATTGGCCTAGACAACTCCTACCTTGCCCAAACTTAGGAAAATGGTGATGATGGAGAGGGGAGTTGGTTCAATAGTATTTTTTTTGAGGAACTATACTACCAAACCCTCATTGCCCATTGGCTTCTCCTTTCTTCCATTGAATTCAAAAGTTGGGCAACGACTTTGTATGGGTAAGAAATTCTCTTTATATAACAACCTCCTCTTCTCAAATTTAATTTTCTTGATTATTGGTTGAGTTAAATTAGAGAGAGTGTTGCTAAGAATTGAGAGAGTATAATATGAGATTTGAAGGAGTTTCCTTTCAATCTTAAGTGGTATAATTCTTAAACATGTTTTGAAATTCAAGCACTTATAAATTCTTAGAAATGGCATGAATTAGTTGTTGATTGATATGTGACTTGATGTTAACATGTTAGTAGGGTTTATATGAATATATGGGAAAAATATGGCTGATGTATAAGCTTGTTGTGTGAAGGAATTTGTATATGGGTTGAGTTCTGCAGTTGCAAAGCTCTTCTTGGTGTTGCCCAGGAAGGGAGCAGCTGCGCCCATCCGGTAGTACAAACCCGCGCAGCTGCGCCTTGCACTAGAAGGAGATTCTAATTTCTGCTGTAATGTGATAGTTCTAACACGTTAGTTCAACTTAAACCTACATGAAAATAAGTCTAGCATGTAGTGTAAGGTCCCTTTGCATTTTGTGGTTTGCTTTAGCCTATTTTCATGTGTATTCTCTAAAAAGGAACTTGAAGCTTTGAAAACCAATTTGCTAAAACTTGTAGCATCGTACATTTTGACCTTGTAGCATAGATATATGGCTGAGTTACGAGCATGAAGTGTAGTTAGAGTTGCCTTACGTGCCTTGGCATGACTTAGTATGTGTTTTGAAAAGAAAACTTGGAGTTTTGAAATTGGACTTTGACGAAACTTATAATGTCTAATTTTTAACTTTGTGAGCATGTATATATGGTCTAGCTATGCATGAAATATGATTCAAATTGATATGCATGTGTTTTACTTTAGCTTGGGTTAAAATAACTTTTGAAGGTAAACTTGGATGTTTTACAAACTAAGTACTACAAACGTATGTTGGTCATATTCTAAACCTTAAGATATGTATGTTAAGATACTTTATCTCACTAAACACGACGTATATGTATACTCATCTAGTTAGGCGCATTACGAACCACTCAAACATGTTTAAAGTAAGTTTCCAAGTTATTTATGCTAACTTTGTGTAAATGAAGTGGATACATATGAGCATGTGCATTTCAGAAGGTATAACGCCCTTACATGGTTAAAGGATTGATATAGTTATTCTTCTAATGCACGGACTTGTTTAGCCTAAATTCGTGGAAATTCCAACTAAAGACATAACGCATACAAGTAAACTTGAATTGATCTTAGAGAACACAAGACCTCTTAACGTTTGTAATTATTATGTGATATCACCCATTCATGATAGAAAGGAAGCTAAAACAAAAAAAATTAAGAGACAACTCTGGTCTGGCCTTGGGATGGGCGTGCCAGAGGATGGCGTAGCTGCACCCATCCCAAGGCCAACTGCAGCGCAGCTGTGCCGCAGGGCAAAAAGGCCTGACAATTTTTCTTGCAATCTGAGTGTGACAGCAGGTGTTCATGGTTACCCTAAGCTTGAAAGAAGTCTTTGAATAATGTTTTAAGTATATATTGATGTTGTGTTATAGGAAACTAATATTTTAAAAGTTTTAAATGAGATTCTAACTAGTTTTCAAAAATAAAATCGAAGGTGATTACGTGGCTTGATAATATGCTAAGGTGTGATCTGATTGTGTAACTAAGATGAGACTTAATGCATATGTTTAGCATACATGTTTGATTATGTGGGTAATAGGTATATAGGTGTTTGTGTGACACCCCCGAATCCGGGTCCTCTGACCCGGTCTGGTCGCCACGATCTAATACAAACATTCACCTCTAAACAACATACAATAACTTAAATGCGAAAAATAATAAACGTACGTCGTAAATTTAAAAGGTGTTACTAGTCCCAAGATTCAATAACCTAAATACAAACATACAAACATACCCTAGAATAGTCATTAGGGTTCATATTACATAAAAGTAATTTAATTAAACATAAAAATAAAGTCTGCTCCTTGCAAACTAATCCTACATCTTCCCTTTACCCTTGTCCTTCCCTGAAGTCTCGAGCTTAACTGCAATATAAGTCATGATACAGTAAGAATGAGCAACAAGTTTGCTCAAAAAGTTTAAATACAACAATAAAGGATATATCATGATGAATAGAAAATATCTGATAATGAATTCAACAATATTAATATCGGAAGCAAGAATAATGATTGCTTTTAGAATAACTGATTGTCAAGTAGACTTCGAACTATAAACCTCCAACGGAATCAATAGCTGATTGACCCTTTGGTTACTGGCTACAGATTAGTACTTGAGGGGATCAGCCTCACGTACGCTATGTATATGCATAACATTCAACTCTACTGTTTGTATCTTATATTAGATACCTGGGGTACTCCCCTATATATAAGGGGTGTTCTTTTCAGTCTAAGAATCCATACCATCAATTGGTCTGGATAGCTTTTATAAAATTTCATATACCTGTCTGACCGAACAAGGGTTCAGACTCTATCTGACACAATTCAAGATTATAGAACTTTTAAATAAGGTACAAGTCCAAGACTGTACAAACTCAAGTGCACCAAGTGCGAATATAAATAAAATCGATGTGGAATAATTGTAAAGTAATTAAACCACTTAATAACATGCTTGGAAATAAAGTTCAAGCCTTAAATAATTAACTGTCAATACGATAGTAACCTGCTCAATATAATATGATAAGGATAGGAACTTGCACAATAAAGAGTATAAGAGAACTTGCATTCAAATCAAGTGAAGTTAAGAAATTCGCTTACTCGATTCATTGAATAAAGTAGTGCAAGAATTTAGGATACTTGCCTGTTTGCTCAGCTACGATTAAGTTCTAGTTTTAATTAACTTGCGTCGAAATGACCTAACATTAATAAGTCGGCCTTTTAATTAGCATTTATAAACTAATATAAGTCTATACTTATAATAATCCACTTATCGTATAAGTTTATAAAATCACGTTCAATATCAAACATACCATTTATAGCATCATAATATGCTAACTGTTAAAATTAGATTAAGCAAATTGTTAGGGCCTGAAAGTGTCCGGGCGTAACTCTAGCATGCAACTACTGACATTAAACCAAAACACATGCTTATCAACTTAAAATTTCTCATTCGAAACTAGCATGCTCTTTCTATATTCAATTCGAAGTCGTGTTTTCATGCCGGTAATTCACATACTTTAACTAATACATGTTCCTGCTTCAAGATCGGTTACTAAGGTCATGTTATCACATAACCAGGCTAAACAATACATAACATTCATGCTCATGCGTATACTATACATGTATGCTTTAATCCACCTATTTCATGCCTTAGAAATTCATTTTCTATAAATACGTGCATATGTGAAATCCATGTTTTAACCAAACGGGGTCCATGTTAATATGCTTATAGGCATAACGAACTCTAATGTACATGCTTGTACGATCAATACGTAATCCACATGGTATTTGATGTCATTATCCTTCACATTCTACGGTTTCATCAAAAGTTGCACCAAATCAACATGGGTAACATAATACAAGTAAAGCGTCTCATAGTCATGACTCACATGTATTAGAATGCATATCTAAACCACATGGAAGCTCTCATATGGTCAGAAATTCCAAGGCAAAGTCCTTGGTCAAGTTTTCTTTTTAAAGTTCTTAAGTTTCTTATTTCGAAATCGTTCAAATCTTGCAATCACGTATTCTAGTGTGTGAACACACTTTAGATTCGCATTTCATGTCAATATAAACCACACTATCATGTACAAAATGTCAGAACATATACATGCCCCGTATGTGTCTGAATTCATCATTGAATCTATAAGTTTCATTACAAATCACAAGTTTTCCTTTCATGGTGTACATACTAACATGGTTATCATTATGCATGTAGTATCAAGAAATACATACTTATATTATGTCATTGTACAAGTTAAATCATGTTCACAAGCTTGTCCTAAGTGATGCTACATGCTAGTACATATCAGCAGCTTAACAGAAGCAGGAAACTCTGTTCAGGGCCCGGCGCAGCTGCGCCGCTGGCCAGTACATAACTGGCGCAGCTGCGCAGGCTGTTAGCCAGTGATAGTTGCTTCCCAGCAACGACAGAACTTAGGCCAACTTAGAAATTTTCCTACGAAAATTGATTCTAACATAACACATTGTAATTCTAACATGTTTAACATCTTGTATAACACTTAACCAACATATTCCTATCAATTATCAATAATTACATGCTTAATTCCAAGAATCAAAGATTAAGAATTTTACAGAAATCGAAAATGGAGTTATACCTCTGTAAATGAACTTGCTGCTAAACAAAATCTATAATGCTACTATGGTACTCACAATGTTACTATAATACTCTTCCTAACTCAAATGAAATGAGAAGAAGAGGGGCTTTATTTATAACCAATTCCTTACATGGTCTATGCTTTTGCTCTCCATTTCAAAACAATGGGAATAAGAATTGTATGAGGAATAATTAGGAGTAGTTAGAACCTATTATAATGCCCACTTCCCCCATAATTATTAGCTACAATTGATGAATTTGAGAGAAGGAGTAGACAAAGTGTAGGCTTTTATGAGTTCACGTGGGAAGACTTTGAGGATCGCCTCTCATTTAGGGACAATGTAAACTCAGCATTTGCATATTGTATATATATTATGTATGCTCCACACTTAGCATAATATATATATATATATATATATATATATATATATACTTAGATTATATAATGTATATGCACATAGTATATCCATAAGTTATATGTATTTACTCCATATACATTTAAATGGGTGATACTATGTTATCTCAAATAGTAATTAATAATGAATAGGTACACAACATATAATCGATGTGCATTTTCCTTAATACCAATTATAAAGTATTTGGGTATTACCATTACTTATTATCATAATCATTATTATAGCAACTCAATAAAATTATTATTAATTAATAATTGATCTTATTATATGACAATAGGGTATACATGAATGTCCACATAGTGTCACATACCTTTAATTTACCTCATCTTACTATATAGTCCATATATGCAATATACACCACACTAATAAGTCACATTATATAGCTACCATATATGTAAAGGTTTAGTATCACATGCTTGTATAAAATAATTAGTCAAGTAAATATAATTATATATTATATATTATATTTATTACTTCTTTGCTCATTAATATATTATTCCCAAAAATAATAATTTCATACGTTATCGATTAATTTCTCAATATTGAAATTAATCACTATGTTCAATTCATGCCACTATATTCAAATAAGTTGAATATTTAATTATTAATAATCTCATCAATTCTCTGATATTAAATCCTTAAGGTCAGTCCACTAATTTAAATAAACCATTAGTGACTTCCTTTAAATAATCCTAGCAATTTATTACATAGGCTCTATCTCACATAATCACATAATTAGTTAAGGTTTAAATATGCTCACCAAACTAACTCATTAAAATTAAATCACATATTTAATAAATAAGGAGTTTAAAATTCATGGTCGTTACAGTTTGGTTTACAAATCAACTTGTACAACTAATGTATATCTAAATATATATACATAAATAGGATAATATAAGACGTCGGAGTAACGTTAAGCTGTAGAACCGTAATCTACGCATAAGGCAAGTTTCCTAACTCTCTTAACTTTATATATTGTATAAATCTGAATTGTTGCTATATCGACCATGTTTACATCGAGCAAATATCTATTACTATTCAGAAATTGATTTTATATCTTGATGTTGTTATAAGCATTGAACTTATCGTTCCTAAATGCATTATAAAAGTTGTCTAAGCCATTTGTTTTGGCTAGACTAATATCATGTGTTAGAAAGCTATCCAAATCAATTGACTTGGTGTGAACTCTTATAAATCTACTTAGATGAACAACCCTCATTGAAGGGAAAATTATATAACTGTCGGGGAACCGACGTGCACACATACTAGCATGTTTAAATGTTATGCATAACCTAAGGTACTTTAGGCTGATCACCTGTTGTACTTGTTTACATTGGATTTTCAGTATAATACTGTTAATTCTAGCAGGAGTTCTTAGTCCATACTGACTGCTGAGTATTCAATTTTCTTAAACTTTGAAATGATTAAACCTTTGAATCTTATTAATATTCTTTCATTCCATAGCGACTCTTATTCAGAACAATTGATACTTCTTGTTATTCTTGAACTATCACTTACTGTTATACCCTTGAAATTCGAACTTTATATTGTTCACTCTTATTGCTATATTACTTGCTGGGAAAATTTGTTGCTCATTCTTGCTTCCCTAAAAACTTTAAAGTTAAGGCAGAGCAAGGCAGTACCTCGGGGAATGACAAGGGCAGGGCTACGGAATAGTTTTAGTCCATTAAGATTAGAAGAATTATTATTATTATAATTATGACGTATTAAGAAATGATAAATTTATGTTTTAAGTTATGTCCTGGACTTATTTTATGTATTATTGTAATAACGGTTGTGAGACCTTGGGACAATAATATTTATGTTATAATAATGTAAATTATTCTATTATTCTGTTGTTAGTTATTTTAGTATGATATTAGAATTAAAATGTGAAGCACTAAATTCGAGGTAAAAGTACCAAAATTTGGGGGCGTCACAAAGGCAACATAACCACTGACAACTGGACTATCAGGCCTCAGCTAGACAGGAAGATGTTGATCCAAAGGATAAAGTTGTGAGTTATAGGAGATGTTATGAAATTCAGATAAACACACTTAGAAGGTGGGGTCGAATAAGTGTGGGAACAAACGTTCTCAAACTTTTGCAATTTAAAAAACTTTCTGAATGCAGGATGCTGAATTGAATCAGTTTAGGAATGCAGGATGCTGGATAGCATTTTTATATTTATCAGATTATCAGATTATGAATGCAGGTTGCTGGATAAGATATTTCTGCTTATCTGATTAGCAGCTTGATGAATGCAAGAAAATGAATAGGATATTTATGCTTGGTAAATTAATATGTTATGAATGTAGGATGTTGGATAGGCTATCAGAATACTTCTTTCTCAGTTTTAATTTGATTAAGCTTAATAGAGAAATTAACACAATAAGCAATCACACAACACCAAGAATTTTTACGTGGTTCAACTACTACCCTCTATTATAGTAGTCTACTCTATGTCCAATACCAACTAGTATTAGAGATTCTCTTTTATTAAATTCTGTCAATTTTAATTTGACCCTTTTTACAAAACAAGTTCACAACACCCGAGCACTCTTGCTCCTTGTGCACATATGCACTTTTAAGCACATATGCTTCCTTGAACCTGTTTGTAAAATATCTTAATCCAAAATGGATTAACTAAAAAGCAACTTTAGTTAATATTTAGATTATTTGATAAGTGGAATTATAAATGGAGATCTATGATAAAAGCAACTAATTACTTCACAATGCAAGGCTTATCTAAACATGCAATGATCACAATAATAGAAAAGATGTTACCAATTTATGCACACAAATACAAACTGAAGGCTATCAGAATACTTTGAAGCTCGGCAGTATGATCAATATAACTTAGTGTATACTTCTAGTGAAATATTGATAGATTGTATTTGATGATTAAAAGACTTCAAGTCAGACTCTTTTTATAAAATAGCTAGTTTCCCGTTGGTACACAAAATCAGTCTTTAATTTTTAGCCATTTGCACATAATCCGATTGAGCTTGATTGTGGCCATGCAAGGGAGAATTAATTGATTTAATTTTTAAGCCTAGATCAATCAGTTAGCCCACGAATATTCATTAATTTTATTATCGGCAACAATATGAGTTAACATATATATCATTCCAAGGTAAGTCAAATCCTTGTACAATCAATTAATATTCTTAATTTAAGTAATGTGAATGTTTTGGTAATTAAATCCCAACTGAAATTAAGGCTTCATCTAATGTCACTAATTAAGGAAATGGGGATTCTTTATAATAATGACTTGACTGATCAATTTACCAAGCTGTTATATAATCAATTAAGGTAACGTGAATTACCAAGGAAGTGACTGATTAATTGATTCCAAAATAGTATTGTGTTTCAAATTCAGTGAAATCAATTTTAAATATCAGATTATGAATCATGGACAAATTTAATTATAACTTCCTTAGACATAGTTTTAGCTAGCACCTCTATTCAAGGAAAACACAATCAGTTAATTTTAGTTGCATAGAAATAATCTAACAGATCCATTAACCAATCTGTTTATCATCTTTATATTTCTTTGTTTTAAACAATATGATTTATTTAAGATTTGATATTCTCTTTTATCTTTATTTTAAATTTTAATTTAATTCAATGATAATGCCATGCAAATGTCCTAAAGCCTCAAATGTAAGAAGTAATTAATTACAGAGATCTTACAATTAAATCCTAAGACTCAATTTCTTCAAGCCTTCAAGATCTTCAAAGCTTTATAATTTCTTCCTCGAGAGATCTATTATTGTATCAACACTCCTGAAATTTCATACACACATGTTTAGAGATATAAAAGGGTCATCATCAAAACACAAGTATGGAGTATGACCAAGTCAACATTCTCCCCCTTTTTTGATGATGACAATAACGTAATTATGGCTCCCCCTAAAACCATGCATATGTAAGAATAGGAAATTATAATCAGCTTATGGCAATTTCAGAATCAACCATTTCATTCATATTTTTTGCTCATCAGCAGACTCAATGTACCTGCAATAACTCATTATATATCATATCATGTATTATACTGCAGTAACATTTAGGCATTTAACCTCATTAAACATTTAAATCCACGATAAACCATTTGTCCAAGAAGAAAATATTTAAACCACAGTTTTGAAACATATCTATGCAGCAGAAAATATTAAACCAAAGTTCGTTCAAAAAGAGAGTCATAATTTGTCTCCCCCTTTGGCATACATCAAAAAGAGGTGACGTATAGAATCAAAGGGGAAAGATCAGACAACTAGTCATCCAAATCTTCAATCTTGACATTGTTGTTCTCTCGGGCAGTGAGGTACGGGCGTTGCAAACGACGCTGTTCAATTTTCTCCAAGGACATGGTATTGGCAAAGCGTGGAGGTCGAGGAATGAAGGTGGGAGGAGGCAGAGGAAGATCCAGAAAGTCACCTTGATATTCAGCTAACCAATTGCATTGCGGCCATTCAGGAATTTTTGCACTTGCGGTATCAGCCTGAAGTTCTTCGCTTATGTCATTCATACGCCGTTCAGTAAACCTACCAAGAGTCCCGATTTTGTTGTTGATGAATCTAAGTTCCTGACTGAGCTGGCAGGCGTTGCGATTCATTTTTCATTGTAGAGCTTCCACCATGGTCTGCATGTGTAATTCAAAACCAGCTTGCAAGTCCATGAATTCGTCTTCAGCATGACCCTTTCCAATTGGGAGTTTGCCTTTTTCTTACAGATACAGTCTGTGTTTGATGTCAGTTATGTGACGAACGAGAATTTTATAATTTAATTTAAATATTTATTGAGTTAAATAAATATTTTTTGATGATTTAATTATTGAGGTAAATAATTAATTGATGAAATTATGGTAGATTAATTTAATTATATGTGTTACATTAATTAAATTAATGTGGAGAATTTTATTATTCAAAGTATGTATTTAATTGAGCTTATTTGATTGAATGAATTATTTAATAAGCATAATATTATTCTAATTAATTTAATAATTAATTAGAGATTTAAAAATTTTACATAATTAATAATTGAGGATTTTAATTATGTGATTATGTAATTTAATGTGAACTGTGATATTTTATTTAATTGATTTAAATAAGATTATTTGGTTAATTAAAAGTGTGACATTAAACTATATTATAAAGCATGTAATTAAAATAAAGGAAAAGGAATGATAAAGAAATAGCCAAACAAGGCCCTATGAGAAGTTGGAGCAGTTAACCCATTATAGGGTTAACTGACCATTACCACGTCAGTTTTCATACATATATTATATCGTATATGTATATGTATATTATAACTTATATTAGCCTTATATATCATATCAGTTTGTATTACATGCTTTCCTTCAGTGAAAAACAAAGAGAGAAATACAGAGAGAGTTTAAGAGAAAATTTGAGAGAGAATTATGAATTAAAGAAGAAGTAGAGAAGATCTTAATCATCCATGAATCATAATGACAAACTAGCAAGGGTAATCTCTTCAACCCAAAATTTAATTTGCGTTCTTATAATTTTCCATGAAAACTATTTCAAAGTTCTCTGTGACCAAGGTTATTGATGAGTAATCAATTTCATGTAACCATGCTTTAATCAGAGTTTTATGATTAAAAGCATGAAAAATATGAAGAACACGTATTTGGTCTTTTTGTAAAAAATTTATGCCATGAATTGTTTGTTTAACTTAAAATTGACAGTAGATTATGATTATACATGTTAAAACAAAGAAAACAAACTTTAAACAGACGGATTCAGAGTTATAACAAATCCGTGACGATGAATTTTATTTTTTTCTTCAAAACTTTCAAAAATACCAAGAACAGTGAATTTATGTGATTTGATTAGAGTAATTACATGATATAAAGTGTTAAAAACATGTTAGAATCATTGTATGATGTTTCTATGAAGTTTATACTTTATGAGAATCGCTGTGTTGGTTTAATTTGGATTTATTTGGCCTTAACTGTCAAAAATTGCGAACTGGTACTAAACCACCAAGGCACACCTGCCCTAGGAGCTATAGACCAGCCCCAGCAGGCCCTATGTAGCCCTCACACCCGCCCCAGCGGGCCTAACCCCCGCTCCAGCGGGGGTGATGCAGAGAAAAATTATTTTTTGGGCCCGTTGTGTGATTTTAAGCCATAGTATGACGAGTTAACCTAATTAATGAACCTGATGACGTGATGAACATGTAAAACTATGCTACAACATGTTGTTAACACATATTATATAATTTTAAGTTCACGTTAACAAACTAAATTGTTGACATGTATTATATAATGTGAAGTTCCATGTTTACAAACTAAGTGTGAACTTGAATACTGTGATTGTAAAGTTTGATTATGATTGTTTAAAAGATTATACATGTGTGATATGCATGTTGTGAGTTCATATTCATGTTATGTGGTTAGTCAATGAGTTATCACTATGAACCTAGTTGTAAGTGAACTTAAGTAGGAAGTTCAATGGTTAAACGTATTGGTTATGGAACTAATCGATGTCATAAACATAATGTAATGTGTAGGACGTTGAGGAAGTGAATTGTAGTTTTATTTATAGCTTGTGCACGAGGCAAGTGTTCTATCCCTAACTTATTATTGTTAAGCAAATTTTCTTATCTATACTCTTTAAGTTGAGTAAGCGTCCTATTCCTTATTCTTATGTCAAGCAAGTTTCTAAACTCAAACTTTACTTTTATTGACCAAGTTTTCTATTCTTGAAATACTATCATGATGCAAGTTCTTATATTTGTTAATCAAGTTGAGATTCCATATAAGATATTATAATACCTTTAAAGCATGATTTCAGTTGTACAATATATATTCGATTGTATACTTTTGAGAAGTTACTATTCAATTTGAATATCGTTTATTGTTGAACCTTGTAAGGCTAGCGAACCCTTATTGATTCGACTAGTCCATAGTTGATGAACGTTCTAAAATCTAGAACTATTGGCGAGCTTATCCAAACCAAACTTCCTTTGGTACAGACTCTGATGTCAAACTGAGATGAACAATCCTATAAATGGAATTATTTACACTTTAGCATTGAGATATTGTGCACAGTATGGTACTAAGGGCTGATCCCCCTAATTACGAGAAGTAGAGTCCATAGTCTTATGACTGTTAAAGGTTTAAAATATAAACACTTGGCAACCTAGGACATCGTTCAAGGTTTTATGACCCTCAGAAGTTCTTTTGATTCTTGCTATTCATTCTTGATTCAAAAGTCGAGTTTTCTTTATTCAGAAGTCTTTGATTCACTCGCATGTTATTATATTGTTATATTGTTATACTTGTGGGCAATCGTGCTCACTCTTGCATAATAATATTACAGTTAAGAACGAAAGGTTCAACGAGCATTCCACTAGCAAAGGCAAGGGAAAGATTAACAAGTGACTAAAGACTTGTTATTTGTTTAAATTGTTTATTCTAAGACTTGATGTTGTTTAAGAATTAAGACTTATGTATTTGTTTATGCTTTCGCATTTGAGATTTAAGGTTAAGTATGACCTGGGATTATTTATGTTTTTATTCAGATGTTGTAACCCCATAAGGGGAGATGATGGATTTATTTCTATCTATTTCATGGTCTGCATTTATTATGGATAGATAGATATATGATATTTGTATAGTGAACACCAAATCTCGTGAAAATTAAAGTACTCGGATTTGGTGGTGTCACAGGTTTGTATCAGAGCTGTAGGTTATGAACCTTAGGTGGGGAAAAACCTTAGGGTAGTAGCCTTTTGATAACATAGTAGTGATAAACTCTTATTGAGTTCTAAGAAAGATAATAAAATACCCTATGCGCTATGTGTTTATAATTATATACTTGCGCGAGTATCGATTAGCATCACGTAATAACTAAAACCTAAAATTTTAATTGTCAGGATGTCGGTTATTGGAGGATCTAGTCAGCCTAGGGAGGTTGTCCTCTATGACTAATCCATACCTATCAGGTATCTTTGGTACTCTTCTAGATTTACGAAAAGGGTGTTGTACAGAAGGTATCTTTATTTGAACAGGTTCATCCACTTGATCTGTAGTGGTTTGTGGTTCTTAAATTTCTTCAAGATCTATTTTCCTCCCACTATCCCCTTCAAGAATACACTCATTTTTCAAGAAGGCAGCGTGTTTCGCAACAAACACCTTTTGCTCAATAAGATTGTAGAAATAATATCCCAAACTTTCTTTAGAATATCCCACAAACGTGCACTTATCAGATCTAGTCCCAAGCTTGTCTTTTTAAAACTTTTTCACATAAGCTGGACATCCCTAAATCTTAACATGCTTAAGACCAGATTTCCTCCCTGTCCACATCTCATATGGAGTCTTGGGGACGGATTTCGAGGGGGCATTATTTAGTAGATATGCAGCTGCTTCTAGGGCATAACCCCAGAATGATACTAGAAGATCGGTAAAACTCATCATGGAACGAATCATGTCCAACAATATTCGATTTCTCCTTTCAGATACTCCATTTAACTATGGTGTACCTGGTGGAGTCCATTATGAGATTATACCATTTTTTTGAGACAATCTGGAAACTCACTTCTTAAATATTCACCACCTCGATCTGATCAAAGAATCTTAATACTTTTGCCAGTTTTTTTCCTACTTCACTTCTGAACTCTTTGAACTTTTCAAATGATTCAGATTTGTATTTCATTAAATACACACATCCACATCTTGAGTGATCATCAGTGAGAGTAATAAAATAAGAATACCCTCCCCGTGCATTCGTTGTCATAGGTCCACAAATGTCTGTGTGAACCAACGCTAACAACTCTGTAACTCTTTCTCCTTTTCCACTAAAAAGAGATTTAGTCATTTTACCCATGAGACAAGATTCACAAGTTGGATATGATTCATAATCGGATAGCTCTAAGAGCCCATTCTTATGCAACTTGGATAATCTTCTTTCATTGATATGACCGAATCTACAGTGCCACATATAGGTATAATTAACATCATCTCTTTTCCTTTTCTTAGTTTGTTTTATTTCAAGTATATTTTCATGCAAGTCAAGTATATAAAGTCCATTTCGCTGATTATCAACACCATATAAATGTCTTTATAAATACAACAACTGTTGTTCTTTATTATAATGTCAAATCCATCCATATCTAATACGAAAATAGAAATAATGTTTTTAATGATGTTCGGAACAAAATAGCAGTTATTTAAATAAATGGACTTGCCTGTAAGCAGTGTTAAACAATAAGTGCATACAGCTAATGCTGCAACCTTTGCTCCATTTTCCACTCGTAGAACAATCTCATCCTTGTTCAGCTTTCTACTTCTGACCAGTCCTTGCACAATATTACATATATGAGAACCACAGCCGGTATCCAATACCCAAGTAGAATTTTGACTTTCTAAAAAATTAATTTCAATCATGAAAAAACCTTGATTGGAAGTCAAAGCTTCTCCAAGCTTCTTCTCTGCCATAAAATTCTTGTAGTTCCTCTTCTAGTGACCTGGCTCGTGCAATGGAAGAACATTCATTTGCTAGCTGGATCAGGTTTCTTTTGTTCCTTTATATTCACCTTGCCCTTAGCCTTCTTAGATTTCTTCTTTTCAGAAGATACCTTGGGCCTCTTCCTTTTCTTGGAAGAATCCACCATTAAGACATGGTTCTTCTTGGATGGGAAGTGACCTTCTGCAGTTTTCAACATGTTAAGTAATTCAGGCAAGTTGACATCTAACTTAATTTTTAATGGAAATGAACAATGAACTGCGAGAAGGTTTCAGGGAGTGACTGCAAGACCAAGTCTTGACTCAACTCCCCATCCCTGATGAACCCAAGTTGTCCAAGGCATTCAATCATATTTATCACCCTTAGGGCATGAGTCTCAACATCAGTGCCCTCGTTCATCAGAGATTGGAAGAGCTCCTTAGATATCTCATATCTAGCAGTCCTACTTTGTTCACCATACAACTCCTTGAGGTGAAGTAACATAGTAGGAGCATCCATGTTTTCATGTTGACGCTGAAGCTCGTTATTCATGGATGCGAGCATGATGCATTGAGCCACAGATGCATCATCTTGCCACTTTATAATGGTGGCAATCTCTTCCTCAGAGGCTGATTTTAGAACAGTTCCAGGGACATGCGAATTTAGGACATAAGAAATTTTTTCAGTAGTGAGAACTATTCTCATATTCCTTAACCAGTCCGTATAATTTGGTCCGGTCAATTTATTAGCATCAAGTATGCTACACAGTGAAATTAGTGATTTTGACATTTTTAAATTTTTGCATGTGAAAAGATAATATTTTAGCAAACATTCATTTAATTAATTTTATTTACACGCCAAAATAAATTAAGTCTTATTTTAAATTGGTATCTCTCACTATTTTCTTCAAACTATGTTACCCTCACTTATATAGTTCGGCAACATCTAATTAAAGATTTACTAGTGAGAATAAGGATCCCATTTCAAATATATATAGCCTTGTGTGTGCACAACAAACCATATATAAATAAATAGTTAGACAACTCTTGTCAATTACATCAACATGTAACTCCTTGTATTCTGCCTCTTAAATCATAATGGTCAAGTGTGTGCACATCCGAACTAAAATGATTTAAGTTAAGTCTAACCTAGCACTCTATATATTCAAAAAAGAAAAATATTATTCTTGTTTGTGCACAACAAAACAATATTGTTCAATTTTATTTATAAGCATCAAATATGGTTAAATTAATATCTTAAATACTTAATACTTGCCTTGTGTGTGCACAACAAACTCATATTAAATATTTAATACTATATTAATTTATCATGCTAGAAGGTAATGTTCGATATTCCAAATATCATTGAACACTTTAGACTTAATATGATTTCTTTGAGGGGTTTGTTATTATTTGTCTTATCTTGTTTAGCGCGCATGCACATATATATATAAAATACACGTCATTTTATTAAAACATGTTAGGAATATACATGAGAATGTTATTCCTATTTATATAAGATTTGATTATGATACAAATGAATGAATATGCAAGTATGCTTGCATTGATAAAATCTATAAAGTCATTTGATAGATAATAGGAATATATGTACAAGGACTTAGAATGAATTGATCAAATATGTTTGGTTGATCCTACATAAACAAAACAGCTTTGTAAAGTCCTTCAAACGAAATGATGTACAAGGACTAGAAATAGAAAGATCAAACTTGTTAGGTTGATCTTATATAATGTAATAGATAAGCATGTCTGATCGTCGAGCACTGCACCAGCCATCGTAGTCTACCAGGAGAGACAAGGAAGACTCGAGAACTATCAAGGCGGAATCGTAGTCTGCAAGGATAGTAGATCTCGGAGTTTGTAGTCTGCTATTAGAGATGAGGCAGGATCATAGTGTGTCGAAAAGAACTTTCTCAAAGTCGTAGTCTACTGAGAAAGTCATGTTCAAAATCATAGAGACAGCCTGTCTAAGAGCCGACCAAGCGCCTGCCAAAGCTAAGTCAAGAATCGTAGGCCAAACTTGAAGTAGTGGAGTCTACTGATCATATAAGAGGCAGAGATCGTAGTCGAGCCAGATCAGACAAGGACAACATGCATAAAGGCAGAAATCGTAGTCTGTCATGATCTGATCTTGAAGTCGTAGTGTCTGCAGAACTAATGCAAGATTGTAGTCTGCAGAACTAAGGACTCAACGAAATGCTCATAATGCCAAGGCAGAATAGTAGTGTCAACACGATTCTTAACAGATGACCGCTCCTAGAATATCCAAAACATGAAGCCTCTAGTCTGAGCTGCAAAGATACATTCCACCTGAAGGAAACCAGAGAGCACTCAACGAATGGCATGCAAGCAAACAGAAGATCTAAGCCCCAACTCAATTAACATTCTTATTGAGTTGTGAAGCCATTCAAGATGAAGTCTTCCATAAAAAAATCAGAAGAAGACTTCAGACATAGTAACTGACTAAAGTAAGTCAGCAAGTGCAGTAGCTATCAAGAGAACAGAAGACAACGATCTTGGGATTAACCAGGATCGTAGTGTTTGCCAAACAAAGCAGGAACTGATGCAGTTTACAAAGAGATATTGGCCAGCTTATGAAGAACAAGGCGAAAGTGATTAAGCATGGGTCAGACCATTGATGATAGGTGAACGGGAGATCACATTGAAAAAGAGAGCTGGGCATGCCACAAATCTGATGTGTCTTGCTATTCAAAAGCTGCCAGAGTAATAAGTTAAGCTATCAGTTCCTGAGATTAGTCAAGGCAAGCAGAAGTGTTGAAGCACTACACAAGTGAAGGAAGAGATGTTCTACATTGCAGATCCAAAGAACACTCTTCAGAATTGTAGTGTTGTCTCTAACCAGTCTATGAGCAACATTCAACAAGACACACTATGATCAAGGTCCAAGAACATTTGCATCAGAATCGTAGAGCTCGATCATCTGAAGATTGAAGCATTGGCAACGGTTTAATCTGAAGATTGATATTCGAACGTTGCTGATCGAGAGCATCGATGCAGAAGGACAACTCTTGTAGATTCAAATCAAGGAATTAGAAAGGAGAAAAGGTGACTACCAGCCTGACACAAAAAGGTGACTACCAGCCTAACACAGAAACGTGACATCTCTGAGGTGGTAGGTGAAGTAGCAGACTGCTGTATCAGTAAAGTCATAAAGGAGCTGTCACGTCACATCAGCAGTCTGCACCAAATAACTCGAGATCTGCAAAACAATTCAAATAGCTTTCAACGACTATTTTCCAACGGGAAGATCATGGAAGGGTATTTAACAGATGAAGCTTCAAAGATCAAGGGTTGCTGAGTTGCAGAATTGTTGAGTTGTTGGAATGCTATATTGTTGACTCTACGAGTTCCACCAGAGCTGAACAGAACAAGTCTCAGTGGCAGTGAGACTACAAAAGTGGATGTGAAGCAGATTTGAAGAAGGGTTGAAACAGACTAAAGCTTCACTCAACAATGATGAGGATGCCATTGAAGATGGCAGCTAAGCTGAGAGCCGAGAAGGCCAAGAAGATAGCATTCAGGAAAGTGGTAGTGCACAAAGAAGATCCAGAGAGCCACTCTATGAATCACCATGAACCAAAAGCTGAAACAGAACAGATGCAAAACCATGTCTGCATATCAGTCAAAAAGGGTTCAGGGAATGCTAAGGACCAGAAGAAGTTGACCAACAATGTCAAGACTTAGTAAACCCGAATGGTGCTGGTGCACAGCTGACATCAGATGAAGATGAGCAGAACAAAAAGAAGCTCATCTGCACCAAAGAAGAAGTGGTCCAAGCTCTACACAGAATGCAAAGAGGACGACGCCAAGCTACAAAGTACAAGAGATGATAAAGCTTCAAGTCATCTTAGCAGCAAAGCACCAACAAAAACTACAACAACAACGAGTAGCCAGGGCCTGAGGCGTCCTTGTCTGGAGGGACAAAACTGAAGTTCCAACGCTGCTAGCCTTGAAGAGTTCGTAGAGAAGTAGAGCTCTAAGGCTGCTAGCCTTGAAGAGTTCTTAGTGAACTAGAAAAGTTCCAAGCCTGCTGGGCTTGAAGAGTTCTTAGTGAACTGAAGTTCCAAGGCTGTTGGCCTTGAAGGAATCTTAGTGATTCGGGGTACTGCCCTTCCTTAGTGGAATTCCTGCTAGTGAAGCAGAAGAGTGGATTAGGAGCTTTAGTCTCTAAACCACTTAAAATACCTTGTGTCTTTTACATTCAGTCATTTACTCTCTATCATTTACATTATGTACTTAACTGCTATAACTGCTATGTATGTATTAACTACTTACAACTAAACTAACTCCATGAACAATGTATGAATTTTTATGAATATCAATGAAGGGGATCTTTTACTTATTCCGATGTGCTTGAAAAGATTCTTATATTTGTCATTTGCTAACTTCTTAACAATACAAAATAAATTGGAAAAGTATTTGAAATCAAAAAGGATCTATTCAATCCCCCCTTCTAGATCTATTGTGTGCCTACTGGGAACCAACAATTGGTATCAAAGCAGGTTCTCATGCTATACCCAAAAGCTAATCGCTTTGAGTCTGATCCCATGCACAAACATTGTTCTAAACTTAATTTAGTAGTAAGTCACTTGTAAATGCAGATGAGCTCATACGTTGGAAATAATGTGTACAGGTAAATGTGTATATACATTTGAAGCTGCTCAGATTTGTCCATGTTCTTAAATGCCATAGCAACAAGACCAATCCTTGTCCACAGTTAATATTGTATTCTGCAGACCAGAGATGGGAAGTCAAGAGGCATCAACAGCATAGAATCAAGCATTCACCATTCTGAAAGATGAAAGGCCATACATGCGAAGAAATGCTTATCCAAAGGAGAAAGAAAAATTTCTCCAATATGTATTTGGCTAACCAACAGTTGGATGTGAACCCTGAGGTTCAAGGTTATCAAAGGAATAAAGCTGCCAAGACATTCCTAACTCACATCTTCAAGACTATGACTGATTGATCAAAGGTCAAATGGAGCATTAAGCTGTCAGCATTAAATGCAAAAATATGCACATCAATGCCTAACATCATTATAGTAAGAAAAATGACTGTTAAGAGACTGACAGTGTAAAGGTACGATTTCTCATTAATACTTAATTGTTCATCATATTGCATCACCTTGTGCACTATAACAGTATTCTATCAAGAGATTATACTCTTTCTAAAAAGGAGAAGAGAGAAAGTACACTAAGGTTGGAAACTTAACTGTCAACAAACTTTCTCTCCATCCAAGTTTTAGGTTGAAGATAACATCTTGAAAGTAGTCTGAAATAGGTTATAAGTGTGACGCCCCCAAATTCCAGGACCGTCACGGGGTCTCTTGAATTCGGTTCATCACGTGCTCATGGTAATACATCACAATAATAATAACTAAATATCACACAATCACAGCAGAAAATCTATTCTAGAATAATTTACAATGATTTATTATAATTATTCCCCCAAGTCTCGCAACCTACATTACTTAATAGATTACATAATAATATCAATTAACGACTTATTACATAATCTAACTTAAGCTTAAACATAATTAAATCCAGTCTTACTACATCATCTTAATACAACATTAAAATATTTAAAAACATAAAAGAGACAAGCTAGTTGGTAGCCTTGCCCTTGCCCTTATCAACTCCCGAAGGTTCACCATGCTCTGCCTTAATTGAAATGTTTTATGAAACTTTAAGTTCGTTTCCAAACTATATGTCGTTTGGTTAACCATGCATGCTAATATACTAAAACATGCTTACATTGCCTCATTAGGTTTATATATATGTATTAATCATGCTTCCATGCTTGTTTAAACAAAAAATCAAACAATTAGTACATAACAGTTTTGTTACAGAATGCAAAAAACTGCACACAGAGGCCGGCGCTGCGGCGCGGCAACAACAGCCACAATCTGGAGCTGCGGCACGGGTGGCGCTGCGGCGCGGGTGGAGCTGCGGCGCGGGTGGCGCTGCGGCGCGGACATAATGCCTTGGGATTGGCGCTGCAGCGTGGGAGGCGCTGCGACGTGGGAGGTGCTGCGGCGCGGACAATGGCGCTGCGGCGTGGGGACCGTTTTTGCAGTTCACACTGCAGCCGAAACCGACTCAAAACCTCCCATTTCATCAATTTCAACATACCCATATGCCATTACACTAACCTTTTTAACTTACTAACACATATATATGCTTATATAACAGTCAATCGCATTTATCAATTCTCAAATTCATGAACCCTAACTAATTTCACACGAATTTGATGCTTTACAAAATTATAGAGCAACAATGGAAATAAAAGTCAAGAAAGCTATATAGTGGTTCCATCAGGTATGTATGTTCATATAACAACAATATAAGGGTCCTACAAACCAATTATGAACCAATTTGGCATAATCAATAATTTGAAGAAAACTTCAGAAACAGAAAATGAAAATGAAGAACAAAGGAAGAGGGATTATACCTCTGTAAATGATTGAGCTTGCAGCTATTCAATTCTTAGAAATCTAGACTGATATTATATATGCTCTCAATTTATCAAACTCAAGCAAACTCTCAGCAAGATGAAATGTGAAGGAGAGATGCTTCATTTATAGTAAAAATCAAAACACAGTCCATGCTTCTGACTCTCAAAATAAACTAACGTATGTTTGATTTGCATGCTAGATAAGAAGAAGTTGGTAGATAGTTGTCGAAAGCCATCATCATGCCCACACCCCATTGTATGATTACTATGAAGGCTTGCTGTGTTTTAAGGTTATATGGGAGTAGGATAGCTTGAGTATATCACGTGAAAGAGATAGTGGCTCTCCCAGCAAAACAAACTCAGCCTTCTAGCAACATACCACACTTGATTCATTATATACATATGTATTAAATACTTAGGCTATCTACACACATATATATATATTTTATACATATATCTTTAATTGAAATGTCACACTATAATTCACATAATGTAGTAATTGTAACTTGTACACATATAATCCAGGTATATTTTTATCATACTGGTATAATTTTCTAGGATATAATCACATCACACTGTATCCTTTATTATTAAGTTCTACTAATCAACAATTGTTTATCATATATTCATGATGTACTATTTTAATGTATACTTACATACATATTGTCACATAGGCATAAACATGTAGCTTATATATTTCAATCAATATAATTGTTAATCTCCATAACAATTTAATTAACCCTTATATGATTAATTATCAGTTTAATATAAATCTTATTATATTTATAAACACGTTGCTCATTATTATTATGTTTCTTGCAATAATAATAATCACATATTATTAATCAATCACCATTAATATTTTATAACAATTATTCTACGATGACAATTAATTAATATTCTACGATTAATAATTAATATAGATTAATTGTTCGCTTAAATTAATAAAATCATTCTTATATTACGCCACTGTGCCACACAAGGCAATCAACGAGTTTATCGCAAACTCCACCAATTTCTCAATTATTATAATTATTCAATTTTATATAATTGAATTAATTCATCTCATAACACAAAATCATTTATATTCAAATAAATTCTCGTTTCCATTAATATATTTATTTAATAATATATGAAAATTCACGGGTATTACATCCTCCCCCCCCCCTTATAAAAATTTCGTCCCGGAATTTCTACAAGGTTACACAAATAGATGGGGATAGTCCCTCATCATCCTATCTTCTAACTCCCACTTTGCCTCCTCGACATCGTGGTTACGCCAAAGTACTTTTACAGATGAAATAACTTTATTTCTCAAAGTTTGTTCTTTCCTATATAATATCTGGACAGGAATTTCTTCATACGCCAAGTTCTTCTCCACTTGAATGGGCTCGTAAGAAATCACGTGCTTGTAGTCGGCCTTGTACGATCGCAACACGGAAATGTGAAACACGTTGTGGATATGCTCCAGTTCGGGTGGCAACGCAACTTTGTATGCCACTTCGCCCACTCGCTTCAGTATCTCGAACGGTCCTATGAATTTTGGACTCAATTTTCCTTTCTTGCCGAAATGGATTTTTCCCTTCCATGGAGATACCTTCAAGAATACGAAACTGCCGACTTTGAAGTCTCGGTCCTGCCGATGCAAATCTGCATACTTTTTCTGGCAGTCTTGAGCTGCTACTAATCTGGCTCTTATCACTGTCACCAAGTCTGCGGTTTGTTGTACTAACTCTGGTCCGAGTATTCGTCGTTCTCCGACTTCATCCCAACATAATGGCGTTCTGCACTTTCTTCCGTAAAGAGCTTCGTACGGTGGCATGCCGATACTCGCATGGTGACAATTATTATATGCGAATTCTACTAAGGGTAGGTGGTCATCCCAATTTCTCTTAAAATCCATCACGCAAGTCCTAAGCATGTCCTCCAGCGTTTGTATTGTTCGCTCACTCTGTCCGTCTGTCTGAGGATGGTAAGTCGTACTCGACCTCAACTGTGTTCCCATTCTTTCTTGCAAACTCTTCCAAAAATTGGGCGTGAAGCGCGGATCTCGATCAGAGACAATTGACACCGGCACTCCATGTCGTGAAACAATTTCTTTTACATATAGGCTTGCTAATTGGTTTAAACTGTAGCGGATCTTGATTGGTAGAAAATGCGCGGTCTTCGTTAGTCGATCCACGATAACCCAAATAGCATCATAACCTTTCTGTGTAACTGGAAGTCCTACCACAAAGTCCATGGTAATATGCTCCCATTTCCACTCTGGTATTTCTAACGGTTGTAGTAAACCACTCGGCCGTTGATGCTCTGCTTTCACGCGTTGGCAAGTCAAACATCTACTGACGCACTCTACGACTTCCCGTTTCAAATTGGGCCACCAAAAATGTTGTCTTAGATCTCGGTACATCTTTGTGCCTCCTGGATGAACGAAATATGTCGTATTATGTGCCTCGTGCAAAATCTCTTCCCTTAACTCGGTTACCGCTAGTACCCACACTCTTCCTTCAAATCTTAAGATACTGTCTTTATCCATTCAAAATTTCTCTTCCTCATTTTCTGTGATCCTCTTTCGGATTTTCTCACACTCTTCATCCTTTTCCTGGGCTTCCTTTACTCTATCCAACAATGTCGGACAAGCTTCCATTACAATTAACTTCTCACCAGACTTTTTTGTCCTTTCACTTCTATCTCCAATTTCTCCATCTCTCTTATCAACTCTTCCTGAACCGTCAAATTAAACAACTTCTCCTTTCATTTCCTGCTCAGAGCGTCGGCAACCACATTCGCCTTCCCCGGGTGATAAAGAATATCGCAATCATAGTCTTTGATTAATTCTAACCACCTCCTCTACCGCATGTTCAACTCCTTCTGTGTGAAGATATACTTCAGACTTTTGTGGTCCGTGTATATCTCACATTTTTCTCCGTACAAATAATGCCTCCATAACTTTAACGCAAAAACTACTGCCGCTAACTCTAAGTCGTGAGTAGGGTATCGTTTTTCGTAATCCTTCAATTATCGTGACGCATACGCAATGACCTTGCCATGTTGCATGAGCACACAACGAAGCCCCATGTGCGATGCATCACTATACACCACAAAATTTCCCGCATCATCTGGTAATGATAACACAGGTGCTTCGCTCAATCTCCTTTTCAGTTCTTGAAAACTTTCTTCGCATTTGTCGGTCCATACAAATTTCACCGTCTTTCTAGTCAAATTGGTCAACGGGGTTGCTATCTTAGAAAAATCTTGGATGAATCTTCGATAGTACCCAGCTAACCCTAAAAAGCTTCTCACCTCCGTCGGTGTTCTCGGTTGTTGCCAATTACTTACTGCTTCGACCTTTGCAGGGTCTACTGAGATTCCATTCTTATCCACCACGTGGCCTAAGTATTGAACCTTCTCCATCCAAAATTTGAACTTAGAAAATTTTGCATACATCTTCTCCTTCCTTAGTGCCTCCAAAATAATCTTTAGATGTTCGGCGTGTTCTTCCTCTGTCTTCGAGTAGATCAAAATATCGTCGATAAAAACCACTACAAATTTATCCAAGTATGGCTTGAAAACTCGGTTCATCAAGTCCATAAATGCTGTCGGAGCATTAGTCAATTCGAATGACATTACCAAAAACTCGTAGTGTCCATAACGGGTTCGAAACGCAGTCTTTGGTATGTCCTCATCCCTCACTTTCAGTTGATGATATCCTGTTCGTAGGTCGATCTTTGAGAAACACTTTGCTCCCTTCAGTTGATCAAATAAGTCATCTATCCTCGGTAGCGGATATCGGTTCTTGATCGTTACTCTATTTAATTCTCGATAATCGATACAGAGCCTCATCGATCCGTCCTTCTTCTTAACGAATAGCACTGGTGCTCCCCAAGAAGAAACACTCGATCGAATGTAACCCTTATCCAACAACTCTTGCAATTGTATCATCAATTCCTTCATTTCTATTGGCGCCATACGACATGGAGCTTTCAAAATCGGTGCCGTTCCCGGTGTTAAGTCTATTACGAATTCGATTTCTCTATCTGGCGGAAGACCAGGCAGATCATCCAGAAATACATCTTGGAATTTATTAACTATGGATATATCCTTAATTTCTACTCCCTTTTTCTGAGTATCAACGATGTAAGCTAAATATCCTACACATCCTTTCCTTAACAATTTCTTGGCCTGCATCATCGTAACGCAACACGATTTCTTAAGCGATGAGCTACCATAAAACACTACCTTAGACTTACTCGGAGTCTGAAGGTTCACACATTTGTTCTGACAGTCAATAATCGCAGCATGGTTATACAACCAATCTATTCCCAGTATTACGTCAAATTCTCCCAGTCTAATAGGAATCAAGTCTACGCTCAGTTCATATTCTCTAATGTTTGCGCGACAATATCGATAAACGTATTCTACAGAGATTACTTCCTTATTAGCAACTTCTATGACTAAAGGATTTTCTAATCGTTCTCGGGGTGTACTAAGTTTACTAGCAAATTCTTCAGATATAAAAGAATAGGTGGCACCTGAATCAAATAATATATAAGCATTTATATCATTGATTGGGATTATACCTGATACCACGTCCTTTGCAGCCATTGCGTCCTGGATGGTCATGTTAAAGGTTCTGGCGGTTGGGTGGTTGGATTGTCCCGGTCCACCGATCATCAGCTTGTTGCCTCCTTGCTGATTACTACCCCCGCCACTTCCCTTCTTTGGGCAGTCCTTAATTCGGTGCTCCGTCGAGCCACAAGCAAAGCATCCTTGTATCTTCTTTGGTTTCAAACAGTTGGGCGAGATGTGCCCTTCCTGTCCGCAGTTGTAGGAAGTGCCACGTCCCTTCCAGCACTCGCCCTGGTGATTCTTCCCACACTTTGGGCATCCTTCAGCCCTCTTCTTGAAACCTCCACGAAAATTCCCTAATTGATTATTGTTGTTTTTGTTGTTGTTGTTATTCTCCCATTTTCTCTTTCCCAAATTACTTCCTCCACTGCTGCTTCCTCCAGTACGATTCTCTCCTCCAGCATTCTTTCCTTTCTTCTCTTTGTTATACAGACTTAAGGCCTCACTGCCACCTTCCGGAATGATTGCCTTCTCCAGTAATGTTGCAAAGGAATCAATTTGAAGAACTGATACCTTATTGAACAGCCACGGCTTCAACCTAGCCACGTATTGTGCCACCGTCATGTCACCTTGTTTTAACTCTAAGAATTTCACCTCCATCTGATTCTTCATACTCTTTGGGAAGTAATTCTCGAAGAACAGCGTCTTAAACTTATCCCAAGATATTATCCCTTATCCAGCTCTTTGTTGATTAGCCTCCCACCAGTAGTTTGCTTCTCCCCTCATCATGTACGTGGCAAACACCGTCTTCTGATCTTCGCCTACACTGGCTATAGTGAAGCTTTTTCGATCTCCTTGATCCACGTTTGTGCGACGATTGGGTCGGTAGTTCCCTCGAACTCCGGGGGTCCGACACTCTTAAAGTCTTTAAAGGTTGTTACTGGTACAGTCTGAGGGTTCGGGCGAACGGGTTCATTGTTCCTTCCCCTTAAGGCTTCTCCTAACAAGTCTACTAGTTTCTGGATCGGGTCTACTTGTTCCCTCTCATTGTTTACTGACTCCTCAGGTGCAGTCAATCTACGCCTGGGCAGCTTTATCTGCATCACAATTTTTCATTTTATTATTATTCAAGTATATTACTTAAGTATTTCTTTTAAGACTAAAAGAAAACAAAATTTATAACACATTTCTGAAATAAACTTCATTTATATTCATATGCCAAATCGTTTCATTACATGATTTCCCTAGCATACTGCTATAAATGTTATCACATATATCTCCTAATATCACAAAAGACGGGGAATATACCAACCTACTACCATACTACCCCTCTAACAAAAGCTAACACGGGGTTCACATCATTATCCCTCATCTTACACAAACGATCGGGATTACAACATAGAATGTACAACACATAGAGATAAATGCTACTAACTACTACTAGACTGTCTAAGGGAATCTCATCCCATCATCCGACGCTCCACTGCGCTCTTGTACTCCAACTGTGCTATATACGTAACTAGCTCTCGGCTCAAGGTATGTAGAGTCTGTCCCTGTTCTGCCGGGTAGTGTTACACACCATCAATCACCCTCCCAAAAGCTGAACGGAACACATACCCCATCTTGTTCATCTTTCTCTTCTTACACCTGACCTCGTCCTCTAGGTCGTCAGCTCTCTCATTGGATTCTTCCCACTTCTCCTCGAAGTGTAACCTATCCATCACCTCTAACTCTAGCTGAGTACGGAGTGCCTCTTTCTCAATCTTCTCACTCAATTCTCTCTGTTCTACTTCTTCCAGCTTTCCTGCCAGATCCACATTCTGAGCCACTGACCTGTGAAACAGAGTCCCCATCTGGATCCCTGCCTCCTTACGGTAGGCGATCTCCACCTCTAACTCATGCATAGCCAGCTTCCTCAGGTGGTCCTCGTCCCACAGTTTCTGGAACTCAGACTCTCTCTCTTGGGCCTGTGCCTCCAGCTCCTGAACTCTGCAGTCTAACTCTAGGATCCGCTCCTCATACTCTCCTAGCATCTGCTCCTCTATAGTAGCCTCATCAGAGTCCTCTACTGGCTCATCCTCTATCGGCTCGTCCTCCATCGGCTCCTCCTCTGGATCAGACTCTATCTCAATCTCGTCCTCATCGTCAGACTCGAATGGTGCAACTGCCTGTACTGGCACAGCCTCTATAGGTGCCTCGTATACTACATGTATATCCCTGGGCTCCTCCTCTGCCACTCTACTAGGTGCACCTGTGTCTGTCATCCTACAATCACAAACACAAGACAAACAAACAGCAACTCGATTAGAATGTTAAATAAAATATAAGTTCATTGTATAAAATGAAGTTACATTTCATAAAGCCAATTGAATGTTCAATAAAGAGTAGAGTTAGGAACTTGCTTACAACGTTCCTTGAATAAAGTAAAACACAAAGGTCTAAGATACTTGCACTTATAAATGAGTGTAAGTAAGGAAACTTGCACTTTAAAAGAGTGTAAATTAGAGAACTTGCAAATAATACAAGAACGGGTTTAAGGAAACTTGCCTTTAGCGTAGTTTATCCACGTTAAGTAATCAACACTTTTGAATCCTATTTATAGTGTATTATAAGTATAGGATGTTTATTAGTTAACACATCCGTTACAAAAGCTTGTTACTCAATATACATATATGTTACTATCTTAGTCACATGTCATACTTATACTCATATGGTATGAAATCAGATTATATGTTATCACGAATCAAGTACATAGTTATAATGTAAATGATACTATAGCAACTTATCATGTTCAAGTGGTTATGATCCTTTGACCCATTATATAAGTTAAACATTATCTTCTTACTTATTCATCACATATATACACATATCAGTAGGGTACATATTATTATTAGCAGCTTTGATCAACAGTAGACACTACTGACTCAATCAGAACAAGTAAACTGCATCATTTCAGATTCTAGGCCAGCGCAGCTGCGCTATGGCTAAGCCTAGGGCCGGTGCAGCTGCGCAGACCTCTGGCCAAGCCAAGTCTGAGCTGTGCCTTGTGGTTTCTGTCTAGTCATGCAAGCCACAAAGCTATCATGCTTGTCATGCATACACATAAGGTGGTCGTGTAACGTGTTCTAGGCATGTTCATGAATATCTGTACCACATACCTATTGCTAGCATTGCTATTGGTTTTGAAATCATGCTTTATTTTGTGTTCCTTTAATCTTTATGGCACCTAGCATGATATGTACACATGTGCATGACACATTAATGAGGTTTAAAAACACTATCCGACATGTCCACAATGATCAGAATCTAGACTTCGATATAACATGTCAAGATTTACATTCAAAACTTATACTTTTACTAGTAAAGTTCATTTAACGCGGTGCACATGCTCATGTTACCTTATGGAACATGTACACACCTATTAACATACTTTTCATGCCTTCCTAGATCATACTAGTATGCTTGCACAGTCAGAATACCGACATAAGTCATATATGTTTAAAGTTCAATTATAAACCTTATTTTTACTTCAGAAACTTTAACCGTTCGTTAATCATGTATACAAACATAGTGAAACATATTCACATTTTGTCTACATATATATATATATATATATATATGTTACTCAAGCTAGCATGCTTTATCTAAGTCATATTAGTAAGTAGCACATAACAGTTCCTTAAGCAGAAGCAGGAAACTGGTTCAGGGTGCCGGCGCAGCTGCGCCGCATCCCAGGCTTAAACCGGTGCAGCTGCGCCACTACTGGTTCGCACCAGACAGCAGGCAGCCATGACATTTTCTAGCCCAACCCACGAAATGACTTCACGAAATTAGTCCCAAGCAGTTATATTATAGTTTAAACATACTACTAAGACAATATAACAATCCAATTAACATTATCAAATCATCAATTCATGAATTTCCAACTCAAACCAAGAATTGAAGATTTACAAAAATTTCAGAATGCAAACAGGAAATGAGAATGAAGAACAAGAATGTAAAATATGGAAGCTATATTAAAATCCTAATCATGTATGTATGTCCATATAATCAACTAAACAAGTGTTCAAAAACCCAATTATCATCAAATTTGGCATAATCAAGATTTGAAACTTTGACAGTAAACAAAATGAGGAACAAGAATGAAGAATATGGAATTTAGAATTATACCTCTTGAAGCTTAGTTTGCTTAGCTTCTAACTTTCTGAGATTGCTAGATTCTTCTTTGAACAACAAACACTCAAACTTAAATTCTCAGAGTTTTATCAGACAAAACACAGCAACGTGAACTTAGTAACATAGCTGCCAATTTATAGAGGAATGGTGGACTGGCTAAAGGTTTTACATGGAAGTTGAAACCAAAGTGTAGAAGAAGAACACATTGGTTTACAGTGGGTTGCTCAACCACCCGCCATCAGCCATTCCCATAGCCAATGATCACAACTTGGAAGTTACGTAATTTAGCCTTAGGCTACTGTTCATGTACTGTGAGTGTAACTGATGAGCTTAGATTTCTAGCAATGTGATTAATTAGTTCAATTCAGTTACTATACTTTTCAAAAACGGGTTTTAATGTACAATTATTACTATATTAGGAAAAATTAGGGATTACCTATGTACTCACATCATATAATCCATGTACATTCTATCTTACCAGTATAATTTACTCGGATGTTATCACATTATTAAATTCTACAATCAACAATTGATTACAATATATTCATATTATGTTAATGTATACTTACATAAATATTGTCACATAGGTATTAATCATGTAGCCCACATAGTTTAATAAATCCCAATACATGGTCCATATATATAGTATAGTCACATAAAAGTTACACCACACTATATAATATAGTTGTATTCCATATACTTTATATTATTAATTATTGCACATTTGCACATATCAATTAATATAATCTTATTATATTAATAACTTACTTATTGTTTTATTATTCCTAATGTCAAATAAATAAATTATTTATCTCATTGATTAATTAACGATAATATTAATTAATCCATTCCTCATTGATTATTAATTTCCATAATAATCGATTAACACTTACATGATTAAATATCACATTAAATGAATATAAATCTTATTATATTTATAAACACATTGCTTATTATTATTATATTTCTTGCAATAATAATAATAACTTATTATTAATCAATCACAGTTAATATTCCATAACCATCAATTAATATTTTACAATAGCAATTAACAAATAATATAGATTAATTGTTTACTTAATAATTCATTCGTTAATTAATACAATCATTAATAATTCTCATCACTGTGCCACACAAGGCTATCAACGAGTTTATCGCAAACTTCATAAATTTCTCAATTATTATAATTATTCAATTTTATATAACTGAATTAATTCATCTCATAACACAAAATCATTTATATTAAATAAATTCTCATTTCCATTAATATATTTATTTAATAATATTAGGAAATTCTCGGGTATTACATCCCCCCCCCTTATAAAAATTCCGTCCTGGAATTGCTACAAGGTTACACAAATAAATGGGGATAGTCCCTCATCATCCTATCTTCTAACTCCCACGTTGCCTCCTCGATATCGTGGTTACGCCAAAGTACTTTTACAGATGAAATAATTTTATTTCTTAAGGTTTGCTCTTTCCTATCTAATATTTGGGCAGGAATCTCTTCCTATGCCAAGTTCTTTTCCACTTGAATGGGCTCGTAAGAAATCACGTGCTTGTAGTCGGCTTTGTACGGTCGCAACACAGAAATGTGGAACACGTTGTGGATGTGCTCCAACTCGTGTGGTAACGCAACTTTGTATGCCACTTCGCCCACTCGCTTCAGTATCTCGAACGGTCCTTTGAATCTGGGACTCAGTTTTCCCTTCCCTTCCATGGAGATACCTTCAAGAATACGAAACTGCCGACTTTGAAGTCTCGGTCCTGCCGATGCAAATCTGCATACTTTTTCTGGCGGTCTTGAGCTGCTACTAATTTGGCTCTTATCATTGTCACCACGTCTGCGGTTTGTTGAAATAACTCTGGTCCGAGTATTCGTCGCTATCTGACTTCGTCCCAACATAATGGCGTTCTACACTTTCTTCCGTAAAGAGCTTCGTACGGTGGCATGCCGATACTCGCATGGTAACTATTATTCTATGCGAATTCTACTAAGGGTAGGTGGTCGTCCCAATTTCCCTTGAAGTCCATCACGCAAGTCCTAAGCATGTCCGTTAGCATTTGTATTATTCGCTCACTCTGTCCATCTGTTTGAGGATGATAAGTCGTACTTAAACTCAACTGCGTTCCCATTCTCTCTTGCAAACTCTTCTAAAAATTTGACGTGAAGCGCGGATCTCGATCAGAGACAATAGATACCGGCACTCCATGTCGTGAGACAATCTCCTTTATGTATAAACCCGCTAATTAATTCAAACTGTAACGGATCTTGATCGGTAGAAAATGTGCGATCTTGGTAAGTCGATCCACGATAACCCAAATGACATCATAACCTTTATGCGTAACTGGAAGTCCTACCACGAAGTCCATCGTAATATGCTCCCATTTCCACTCTGGAATTTCCAGCGGTTGTTATAAACCACTCGACCGTTGATGCTCTGCTTTAACGCGTTGGTAAGTCAAACTTCTACTGATGCACTCTACGACTTCTCGTTTCAAATTAGGCCACCAAAAATGTTACCTTAGATCTCGGTACATCTTCGTGCCTCCCGGATGAACGAAATATATAGTATTGTGTGCCTTGTGCAAAATCTCTTCCCGTAACTCGGTTATCGCTTGTACCCATACTCTTTCTTCAATTCTCAAAATACCGTCTTTATCCATTCGAAATTTCTCTTCCTCATTTTCTGTGATCCTCTTTCGGATTTTCTCACACTCTTCATCCTTTTCCTGGGCTTCCTTCACTCTATCCAACAATGTCGGATGAGCTTCCAATACAAATAACTTCTCTCCAGGCTTCTTTGGTTCTTTCACTTTTATCTCCAATTTCTCCATCTCTCTTATCAACTCTTCCAAAGTCGTCAAATTAAACAACGTTTCCCTTCCTTTTCTGCTCACAGCGTCGGCAACCACGTTTGTCTTACCCGGGTGATAAAGAATATTGCAGTCATAATCCTTGATCAATTCTAACCACCTCCTCTGACGCATATTCAACTCCTATGTGAAGATATATTTCAGACTCTTGTGGTCCGTGTATATCTCACATTTCTCTCCGTACAAATAATGCCTCCAAATCTTCAACGCAAAAACTACTGTCGCTAACTCAAAGTCGTGAGTAGGGTATCGTATTTCGTAATCCTTCAATTGTCGTGACGCATACGCAATGACCTTGCCATGTTACATGAGCACACAGCCAAGCCCCTTGTACGATGCATCACTATACACCATAAAATTTCCCGCATCATCTGGTAGTGATAACATAGGCGCGTCGCTCAATCTTTTCTTCAACTCTTGAAAACTCTCTTCGCATTTGTCGGTCCATACAAATTTCACTGTCTTTCTAGTCAAATTGGTCAACGGGGTTGCTATCTTAGAAAAATCTTGGATGAATCTTCGATAGTACCCAGCTAACCCTAAAAAAACTTCTCACCTCCGTTGGCGTTCTCGGCTGTTCCCAATTACTTACTGCTTCTACCTTTTCAGGGTCTACAGAGATTCCATTCTTATCCACCATGTGGCCTAAGAATTGAACCTTCTCCATCCAAAATTTGCACTTTGAAAATTTTGCATACATCTTCTCCTTCATTAGTGCCTCCAAAACAATCTTCAGATGTTCGGCGTGTTCTTCCTCTGTCTTCGAGTAGATCAAAATGTCGTCGATAAAAACCACTACAAATTTATCCAAGTATGGCTTGAAAACTCGGTTCATCAAGTCCATAAATGCTGCCGGAGCATTAGTCAATCCAAATGACATTACCAAAAACTCGTAGTGTCCATATCGAGTTTGAAACACAGTCTTTGGTATGTCCTCATCCCCCACTTTTAGCTGATGATATCCTGTTCGTAGGTTGATTTTTGAGAAACACTTTTCTCCCTTTAGTTGATCAAACAGGTCATCTATCCTCGGTAGCGGATATCGATTCTTGATCGTTGTTCAATTCTCGATAATCGATACAGAGCCTCATCGATCTGTCCTTTTTCTTAACAAATAACACTGGTGCTCCCCAAGGAGACACACTCGGTCGTATGTAACCCTTATCCAATAATTCTTGTAATTGTATCATCAATTCCTTCATTTCTACTGGCGCCATACGATATGAAGCTTTCGAAATCAGTGCCGTTCCTGGTGCTAAGTCTATTACAAATTCGATTTCTCTGTCTGGCAGAAGACCAGGCAGATCGTCTGGAAACACATCTTGAAATTTATTAACTACGGATATATCCTTAATTTTTACTCCCTTCTTTCGAGTATCGACGATGTAAGCTAAATAACCTATACATCCTTTCCTTAACAATTTCTTGGCCTGCATCATCGTAACGCAACACGATTGCTGAAGCGATGAGCTACCATAAAACACTACCTTAGACTTACTCGGAGTCTGAAGGTTCACACATTTGTTCTGACAGTCAAATATCGTAGTATGGTTATACAACCAATCCATTCCCAGTATTACGTCAAACTCTCCCAATCTAATAGGAATCAAGTCTACTTTCAGTTCATGTTCTCTAATGTTTGCGCGATAATTTTGATAAACATATTCTACAGGGATTATTTCCTTATTCGCAACTTCTATGTTCAAAGGATTTTCTAACCGTTCTCGGGGTGTACTAAGTGTACTAGCAAATTCTTCAGATATAAAAGAATAGGTGGCACCCGAATCAAATAATACATAAGCATTTATATCATTGATTGGGATTATAGCTGACACCACGTCCTTCACAGCCACTGCGTCCTGGACGGTTATGTTAAAGGTTCTGGAGGTTGGGCTGTTGGATTGTGCCGGTCCGCCGATCATCAGTTTGTTCCCTTCTTGTTGGCTGCTACTTTCGCCACTTCCCTTCTTCGGGCAATCCTTAATACGGTGCTCAGTTGAGCCGCAATCAAAACACCCTTGGATCTTCTTTGGCTTCTGAAAGTTTGGCGATATGTGCCCCTCTTGGCCACAGTTATAACACGTGCACTTTCCTTTCCAGCACTCCCCTTGGTGACTTTTCCCACACTTATTACAAGCTCCACTCATTTTCTAAAAATTTCCCTGATGACTCCCACCTTGATTATTGTTTCTGCTGTTGTTATTCTCCCACTTTCTCTTTCCCAAATTACTTCATCCATTGCTGCTTCCTCCAGTACGATTCTCTCCTCCAGCATTCTTTCCTTTCTTCTCTTTGTTGTACAAGCTCAAAGCTTCACTTCCTCCCTCGGCAATAATAGCCTTTTCCAGTAGTGTTGCAAAAGAATCGATCTGAAGAACTGACACCTTATTGAATAGCCAGGGCTTCAGTCCTTGTTCGAGTCGTCTAGCCTTCCTCTCTTCATCACCAACTTGGTGCTCCGCAAATCGCGCTAGTTTGTTAAACATAGCTGCGTATTGCGCCACAGTCATCTCACCTTGTTTTAACTCTAAGAATTTCACCTCCATCCTATTCTTCATTCTTTTCGGGAAGTAATTCTCGAAAAATAGAGTCTTAAACTTATCCCAAGCTATTATCCCTTCTCCAGCTCTTTGTTGATTAGCCTCACACCAGTATTCGCTTCTCCCCTCATCATGTACGTGACAAACACCGTCTTATGATCTTCACCTATGCGAGCTATAGTGAAAGCTTTTTCGATCTCCTTGATCCACGTTTGTGCGACGATTGGGTCGGTAGTTCCCTCGAACTTCGGGGGTCCTACACTCCTAAAGTCTTTAAAGGTTGTTACTGGCACAGCCTAAGGGTTTGGGCAAACGGGTTCATTTTTCCTTCCTTTAATGCCTCTCCTAACAGGTCTACCAGTTTCTGGATCGGGTCTACTTGTTCCCTCTCATTGTTCACTGACTCCTCAGGTGCAGTCAATCTACATCTGGGCGGCATTATCTGCATCACAAATTTTCATTTTATTATTATTCAAGTATTTTACTTAAGTATTTCTTTTAATACTAAAAGAATAAATTTATAACACGTTTCTGAAATAAGCTTCATTTATATTCATATGCCATTTCATTTCATTACATGATTATCCTAGCATACTGCTATAAATGTTATCACATGCATTCCCTAATATCACAAAAGACGGGGAATATACCAACCTACTACCATACTACCCCTCTAACAAAAGCTAATTCGGGGTTTACATCACTATCCCACATTTTACACAAAAGATCAGGATTACAACATAGTATATACAATACATAAAAGACATAACTAGCACTACCACTAGACTATTTAAGGAAATCTCATCACATCATCCCTCGCTCCACTGTGCTCTTGTACTCCATCTGCGCTATATACGCAACCAGCTCTCGACTCAAGGTATGCAGAGTCTGTCCCTGCTCTGTCGGGTAGTGGTACACACCATCAAGCACCCTCTCGAATGCTGAACAGAACACGTACCCCATCTTGTTCATTTTCCTCTTCTTACATCTGATCTCATCCTCCAGGTCGTCAGCTCTCTCATGGGAAGCCTCCCACTTCTCCTCGAAGTGTATCCTATCCATCACTTCTAATTCCAACTGAGTATGGAGTGCTTCCTTCTCAGTCTTCTCACTTAGTTCCCTCTATTCAACCTCTTCCAGCTTCCCTGCCAGATCTACATTTCTCGCCACCGACCTGTGGAATAAAGTTCCCATCTGGATCCCTGCCTCCCTGCGGTAGGCAATCTCCACCTCTAACTCCTGTATGGCCAGCTTCCTCTGGTGGTCCTAGTCCCTCAGTTTCTGGAACTCGGACTTTCTCTCTCGGGCCTCTGCCTCTAGCTCCTGGACTCTGCAGTCCAACTCTAGGATCCGTTCTTCATACTCTCTTAGCATATTCTCCTCTAGGTTAGGCTCGTAAGAGTCCTCCATGGGCTCCTCCTCTGAAGGCTCATCCTCAACTGGCTCGTCCTCTATAGGCTCCTCCTCGGGGTCGAACTCTACCTCGATCTCATCCTCGTCGTCAGACTCAGATGGTGCAACTGCCTGCACTGGCACAGCCTCTAAGGGTGCCTCGTACACTACATGAATATCTCTGGGCTCAACCTCAGCCACTCTAGCAGGTACTCCCATATCTACCATCTACAATCACAAACACAAGATAAGAAACAGCAACTCCGTTAGAATGTTAAATAAAACATAAGTTCTTGTATAAAATGAAGTTACATTCCATAACAGACTAGGTCTCTCAAGGAAAACTCTACATGAGTTTTATCTCCTTCCTAACTTCTAAGTTCGCCTAAGTTATCTAAGGACACTCGTTCCTAAGGTTTATAACTACAGCTTTGATACCAACCTGTGACGCCCCCAAATTCTAGGACCGTCATGGGGTTGCTCGAATTCGGTTCGTCACGTGCTCATGGTAATACATTACAATAATAATACCACTAAATGTCGCATCGCATAGCGGAATAATACACAACTAATATCGAATAAATTACATTTAAATAATATAATTATTCACGTCCCAAGGTCTCGTAACTTAAACAGTGATTACATAGCTTAGACATATCTTAAGCAATAATAACCTTAACTAGTATATAATATCATAAGTTCTTTATTACAATCATAAAGTCCTACATAAACAAAGCTACTCAGTAGCCTTTCCCTTGCCCTTGTCGGTACTCGAGGGTCCGCACTACTCGGCCTTAACTGAAATGTTTTTAGGGAAAGCAAGAATGAGCACAAATTGCTCAGCAAGTAATATACAATAAGGGTTTGTAATATAATTCTCAATTCTCGAAAGGGTATAGCAAGGTTTGATAGTTTAAGGATAACAAGAATATCAACAGTTTTCAATAACAGTCGCTAAGGACAGAATAATATCAATGTGATTCAATAATAAATCAATTCAAGATTTCAAGATAACTGAATACTGAGCAGTCACTAAGGACTATGAACTTCCATAGGAATTGACAGTAATAAACTGAAAAACTAACAAAAATAAGTACAACAGGTGATCAACCTAAAGTACCCTATGTTATGCATAACACTTAATCATACTAAGGTGCGCGCGTCGGTTCTCCGACAGTTATATTTTGTTCTTCTCAGTTAAATACAAGATCCTGCACCAATCAATCGGTTTGGGTCGCCTTTTAATAGTATAAGTCTAGCCGAATCAAATGGCATAGATCACAACAACTATAAGTTAAATTTCAAGATTTAAAGTCCAAAGAATATAGTTCGACTTTTAACTTATTCATAAAGTATATGATTCATAATATCTGAATTTAAATCTCAAGAGTTTACTTTTACGACAATAATAGCATAAGCCAATTGAATGTTCAATAAAGAGTAGAGTTAGGAACTTACTTACAACGTTCCTTGAATAAAGTAAAACACAAAGGTCTAAGATACTTGCACTTATAAATGAGTGTAAGTAAGGAAACTTGCACTTTAAAAGTGTAAGTTAGAGAACTTGCAAATAATACAAGAACGGGTTTAAGGAAACTTGCCTTTAGCGTAGTTTATCCACGTTAAGTAATCAACACTTTCGAATCCTATTTATAGTGTATTATAAGTATAGGATGTTCATTAGTTAACATATTCGTTACACAAACTTGTTACTCAATATACATATATGTTACTATCTTAGTCACATGTCATACTTATACTCATATGGTATGAAATCAGATTATATGTTATCACGAATCAAGTACATAGTTATAATGTAAATGATACTATAGCAACTTATCATGTTCAAGTGGTTATGATCCTTTGACCCATTATATAAGTTAAACATTATCTTCTTACTTATTCATCACATATATACACATATCAGTAGGGTACAGATTATTATTAGCAGCTTTGATCAACAATAGACACTACTGACTCAATCAGAACAAGTAAACTGCATCATTTCAGATTCCAGGCCGGCGCAGCTGCGCTATGGCTAAGCCTAGGGCCGGCGCAGCTGCGCAGACCTCTGGCCAAGCCAAGGCTGAGCTGTGCCTTGTGGTTTCTATCCGATCATGCAAGCCACAAAGCTATCATGCTTGTCATGCATACGCATAAGGTGGTCGTGTAACGTGTTCTAGGCATGTTCATGAATATCTGTACGGCATACCTATTACTAGCATTGCTATTGGTTTTGAAATCATGCTTCATTTTGTGTTCCTTTAATCTTTATGGCACCTAGCATGATATGTACACATGTGCATAACACATTAATGAGGTTTAAAAACACTATCCGACATGTCCACAATGATCAGAATCTAGACTTCGATATAACATGTCAAGATTTACATTCAAAACTTATAATTTTACTAGTAACGTTCATTTAACGCGGTCCACATGCTCATGTCACCTTATGGAACATGTACACACCTATTAACATGCTTTTCATGCCTTCCTAGATCATACTAGTATGCTTGCACGGTCAGAATACTGACATAAGTCATATATGTTTAAAGTTCAATTATAAACCTCATGTTTACTTCGGAAACATTAACCGTTCGTTAATCATGTATATAAACATAGTGGAACATATTCACATTTTGTCTACATATCCATATATATATGTTACTCAAGCTAGCATGATTTATCTAAGTCATATTAGCAAGTAGCACATAACAGTTCCTTAAGCAGAAGCAGGAAACTGGTTCAGGGTGCCGGCGCAGCTGCTGTAACGACCATGAATTTTAAACTCTTTATTTATTAAATATGTAATTTAATTTTAACGAGTTAGTTTTGTGAGTTTATTTAAACCTTATGTGGTGGTGAGAATTTGTGAAATGATTAAAGGAAGTCACTAATGAGTTATTTAACTTAGTGGACTAGCCCTGAGACTTTAATATCAGAGAATTGATAAGATTATTAATCATTAAATATTCAACTTATTTGAATATCGTGGCAGGATTTGAACGTGTTTGATGAATTTCAATTATGAGTAATTAATTGATAACGTGTTGATTAGTAATTATTATGAATGAATAATAATTAATGGGTAAGAATTAATATAATATGTAATTATATTTACTTGATCAATTATTTCATACAAGCATGCGATATTAAACCTTTAAGATATGGTAGTTAACTATATATTATATATAGTACAAGGTGACACATGAATATATATTATAGACTATATAGTAAGATTAATTGCATTAATAGAGTTACATAATAATATTGTTTATGTGACATAATGTGTGTGGGTAAAATTTGATGAATACCCTCTTACCTTATATTAATATGTCTGAAGCACGAATTATGGAATCTTACACCATGTAGAATCATAAACACATACTAATATGGTCAAATCTGAACTCATAATTCATTTCTCAATTTCATATAAGTTATTCTGGTAATTGGTGACAAGCAATTAAGCAACCAAAGCAAACCAATTAGACAATCCATACATAATCAATTCAAACTCAACAAGGAAGAATACAAATCTGAATTAAACACAAAGATCCATTAAAATCCCACAATAGAGATTAGTTCATAATTGAATTAATATCCATCATCAAAACTTGTTCATACATTGAAAACCAAATATGAAAGTAAAGAGAAGCTAAGGAAATAAAGATGCAAATCTGAATTCTCCACTTTAAATCTAAACCTTCAATGTAGAGCCAAATCCTTCAATCAACAAAATATTTCCCTAATCTATGCAAATATATGAAAATCTAAGAGAAATCAAGAAAGATAGCCAAAATATGGAAAAGGAGGCTACACACTCTATGAGTTCTTCAAAAACCCTAAAAGTAGTAATAATAACGTTCAATCCTCAAGTCTCAACCTCCAAATACACCCTTATAGAGTAAAACATTCAATTCAGGAAATTAAGTGAAAAGTCAAAGCTAGTCAAACTGGCCAGGCGTGGCCATGCTGCCTGCCGACTTGAAGTCCTCCTGGCGCGGGCTGGCTGAATCTACTCTACACAAGGGGTTGCCGCGCTCTGCAAAAATTATGCAGTCTGCTGCTACTGCACTACTGGATTCTCCTGCTGCTGCTGCACTGCTGGATTCTCCTGCTGCTACCATTTTTTTTCTTGCTGCCATCTTCACACATCTCCTTATGCCAATTCATATGCCAACCTCCTATGCACTCAACCATATGCCATTTTCTCATCATCAAGCCGGTTTCCTGTCCATTGCACCAACGATGCCACTGAGATAGTTTCCACTATGCAATCTACAAAATAAAGATAAAAAGTATGAAAGAACTTAAATATGTGAGAATAAGCTATACTTATAGTAAGTTTATAGCCAATAAGTAGGTATAAAACCTACTTATCAAATACCCCCAAACTTAAACTATTGCTTGCCCTCAAGTAACCA